>CM051384.1:1835783-2335783 GCA_028015245.1 Cardamine occulta
ATAGAGGAATCGAAAATCGTTTTGGTTATCTTCTCCGGCAACTACACCAATTCAATCTGGTGCGTGAGAGAGCTGGAGAAGATCAAGGATTGTACGGATAAAGGAACCCTAGTGGCGATTCCAATCTTCTATAAGCTGCAACCATCCACCGTTAAAGATTTAACGGGAAGTTTCGGTGATAATTTCAGGAGTTTGGCTAAGGGTGATGAGAGGACGAAGTGGGAGGAAGTTTTTAAATCTGTTTCTAACAAAATGGGCATCACCGTTGACGAGCATAGGTACCCATTTTCTTACTTAGTGGTTTACAGTTTACCAAAATCCTACTAATCTCTTGGGGGTTTAATGATTACAATTATAGATGGATTTATGAATATTTATTGAACCTTTGATAGGAATTTACGGAGGTCGTGATCTCATTAGTATTTTCCTTACTCGAATTGCAGCTCCGAGAGCGATAAAGTAGATCAAGTTGTAAATGCGGTTAAGGAATGGCTGGCCAAATTTTCATCGGAGGGAAGCCCAAATGCCTCTGTGGATCCTTCAGAAAATAGCAACGCTGGAACTTCCTCAGTAGGAGGTGAAGAGCACAAGACTTTTGGAATGGAACAACGCCTAAAAGAATTGGAAGAGAAGTTGGACTGTGCTAAATACAAGGGAACTCGTATCATTGGAGTTGTTGGGATGCCTGGAATTGGTAAAACTACACTCCTCAAAAAGTTCTATAAGGAGTGGCAGGGCAAGTTTAATAGCAAATCGTTCATCGATGAAGTTCGTGTAAAGTCCAAGGACTGGGGGATTGATTGCTTGCGCGAATCCCTCTTAGAAGATTTACTGCCATCGTTTAAGTGTCCCCAGACAGGCAACGTTGAAGACCCATATGAAAAGTACAAGGAAGAACTGCTCAAACGCAAAGTTCTTGTCATTCTTGACGATGTTAGTAAAAGGGAACAGATAGATGCTCTTCTCGGGAGATGCGACTGGATTAGTGAAGGAAGCAGGATTGTCATTGCAACAAGTGACATGTCCTTAATAAAAGATCTTGCTCACGATACTTACATGGTTCAATATTTGAACCACAGAGACAGCTTACAACTCTTTCACTTTCATGCCTTTGGTCAATCCAATCCTCCCAAGGAAGATTTCATTAAGCTGTCAGAAGAGTTCGTACGGTACACCAGAGGCCATCCACAAGCTCTCGAATTATTGGGTGGAGAGCTTAAAGGGCAAGAGAAAAATATAAAGATTTGGAAATCGAAACTAGCGAAACTCACACAAAGTCTTAGCCCTTGTATTCGAAGTGTCTTCCAAGTTATCCATGATGGCTTGAGTCCAAAGCAGAAAGAGGCGTTTCTCGACATAGCCTGTTTCAGATGGCAAGACAAGGATTATGTAGAAAGTTTACTAGCCTCATCTGACCCTGGATCTGCTGAAGCGATGAGTGCAGTAAAAGCTCTCACAAATAAGTTCTTGATTAATACTTGTGACGGCCAAGTGGAGATGCATGATATACTGTATACATTTTCAAGGGAAATTGATTCTAAAGATTTCAGTCGAGATGGTCGCAGACAACGGAGGCTGTGGCTCCGTCAAGAGTTAATCGAGGGACACAAAATTAATGTGCTGCAAAATAAAATGGTTAGACCAGAAGTTCCTCTGTACTTTTATTGGTAAAAGGTTACATTTTTTTCTCTTTGCTGACGTCGTGTTTATTGTTGTTATTGGTTATTAGAAAGCTGCCAATGTCAGAGGTATTTTTCTAGACTTATCTGAAGTGCAAGGTGAAACAAGCTTAGACTGTGACCACTTCATAAATATGGATAATCTCCGGTATCTCAAGTTCTACAATTCTCATTGTCCTCAGGAATGTAAAACCAACAATAAGATCAACATCCCTGATAAACTTAAGCTACCATTGAAAGAGGTGCGATGCCTCCACTGGCTGAATTTTCCATTGGAGGAACTTCCAAACGATTTTAACCCTACTAATCTTGTCGACCTTAAGCTGCCCTATAGCGAGATTATACAACTTTGGGAGGGTGACAAGGTGTGTCTCTGAATAACCTGCTAATCGCTTTGGTTATTGGTTAAATTACCTGGATATTTATTTTTTAGTGGTGGCTAAAGTTTTTTTTTTGGTCACAGGATACATCATCCTTAAAGTGGGTCGATCTCAATCACTCGCGTAAGTTGTGCAACTTGTCAGGGCTATCAAAAGCTCAAAATCTTCAAAATTTAAACCTTGAAGGCTGCACAGCACTGAAAACGTTGCCGCATGGTATGAGAAAAATGAAAAAGCTTGCTTTCCTGAATTTGAAAGGGTGCACAAGTTTCGAGTCTCTTCCAGAGATGAGTTTAATTTCTCTGAAAACTCTGACTCTCAGCGGCTGCTCAAATTTTAAGGAATTTCCATTGATTTCAGAAAATATTGAAACTCTATACATAGATGGCACAGCAATAAGTCAGCTTCCTACCAACATGGAGAAGCTCCAGAGACTTGTCGTATTGAATATGAAAAACTGCAAATTGCTGGAGGAAATTCCAAACCGGGTTGGTGAGCTGAAAGCTCTTCAAGAACTGATACTTTCTGGTTGTTTAAATCTCAAGATTTTCCCAGAAATCGAAATGAGCTCTTTAAACATTTTACTTTTGGATGGGACAGCCATAGAAGCAATGCCACAAATACCCT
This sequence comes from Cardamine occulta, assembly GCA_028015245.1. Lineage (NCBI taxonomy): Eukaryota > Viridiplantae > Streptophyta > Magnoliopsida > Brassicales > Brassicaceae > Cardamine > Cardamine occulta. Next base: position 1,838,470 of record CM051384.1, read on the forward strand.
CATTGCAGTATTTGTGCTTAAGCAAAAATGTAAAGATCAGTTGCCTTCCTGCTGGCATCAGTCAACTTTATCAACTAAAATGGCTGGACCTGAAGTATTGTACGAGTCTTACATCTGTTTCAGAGTTTCCTCCAAATCTTCAGTGCTTAGATGCACACGGCTGTAGTTCGCTGAGGACAGTTTCAAAGCCTTTGGCCCGTATCATGCCAACTGAGCAGAACCATTCCACTTTCATTTTTACCAACTGTAAGAACCTGGAACAAGCGGCAAAGGAGGAAATCATATCGTATGCTCAAAGGAAAAGCCAGCTGCTCTCATATGCTCGTAAACGCTACAATGGGGTCTCTCTTTATAACTTTCTCTATCTCTTTGTCGCCCTCTGTATCTTCCTCTCATATTCTTGTATTTCAAAGAAACCCTGGAATTTTACGATTTATCTTATTTTAACTTAGCAGGGTCTTGTTTCAGAGGCTTTGTTCAGCACCTGCTTTCCTGGATGTGAAGTGCCTTCTTGGTTTTGTCATGACACAGTTGGATCCGAGTTAGATGTAAAACTTCTCCCACATTGGCATGACAAGAGGCTTGCCGGGATTGCTCTATGTGCTGTAGTCTCATGTCTTGACCGCCAAGATCAAATCAGCCGCTTGTCAGTGACATGCACCTTTAAAGTAAAAGTTGAAGACAAGTCTTGGGTCCCATTTACTTGTCCAGTAGGAAGTTGGACCAGACATGGAGAAGGGAATGACAAGAGTGAGTCAGACCATGACTTTATTGAGTCAGACCATGTCTTTATTGGCTACACCAGTTGCCCACATACTATAAACTGTCCTAAAGACAGTAACTCAGATAAATGCAATCCTACTGAAGCCTCCCTTAAGTTTACTGTGACAGGCAGTACAAGTGAAAAAGGAAAATTCAAGGTGTTGAAGTGCGGTTTAAGTTTGGTGTATGCAAAGGATAAAAACAAAAATAGTTGTCATGAAGCAAAGTACGATATGCGTGTTGAAAAGAGCTTTCAAGAAACTTCAGAAGGGATTGATGGAAGAGTAAAGAAAAAGAAAGCAAAGTATGATATGCGTGTTGAAAAGAGCTTTCAAGAAACTTCAGAAGGGATTGATGGAAGAGTAAAGAAAAAGAAAGCAAAGTATGATATGCCTGTTGAAAAGAGCTTTCAAGAAACTTCAAAAGTGGTTGATGGAAAAGTAAAGAAAAAGAAAAAAAACAAGAAGTGATGATGGACGGACAAAGAAGAAGCGAAAATCAGGAAGAGATGATCATCAAACTGCAATGCAAGTGTCACTCCAAGAAGGTGATACGAGATACGGTATTACATACCAAAAAAGGAAGTCAAAGACTTAAGAACCGACTTATGTCTACTTCTCTATATTTCCTTTTGGTTTTATTTGGTTTAATGGTTTTCCTTTTAATATTAGATTAAGGTTTTTTATAATTTTCCTTTTAATTATGGGATTAAGTCGGTTGTAAAGAGGTCTATAAAAAGAATCTCTAAACATGAATAAGAATTATCTTCCAAACATTAACCTTATTCTCAATAGAGGCTAGGGTTAAGGGAAGCTTGAGCTTTAAGCTATTCAGTTTTCTTTGATCAATCACGGCACCAGTTACAAGATCTCAATCGAAGGCTTTGGTACATAACAATTTGGTATCAGAGCCAACTGATTCGATGGGAGACTCAGGAGAGATCGTGAAACATCTTGCACAGATGATGAAAGCCATGGAGGACCAGAACGCAAACCTCATGAAAGAAATATTGGACATGAGGAAGGAGTTCAACGAGAAGTTGTCTCCGATACAAACAAAGATCGATGAACTTCAAGAGACAACGACGGCGCATCAAACAACCTTAAACGCGCGTGAAACAATTGGAGAGAATCCGGAAGAAGTACGCGACCCGACGAAGGACGTGGTGGGAGATAAAAACCAAGGGCAAGACGAGTTCCAAGAATCTCTAAGGGCAGGAAAAGCAATGAAAGCGCTTAACTCAGGGGTACTATCTTCAGCGTTTCATGGAGGTCAAGGAGTAGAAAAAGGATCTGCATCAATGACAAAAATCATTCAAGATCACGGTAAGAATCAAGAGAATATCGGATGGACAAGGGAAGATAAGAAAAAAAATTCTGCTGGTGGGCCTTGGCCCTTGCGTTCAGTAGGGATGGAAAGAGGTCACCGACGAGCTGATGGAGGCGGCGATTGGCCTGTAAGGCACATCGGTGACGAAACATACTCCGACTACTACTCAGGGGAAGACTTTCGAGCGAGAGAGGAGATCGGAGGAGGCAGAAACGAAGAATGTAGAGGGGGACGTGGAGGTGGTTTTGCATTAACTCCAGCGAAGATAGAGTTCCCACCATACAATGGAACTACAAATGCGGTAGAATGGTTACAAAGGTGTGAGGATTACTTCGAAGATCAAAAGATTTACCACGATGATGCCCGAGTTCGACAAGCCACGTTTGTATTAACAGGCCAAGCATATCATTGGAACAATAACTTACGAAGATTGGTCACTCACAGGCTCATCTGGATCGAGTTCAAGAGAATTTGTAAGAGCAGATTCAGCAGAGCAGATGCAGTTAACCCCATGGGAGAGTTGTGTAACTTGCGACACACGGGAACAGTGGACGAGTATTGTAATCAGTTTGAAGAATGCCTGGGAAGACAAACAAGGTTAACAGGAGACCAACAATTATGGCTATTTTGTGCGGGACTAACAGATAATTTACGAAAGGAAGTGGAGTACTTGCAGCCTGAGACAATTTTTGAAGCTATGTAGTACGGAAGGGACAATGAGTATAAAATTTCCGGGGATAGACGAACAAGAACGTTTGAAGGGCATACAGCCCCATCGACACGATATTCAACTTCGTTTTCCAGGCCATGGACCATAGGAGACCAAGGAATTTTGAGTGGAAAAGAGAAAGAAAAAGACTCTCCACAAACAAGACATAAACCGCAGCCGAAGGTTTGGAAAAAATTAACGGTCTCGGAAATGGCGGAAAGGAAAGCACAAGGACTTTGTTTCAATTGTGACGAACCCTTCTCCCCAGGACATAAGAGTCAACCAGTATTGTTCCATATCAAGGCGGTCTGGGAAGATGACGATCAGGAGGATGAACCTATCGACGAAGAGGATTTAGAAATCTCCTTGAATGCAATGAAAGGGGAACAGAATGACGACACTTTTCAGGTAAAAGCAGAAATTGCTAATGGGACGGGATGGATCTTGTTAGATACGGGGAGTACTCATAATTTTATCAAGAGCAGTGTGGCTGAAAAATTGGGAATTACGATGATGAAAAGACCCGGGCGAGTAGTTTCATTAGCTGATGGCGGCAAGTGTCAAGTTGATGGGTTTTGTAAGGACCTTCCAATGCAGATTCAAGGACATCAATTTGTTGCGGACTGCTTTGCAATACCGTTAGGTGGTTTTGATGTTGTATTAGGTATATGTTGGTTAAATGTGTTGGATAATTCCAACATCTTCTAGAAGAAGTTATCTATTAATCAAGTATGATTAATATATATTAGATAAATACAAATAAGTTTAGGTTTATCTAGAGAGGAGTTTTAGATTTATCTAGAAAGGTTTTGTGTTTATCTAATCCTATTAGAATTAGGAGATGTCTAATTCTATATAAATAGAGAGTCTATGGAGAGGTGTTCCATATCACAAACTAAAGAGAGTCCTTAGAGAGTTGTTCTAAGAGACTAAGTGAGTTTGAGATGTAAGAACTACGTGGGCTTGATCCCCTCTAAAGGGTACGTAGGCAACCTTGTGTTTAAGGTGCAGCCATCCAATAATCTATAAAATTTAACAAAATGCTCTTGGACGGGTTATGTGGGATGGTCCGGAGAGAACCATCGAATATTGTCATGAGGGAACAATGGTTCAGTGGCAAGGAGAGGCTGATACTCGAATAGAGCATGGGGCGAATTTAAACAACATTGGTAGCAACAACACGCTTGAGGAGTGGTTCGCAGAAGAAGAGATTTGTTTAACTTGTGGGGCAAGTAAGATCGAAACTGGGAAAAAACGAATAAAGGGTGGCGAGGATTTAAGCTCATTAGTGCTACAAACAGAATCTGGAGGATTTAGCAAATTATTAATGGAGTTTGAAGATTTATTTTCCGTACCACAGGGACTTCCACCACCAAGGGCGTGTGATCATAGAATCAGTCTTTTACAAGGCACCAATCCCGTTGCAGTTCGACCCTATCGTTACCCACATTTGTTAAAAGATGAAATTGAAAAACAATGTGCGGACATGCTGAGAAGAGGAGTTATACGACCTAGTTCTTCACTTTTTTCTTCGCCGGTGTTGCTGGTAAAAATATCTGATGGGTCGTGGCGATTTTGTATTGACTTCCGAAAATTGAACAAGGTGACGGTCAAAGATAAGTTTCCAATTCCAATCGTAGACGAGCTCTTGGATGAGTTGCATGGGGCGCGTTTCCTTACAAAATTAGATCTCACATCAGGATCCCACCAAGTCAGAATGTCGGAAGCTGACATTGAAAAAACAGCATTCCGAACACATCAAGGGCATTATGAGTTTTTGGTTATGCCTTTTGGACTATCAAACGCACCATCGACTTTTCAGAGCCTTATGAATTCGGTGTTTCAAGGAGTACTGCGGAAATTTGTCTTTGTATTTTTTGATGATATTCTTATCCACAGCGCGACATCGGAGGAGTACTTGCAGCATGTACGCGCGGTATTTGAGCTGTTACGGAGACATAATATATTTTTGAAGCATTCAAAATGTTTATTTAAAAAAACGGAAGTGGGATATCTGGGAAATGTGATTTCTCATGGAGGAGTTAAAGTCGATGGAGCCAAAGTAACGGCTGTTCGGGAATGGCCAAGACCAACGTCAACCAAGGCAGTGTGTGGATTCCTAGGCTTGTCTGGTTATTACAGGAAGTTCATACGAGACTATGGGATTGTAGCAACCCCATTTGCAAATATTCTTCGAAAAACAGGGTTTGCTTGGAACGAGGAGGCAGAACAAGCTTTTATATCATTGAAGAAAGCTTTATCTGAAGCAGCAGTGTTGGCATTGCCCGACTTTACCAAGAATTTTGTTATCGAATGTGATGCTTCGGGAAGTGGAATTGGAGCCGTACTTCATCAGCAGGAGCACTTGATAGCATTTTTTAGCCGAAAACTTGCAGAACGTCACAACAAGCTAGCTGCTTATGAAAGAGAGCTCATCGGCCTTGCGAAGGCAGTGATTCATTGGAGACCATATTTATGGGGGAAACAGTTCTTGATACGAACTGATCACTACAGTCTTAAGTTCATACTAGAACAACGCCTCTCAACGACACCACAAATTCATTGGATTAGCAAGCTACTGGGGTTTGATTTCACGGTCGAGTTTCGCTCCGGTAAAACAAATAAGGTGGCAGATGCATTATCTCGACGAGATGAGAATGAATTTGAGGAAGGTGATAGGGTTTGTACAATTCAAGGACCCGACTTGAGTATTTTCGACAGACTGAAAGCGGAAGTCGAAAGCCAACCTCACCTTGCTGAGATCCGCAATAAGATAATCAAGGGAGAGATGGCTCGAGAATGGGATGTTCGGGACGGGTTGATTTTTTTAAAGGCGAAAGCTTATATCTCAACCGAATCAGCTTTGGTACGCGAAGTGGTGTCAGGTTTTCACAATTTCGGCCATGAGGGAGTTCAAAAGACCATGGATCGGATTAGGCGGGATTTTTATTGGAAAGGGTGGAAGAAGACGGTTCAAGAGTATGTGAGGGAATGCCAGGTTTGCCAGCGTAACAAGTGGGAAACATTACAACCAGGGGGTTTGCTTCAGCCACTTCAGGTTCCTACTCAAATTTGGTCGGATATCTCTATGGACTTCGTGGAAGCGTTACCTAAGGTTTCGGAGAAGACAGTGATCTTAGTGGTGGTGGATCATTTTTTGAAGTACACTCACTTCATTGCCCTGAGTCACCCGTATACCGCTAGTTCCATGGCCCAAGCATTTTTTCGTGAGATTGTACACCTGCATGGCGTTCCTGAGACCATTGTAACGGATCGAGACAAAGTGTTTCGAAGCAAATTTTGGCGTGAGTTGTGGAAGTTGATGGGAACAGAATTGAGTTTCACTACGGCATATCGGCCACAATCTGATGGGAAAACAGAGATTGTTAATCGGACCTTAGAAATGTATCTTCGATGTTTGACGGGAGAAGCTCCACGGAAGTGGCTTACTTGGCTTCCGTGGGTTGAGTACTGCTACAATACGTCGTTTCATACTGGGCTGAAATCAACACCATTTCGGGTAGTCTATGGAAGGGAGCCTCCTCGTCTCTTAGATTATGTGGGAGGAGTTACGAGGGTGGAAGCTGTCGATGTAGCATTAGAGCAGCGCGATGAGTTTCTAGCGACAGCAAGGGACCGCCTACTTGAAGCTCAACAATGAATGAAGCTTGTGTATGATAGCCATCATCGGTTTGTTGAATTCGAGGTGGAGGATTGGGTATGGCTTAAATTACAACCACATCGACAGTTGACAGTGGCAAAGAAAGCTTACACAAAACTGTCACCAAAGTTTTATGGTCCATTTGAGATAACAGCTCGTGTGGGAAAGGTTTCATATCGTCTTAAACTTCCAGAGGGATAGAAAATCCATGATATGTTTCATGTCTCACTACTGAAAGGGCATAAAGGGGAGCAGCCAAACGTTATCACTACATTACCACTAATGTTGCAGGGGAGACTAGCACCAACAAGACCATTGGCACTGGTCAAGGCCCGTTTGAGAGGAGGAATCCGACAAGTATTGGTCAGATGGTCTACAAATGAAGAAGATGAGTCAACTTGGGAAGACGCAGACAAGCTCCTGGAAGCGTATCCAGAATTGGAGCTTGAGGACAAGCTCCTAGTCGAGGAGGAGAGTAATGATACGAGATACGGTATTACATACCAAAGAAGGAAGTCAAAGACTTAAGAACCAACTTATGTCTACTTCTCTATATTTCCTTTTGGTTTTATTTGGTTTAATGGTTTTCCTTTTAATATTAGATTAAGGTTTTTTATAATTTTCCTTTTAATTATGGGATTAAGTCGGTTGTCAAGAGGTCTATAAAAAGAATCTCTAAACATGAATAAGAATTATCTTCCAAACATTAACCTTATTCTCAATAGAGGCTAGGGTTAAGGGAAGCTTGAGCTTTTTGCTATTCAGTTTTCTTTGATCAATCACGGCACCAGTTACAAGATCTCAATCGAAGGATTTGGTTCATAACAGAAGGAAAGATAAATTCAGCATTTTTACACAAAACTCCAAGTCGTGATGAAGAAATCCAGCCTGAGTCAAGGTGTGATTCAACTCAAAGGCCTGCAATTTCAGAGGAGAAAACAAATTAACGGAACTGTGTATCACCAGAGAGAGGGATACAGAGTACATTGGTCAAGCAAATCATTTACTGAACCCTTTTCTTCATAGTCAGCAGATCAGAGCTTACCCTGATTTCAGAGTCTTTGGTGACATATCAGCCATCATTTTATTTTTCTTTGGATTCATTGTTTACAGTAGGCCCTGTAAAGTTATGAAGTAGAAATGTAATCTTTTATTGGATACCTTGCTTTACAGATTCTGGTTTAACATAGTCTCTGGCTCTTCTTTGGTTATCTTTCAGGTACGATTCTAGTATTTAAGCTCTCTGTAAGACTGTTTCTCAATTGAACGGAGAAAATCCATTTTCCAATTCTCTCTCACATTGATAATCTGAAATGGTAATCTTTCGTACATGAAGATTGTGTTAACCCCACTCATTTTATTGAGTACTGCTGTTGTCGCTTGATGTGTAGCTTGACTGTCACCTTTCAGTTCTCAAGCTTTCTTTCCAGGTAAGGATGATACACATGTGCTTTATTTATTATGTTGCGGAGCCAGTACGAGGGTCAATTCCAGTTTCGGAGAGAACTTGGGTTTGGCTTTTGTGTGTAATGGAATTATTCACCCTCGACATTGGAGTGAATGTGGGTTTGTTGGAATTGTTCTATGTTCTTTGTCTTGTTTCATGACTACGAAATCCAAACAACAACCTCATGGTGAAATGCATTTGTGAATTCAACAGTGTTGTCAGACATCCTTTGCTTCTTTAACTGCAATGTTGGAGGTTTATTGGAAGCATGCAAGAAAAAGAGTTGAGGAAGAGTAAAATTTAGAAACAGCTATGGTACTTCAGCCATCAAAGTCTGGCTTGAAATTCAAAGCCTCGTATTCAAACAAAGGGGCTCAGTTACTTGCAGGACAGATTTTTCTCTAAAACGTTTACCAAGTTCAACCCTCAAATTAATCGGCAAGACTCGATCTTTGACGAGTTCCCTGTGAACCACGGCAAATCGCGTGTGACACTTAGGCCACAAACATCCACTAGAATTAGGTAAAGGTTTATAAGCTATTGCTCTCTCTTTTCTCTATATTACAGGTTCTACTTGTACATCAAAGCTCGAGACTGAAACCGCTATTAATAAAGTACTAAGACGATAAAGTAAGTGAGGAAGAATTCGAAGAAAACCTCGGACCCTTTTATGTTCTGTTTGGTTGCAACAGAAATAACTTCTTTTCTTCTCTTTAGCCGAAGGATCTTGTTTTGCTCTGCCACAAACCTTCTTCTTCTCTTTAATCTGCAACCCAAACGCGAAACCCATTGAGCTGAACCCGGGTTTAATCTTGCTTGACCTGTTAACGCATTGAGCTGAACCCGGGTTTAATCTTGCTTGACCCGTTAACCCTTTTGACCCCAAGACAACCTGATTCTACTTCCGTAATCGAAATCATAATCCATTCGTGAAAATTTCATCGCTTAAGTCATCGTCGTTCTTCCCTGGAGAGATTTCATCAATATCATTTGGTGTATACACCATAGTAAACCCACACTTATGCACCTCGCATTTAACTACATTAGTCGAACCATCAGTCACCTCGAATTTGAGTGAAACCTTAGAAGGAATACATCCTTCCCCATTGTTACCATGAACTTCCATGTGACGTTTGCTGATATCGACCCAACTAGTATAACCAATAAAGACATGACCTGACTCGATCTTGCGTGGCTCATTGCCTGGTTCATTCCAACCACAAACAATGGAACTAAAGCTGATGTAAATCCCATCTTCACTTTCGAACTTGCAAGTGCATTTCACCAAGAAATGGTTGCTTCCTTGTTGGTCGTCTGGAAACAGAATAACAGCGCACAAAGCTATCCCAATAAGCTCATTGTCACACCAGTGCCGAGGTAGTTGCAGCTGTAACAGTGATCCAAAGGCTTGGTAATCAAACAATGCAGGTACTTCACATCCAGGAAAACAAGTACCGATCAAAGACTCCAAAACAAAGCCCTAGAAAGTGACACAGAACATGGTCATAAATCTATGTATGTTGATAACAAGACAGGAAAACTTTTGAGAGAAATAAGTGCGTACCCCATTGTAGCGATTATGAGCATCTGAAATCAACTGACCTTTCCTACGTGTGTAAGATATTATGTTACTTTTGGCAGCTTGATCCAATTTGTTGCAATTAGTGAAGATGAATGTGCAGTGGATTTGTCCTGTCGCCACGAGAAGAGCTAGTGGGCTGGCAACTTTTTCTAGTGACTTACAGCCATGTGCATCTAAGCACTTAAGATTTGGTGGAAGCACCGGAAGAGATTTGAGCTTCTTGCAATTCTTCAAATCAAGCCATTTCAGAAGATAAAGCTTGCTGATGTTAGCTTCCAAGCTCTCAAAATCATTCCCACTCAAGCTTAACGATAGCAATGAGGATGATAGACCATGACTACCAATTGGCATATCTGCATAAGTTTGGCCTTCAGACTCAGCGCAATGCCATAACCTTGGCATCTGTTCTATTGCTGTTCCATCAAGCAGCAAAATCTTTAAAGATTCCATGTTCTCCCCTAATTCTGGGAAACTCTTGAGCTTTGAACAGCCAGAGAGTATGAGTTCCTCAAGCGCTCTCAGATTTCCAAAACAATTGGGTAGGCTCACCTTGCATTTAACTACATTAGTCGAACCATCAGTCACCTCAAATTTGAGTGAAACCTTAGAAGGAATACATCCTTCCCCATTGTTACCATGAACTTCCATGTGACGTTTGCTGATATCGACCCAACTAGTGTAACCAATAAAGACATGAGCTGACTCGATCTTGCGTGGCTCATTGCCTGGTTCATTCCAACCACAAACAATGGAAATAAAGCTGATGCAAATCCCATCTTCACTTTCGAACTTGCAAGTGCATTTCACCGAGAAATGGTTGCTTCCTTGTTGGTCGTCTGGAAACAGAATAACAGCGCACAGAGCTATCCCAATAAGCTCATTGTCACACCAGTGCCGAGATAGTTGCAGCTGTAACAGTGATCCAAAAGCTTGGTAATCAAACAATGCAGGTACGTCCCATCCAGGAAAACAAGTACCTATCAAAGACTCCAAAACAAAGCCCTAGAAAGTGACACAAAACATGATCCACTTATTAAATAGGAGCATTTAAGTATATATTAATTTTTTTTTTTTTTGTGAAATATGTCAAAACAACACTTTAACAAGAAGATATATAAATTGTTTAATAACTTTGAAATTGCAACCATCCACTTGTGTGTTTTAACTAGTCATGTCTTACTCTATTATTTCGATGCGTATGTATTTGGTGGTCCTTATTCTGCTGTTTTCAACGGTTCAATGTTCCGCTTATTGGTACCCCTCTCTTGCCGTGTTTTTTTTTTATTTCTTTCGTTTCCCGATATTTGAACCAGATCTGTGTCAGTTTCCTACTGCAAAATTTTTGCTAGGTGCCATTTCCGAGCTTTCCAGGTTTTTTTTATAATTTTCTTTTTAATCTAAAATAAAAAAACCTCTTCTTCACCTAGTTACCTCCAATAATGACCGATTACACTAGTTCTACGAGATATATGGTCTACATCAGCTTCAACAGATCTGAAGACATAGTACGGTACTCCTTTGTCAGCCACCTTTTGTTGGAGGTGGGTTTAGCAAACCCCCCCCCACAAATCAGCTCGGCCCACTAATCATCCAGGCCCATTTATGACTTAAAGCCCAACAAGCCAACCGTCCTGGCCACGTGTCAGTTTGGGCGTCGGGTTCAAGACAACAACCGTTTGAATCTTTACTATCTTTGAATTAATACCGACCTGATTATTATACTGAACTCTATTCTACTCAACAAAAATCTCGACCTATCTTAAATAAACTTGTTGTGATCTTATCCTCCAACAATTGGCGCTAAAAGGAGGGGCAGAGAAGTTTTCTATACACAAAGAATAGATCGGCAATGACAGGATAAATACCAACTGAAGTACCACAACACGCACCAGGAAAAGAGCCAATGGGAGCAACCCGGACTCCCTCCCTAGAAATAACACTCCAGCAGTAAAATTCAAATCCGACCAGGGCGCCCAGACTCATTTCTGACGAAATAATAGCCGAGCTATATCGCGACCTCGTCGATCATACCACTCAGCGGGTGCAGAGAAACTCGATCGACAATCCACCACCGTCAACAATAAATAAGTCCGTCTAATTATTTCCGCAAGCAATGAACGAGCCAGCACGAAACTCGTATCCAGAAGCCTTCCAGAGAGTGGAACAAGAGCGACGTTGGGATAATGAATTCAAAATCATGAAAGCGACGCTCCGAGAGATGACATCGAAAGTTCATCAGGCCACTAGCTCGGCACCAGAAATTGACCGCATGCTGCAGGAAACCCAAAACACCCCATTCTCAATCCAAATCTCCAACACTCGAGTCTAGCAGTCCAGAAAACTCGCCCCATATGTAGGTAACTCCGATCCCATCCAGTATCTGACCGCCTTTAATATTGCAATGGGACGCGCTCAGTTTGCGTCTTAGGAACATGAGGCCGGTTACTGCCAGACATTTGTTGAAAATCTAGTTGGCTCCGCACTGACATGGTTCTCCCGACTTGAAACCTTCTCAATTGGTGACTTTCGTCAGCTCTCCACTGCTTTTCTGAAGCATTATTCAATGTACATCTAGCGTGACACATCAAACACCGACCTATGGGTAATAACCCAGGGTCAACAAGAGTCGTTACGATCCTATATCAATAGGTTCAAGGCGGTAGTCTCTCGAGCCACCGTAACCGATGATGCGGCCCTACCTACTTTAAGGAATGGTCTCTGGTTTGAGTTCGCGTTTAAAGAAAATATGAAGCGGGAATGGCCGTGCACTCTAAAGGATGTGTTGCTCCGTGCTACCTTATACATTGAAGTTGAAAAAGAGCGGACTGCTATGAAAAAGAAGCATACCCAGAAAACACCGATCTCAAAAGATAGAGCTCGGGAGAATCCTGAACTGCGCCAGCACTATGACGATAGCTACTGCGGTGGCGGGAGGAAGGAAGTGACTGCATTTATCATTAACGAACCAATCGTTAGTGTCCATGCACCCGACAAACCCACGGCACAACCGCCCCCGTGGAACAAATGGCAACACTCTGAGGTGTCAAAAGATCCCCAAACATTATGCGATTTCCATCAGACTTGGGGACACCCGACCTCACAATGTCGATAACTCCACGACACCCTCCTTGCCCAGTATCAAAAGGGGAAGATTAAACTCGATGATTAACAGAGTTATCAAAGAAATTCCATCCGAGGAAGAGGTGGAAAAGGTCAACAGTCCGGACGCCGGGGTAATTTTGGGGGAGATCAACAAACGAGTGACTGCAGTCAAGGCAGTCAGGAGTTTGACTCCAACCGAGCTGAACCTTCACGGAGGCACAGGAACAAGGTCAGGATCCTTCCTCTCTACCACCAAGACGAGTGGTCGGCATGATCATGGGCGGCCTCCTCTTGTGCAACGACTTGGTGCGGTCAATCAAGTTGCATGAACGCAAGGCCGGGACCTCACTCCAATGGTAGCACGAGACTGATAACAAATCAGAGGTCGGGAGGGAAGAAAGTATCACCTTCACAGAGGACGACACCAAGGGATTATATCACCCTCACAACGACCCAGTGGTGATACAGCTCAGGGTAGCCGACTGTGAAATTACGCGAGTTTTGATTGACACAGGTAGCTCGGTTAATCTTCTCTTCAAAGAAACCCTAGACAGGAACCTGCGCGATTGCAAAATCAAACCTGCTGTCGCGCCACTTACGGGTTTTGCTGGTGATACCACGATGACGATTGGTACCACCAAGCTAGTTGGATACGTTGGACATACGACTAAGGTAATGAAATTCCTAATTATCAAAAAGCCAGTGATCTACAACTTAATCCTCGGAACACCATGGCTGCATTTGATGAGAGCGGTGACATCAACCTACCACCAATGCCTCAAGTTCCCCACCATCAATGGAACATGCACCATCCAGGGAGATCAGAAGATGTCCCGCACATGCTTCCTTTTGGAGCACAAGTTACGCAAATCTTCTACCTACCTCAATATCAACTCAGCGACCTCGAGCAATGCTGACCTGGGTGACAACCTGAGCCACGTACCCATGATTCAAACGAACATTGAGTCCATAGATTTGGAGCGATGCGTTGGTATTGGTGCAGATATGGAACCAAGCATCAGAAGTGAGCTCGTCAATTTTCTCGAGGAGAACGTCTCAATGTTCACATTGCCAGGCGAGAATATGCCTGGGATAGACCCATCGATAACTAGCCATGAGCTAAATACGGACTCGACCTATAAACCAATCAAGCAAAACAGACGCAAGCTAGGTCCAAAGCGCGCGATGGCTGTTAACGAAGAAATAAACCGGCTAACTGCATCATGGTCTATCACTGAGGTAAAGTACTCAGACTGCCTGGCCAACCCGGTAGTCATCTTAAAGAAGAACGGCAAGTGGAGAGTCTGCGTAGATTTTACCGACCGCAATAAAGCTTGTCCAAAAGACAGTTTCTCCTTCCCCTAATCAATCGGGAAGAATGGCAAAGTGGGCGATTGAATTAAACGAGTATGATATTGATTATAGAGGCCGAACTACGGCCAAATCTCAAGTTTTGGCTGATTTCCTAGTTGAGTTACCTCCCGAGCTGACTGGCGACAAAACCCCAGAAATATGGAGTTTATACGTAGACGGTTCCTCCTCTCTTCACGGATTCGGTATTGGCATACAGTTGGAATCACCAACGAGCAAGGTCATCGAGCAATTATTTCATCTCGTTTTCCTGGCCTCCAACAACGAAGCTGAGTATGAAGCTTTGATCGGCGGTCTGAAGCTCGCAAAAGAGATAGGAGCAAGAAGGATACATGCATACTGCGACTCACAGCTCATCACCAATCAATTCAGTGGAGCTACGAGGCAAAAGATGAACGCATGGACTTATACCAAAGAATGGTCAAGAAATTGTCTTCTGAATTCCTCGAATTCAATCTCGCAAAGATATCCCGAGGTGATAATACATCTGCTGATGCCCTCGCCGCTCTGGCATCGACTTCAGATTTAACACAGGGATGCATAATACCAGTTGAAAGCATTGCTTCGGCAAGTATCACCTTACCTAAGGGAGTCTGCCATATAAGTTTGGCAATAGCAGAGCTAGGTGATGGCTTAGACGACGCCGAGGAAATCAGACTGCCACCTGCGCCGATAGAAAATTTTCCACTGGACTGGCGAAACGAAATTTTGTTGTACATCGAGAGTGAAATCCACCCAAGCTAACTCGAGAGCATGCTTATCCCCTCTCAGCCTCGAGCTCCTTTTCAAGACGACTGATTTCTTGATGCACAACCAAGTTTTCTTGCCTCAGCATCTCTGCATCCTTAGATGCTTTCTCTACTTCAGCCCGAGCTCTCTCCGCCCCCTCCTGAGCTTCCTTCAGCCCGCTCATACAGGGCCACGGAATCAACAAAGTGGAACATCGACTACCAAAAGAAGGCATAAGAACACGATGTTAAAAAAAAAAAAGAGATCGGCATATTTCAACTTACCCGAACCATACCATGAGATACATGCTCGAAAGCATTCGGGTAGGCAAGGTCATCAACTGCCAAAAGATCAACCACGGCAGACGTAACCGTCTTTATTAATCCACCGCATGTCTCGCTATCGTAGAAGATACTTCTATCTTTCACCGTGTAGGAGAAATCAAAGGCATGATCGGTGTCCACCCTAGCCGGTTTAATAAACGCCTTGGATCCAACAACAACCTCCCCTTTAACCAGATCGAGAAACACCTCTAGAGCAGCATCTCCAGTCCTGATATCTGGTTCACTAGATGCTTCAGAACCAGCAGCAGCATCCCCTTCAACCAGATAAGGACACACCTCTGGAGCGGCATTTGCAGACCCGACCTCCGCAACACTTTTCTTTTTAGAAGTCTTCACTTTCTTAGAAGACTTTTCCTTCTTATGCCGTTTCTTTCCTTTTTCGCGGGCCTCCGCAAGAGCTAGCACGGTCCCAGCAGCAGGAACAGAATTATCACCGACCTAGGCATAGGTCGGTCCTATCACTAACCGCAGCATTACCATCTGTAATCTCCCCGACCTCAAGAGGTGGTACCATCTGTCGATCAGAGTCGTCTGATCCACCCCGGCCGGAAGAACCTATCTTCGCCCTCAATTCATCAGCAAGCGTGGGCAGATTGAATCTGAGTTTCCTCATCGTTGGCCCACCTGCTCAAAGAGAAAAGGCATGAGATCGGCCTCATATGAACACAACCAAGGTATTAAATCCACAAACTTGTACTTAGAGATACCCGCCGCAGCGCTCTCTGTATCCTTTCCGCATAGATATCGCTCCACCGACTGCGGGCCACTGACTGAATAGCTTTCAGACTCTCGAAGAACCCTTCAGGATATGGAGCTCCTATCGGGTGACCATCTGAAATAAGAAGCATAGGATCAGTCGAAAGGAAATATCAAACAAAAACAATTATCCGAACGCGTTTCCTCTACCTGGAAGGAAATTCCAGGCAGTTTGGTAAAATCTGCCCTCGATAAGGCCGCACGCATCGTTTGCCTTCACAAAGAAATAATGACGTGACCAATCGTCGATCCTTGTTGGCTTATCAGTCACGATCTCCAGTTTAGGCTTAAAAGATGCATAGTACGTCCCGACGATCTTTTGATTCGCCTTATGCATGGTCAACTCCTCGAAGAATCACTCGATACCGCACTCGGCTGCCAGCACATACGAGGCAACCATGTTCTGGACAGTCATCAGACAAATCTGCGAAAAGGCCAACTTCCGTCTTAAGCAGTATCGAATGAACAGGTTGGGGAGCAGAAACCAGATCCCGCACTTTGGCCTCGGGTATCTTGATTTTGAGAGACGAGTGTAGACCGCAGCATGTGGTCATATTCTCCACCGACCACCAATCAGACCAGGTCGACGAGCCTCCATCGGAATATTGACTCACCGGCCTCGTTCTCTTCCACTCTCTCAAACTTCCACCTCAGCCTCTACCTCTACCTCTTCGGCCTCTTGACCCGACCCTTCCACCTCGGCCTGTAGGACTCATTGGGCCTTGAAAACCCAATCTACCTCTCTCGGATCGTGATGATGTCCCGACCTCCGAGCTATCTTGATTCCTCCGCAGCATGGAGACATCTTCATAGGTACGCTCCGCCCTCTCCCGAAGACGTGCTTGACTCAAAGTTTCCGAACTGCTCGAAACTTCCAAACTGCTCGACGATGTCTTATTTACCGAGCTCATGTCTGCCGAAACCCTCGACGTAGAATCAAGAGACGACTCCACGACAATCACGTTGGCCATTATGATAGAATTTAGATCAAAAGTGTGGCAAAGTTTTGCCGGAAAAACTACGAAAACAAAAAAAAAACGCAGAGAGATTGGGAAAGAAAGAAGTACATGTGAAGGAAATAAAGCTTGAATGAAAATAAGAGAAGAGGGGAGGAGAATTTATAGAGCGGTAACTAGGGTAAACCCAATCGACGCGAGTCTTCGACTTCGGCGCGTGCAAAAAGGTGCAATAACCGAGAAGTTAGGTAACGTGCCCCTTCGACGTCAGCAACCATTTACAAGTCTAAACTCAGCGCGTGCGAATCACTAGACCGAGCTGACTGTCAAATTCGGTGCGCTCAGCTAAGTCTTCATACACCGAACTAGGGGGGCTACTGTTGGAGGTGGGTTTAGCAAACCCCCCACAAATCAGCTCGGCCCACTAATCATCCATGCCCATTTATGACTTAAAGCCCAACAAGCCAACCGCCCTAGCCATGTGTCAGTTCGGGCATAGGGTTCAAGACATCAACCGTTTAAATCTTTACTATAAATACACCTTTCTCATTTATTGAGAAGGAGATCTGAAAATCAAAGGAAAAGAATACATACACTCTTTTATCTTCCGAAAACTATCTTGTTTACCGAACTCAAACTCTATATCTTCGAATTAATACCGACCTGATTATTATACCGAACTCTATTCTACTCAACGAAAATCTTGACCTATCTTAAATAAAGTTGTTGTGATCTTATCCTCCAACACCGTTCCGCATCCCTTCGCCGGAAAGGCATAATCATCTTTGCTTCGTTCGTGGAGAAGTCCTCCGACGAGAGTAAGGAAAATATAAAGCTTGAGGCTTTCGTGGTCATTGTCTCTAAGGAGTACTTGTTATCTGCAGAATGCCTAAATGAGCTTGCAGAGATTGTTGATTGCCAGCAGAAAAACAAAACCGTGGTGGTCGTTCCTGTATTCTACTGCATAAGTCAACGATCGGACATATTGGGAGATTTACTCCCACAAGGAAACTACTCGGCCGACCAAGTATCCCGATGGACAAGCGCTTTAAAGAAAATGACCGACTCTTATAAACCAAGGTAAACTACTACATTATGTAGTCTACATATATATCGATTATACTATACCCAACTATGGCAGTGATTGGGAGGGACTCTAAGAAGAGTAGGTTTGATTTAAGAAATATTCCTTTCTTCACAATCGTTGTCCTCTTTTTATATAAAAAAAACTATATAAGAAAGCATATATCAATTTATTAAAGAAAAACTAAGGTAGCTATATATCGACCATTATAAACCAAGGTATATATGATATATCGATTATACCCATTAAAACAAATTTATATATCAATTTATCAGAAGAAAACTTATATATCAATTTATCAGAAGAAAATAAAAACTTGCCTAGTAAACTATTCTGACGGTGGGCATTTGCTTGATTCGATTTTTCCAAGGAAAAACATATTTATATTCGACCCCAGAGTATGCCACGTTATATTGGCATATTGCTTGGTGATTTTTTTTTTAATTAGTTGGTGATTCACTGATTTAGGCAAATGTTTATTCTAGTTTTGCGATTAGGTGTTACAATTGCTACTGAGGGTCTAAATGGTTGGGAAAATGACCAAAATCAATCCAAATTATTTGCAGAATATCTTTTTCTATCCAATTTATGTTATCTTGCATTTATCAACTTGAACTATCTAAAAATTCAATTTTAAATTTGTACCATATGATTTTAAACCGATTTCAACATCAACCTAAACGGTGTTACTTAGCCATTTAACGATGTTGAGTCAGACGATTTGTGGCATACACATAGTATCGAAAATGGCCAAAATCAACCCAAACTTCACGAGAAGTTAGGTAAAATACATTTTCTACCTAACTTTATTATATTCTATTTAATTTTTAATACTTTCTCATTTTTCATATTTTAATCTTTATATACTTCACGAGATCATGACACATGTCACAAATAATTCAGATTTTGTCACATGTAAAATATGTTAATAACCAAAATTTATTTTCTAACAAATTATGATTTATAATTTACCCCTAAATTTATTTTAAGATAAATCATTAAGCAAAGATATTTAATTTAATAATTACTTTTACTTAATTTTAATTTATTTTAAAATTAAGAAACCTGCATATCGGGCAGATTCTAATCTAATATATTATAATATTCATCGAAAATTTTATTCTTACCTTTCTTTTTCACACAAGAAAAACAGAAATTATTAAAAATATATTCAAAATGGAAAAAAAGAATAGAATTTGAAAATATTAAGATTTAAATAGAAAACCTTAAAGTTGGGTAGAAAAAAAATAATTCTTAATATTTTCAAATTCTATTCTTTTTTACCATTTTGAAATTTTTTTAAGTCACGTCATATTGGCATATTGCTTGGTGATTTTTTTTCTGATTTGGCACTAGGAGTTCAATTGTTTATTTTAGTTTTGCGATTACGTGTTACAATTGCTAACAACATAATTCCGTTGAATCTGATTCTGAATTTTAGAGTTTTTTTAATTTTTGATGATTTGACAGAATCCAAATGGTAACAGTTGAATCTAAGTGAATACGATAGAATTTAAAAAAAAATTAATTAAAAAATTTTTTAAAAAATTAATTAAAAAAATTTTAAAAAAATTTTAAAAAAATTTTAAAAAATTTAAATTTCATCAAAATTAATTAAATAAAATATTTAATATTAAATATTAAATTTTAGATTTTTAATAATCTTACTAAAATACATGATCATTTTTATATCCAAAAAATATAACTTTTCCCGTTATAATACACAATGTTTTAAATTGTATCCATTTAATACTACAAATTGACAGATATTGAGATAAATTTTGGATTAGACCTGGGAAAAATACCAATAACTGAAGAATGAGATCAGAACTGATCCAAAATAGGGATACTAAACCCAAACCAGAAATGATCAAAGAAAGGATATTGAATCCCAACCGAAAAAATACCCAAAAGGATTCGAAACTCCTATATCTGAAGAATCAAAACTGAATCCAAACAAAAAAAACGAGTAGGTAACCAATATACAATTATAAACAAAAAAAATATTAATTATATTTAGACTTGATATAACTTAATTTCAAAATTACAACTATAAAGCCAAAAATATCAATTATTCACCTTACAAAATAACCAAAATACCCAAAATAACAAAGTGTTTATTTATATTTGTAAAAATTTAACCAACCTTTATTCAAATTTAACTAGTTTTTTATTATTTTTTACAATATTTTGAGTATTTGAATCCTATCCAAACTCGGATGGAAGTCAACGAACATGAATCAAAAATTATAAATACCTGAGTGAGACTTAAATCTCTGAATCCAAAAACCAAAAGATCCAAACGAAACTTGAAGAGGTATCCGAACATCTATGTTTATTTTGTGTATTATAACGAAAAAAATAATTAATACATATTTTTTTGAATTGCTGAATCTAGCAGAATTTGCTTAAATAACAAATGGTAATGGCAAAATTATTGAATTTGACGGAATCCAGCTGAATCTTTTATAGAGGTTACTATTTAGTGCCTAGGTTATATTTTGGGGATTCATTAATTTTTGTATGAGTGATTAATGCATGATTTAAAAAATAATAATACAGATATATGGTATAAGATGATTCATACTCATATTGTATTGTATGTTGTTGACAAAGAAAAAATGATATTTTAATATTTTTTTTTTAACTTTTTGAAAAGGTTAAAAAGATTAAGATAAGATAATTTTAATAAAAATAAATATTAAAATATACATCTATTTAAACCAAACAAATATTAGAAGATATTCTCTTTGTTTCATATTACTTGTCGTTTTAGAACTTAAAATTTGTTTCATATTACGTGTCGTTATATGATTTCAGTGTATATGTTTGATAAAACTTTCAAGTTTGTCCCTCTTGTTTTAATGTATTGAACAATAAAATAAAACTAAATAAACATTAATTAAGGGTAAAACAGAAAAATCAATTGTTTTTTAAAAAAACTTAAACGACAAATAATACGAAACAGAGAGATTATTTTATGCATAATAAATTGATTAAAATTATCTTTTTATAATGAAATTATTTGTAATATTCTACATTTTAATGTTAGTCTTTAAAATGTACTTCCATTATAATAGTACTAGGAGAGAACCTGCACAATACGCAAATGTAGATTTTGATTTATATTTTAGCTGAAATATGTTAGTTAGATATATAAATTATGTGATATATCAATTTTGTTTCAAAATAGTTTGTTTGAATTTTTATTCTAATTTGATTTTCTCTTAGTTCAGTCGGGTGGTAATTTTTACAATAAGAATGAGTGCTGACAGTTTACAATTTATAATTAGATTAATGTTGTTACCTTGTTATATGTATATGTGTTTGTTTTACCAAATTTGATAGTAATATTTTCTTTTTAAATATTGATGGCAATATATATATATACATATCGTGTGACCATCATATTTGAACTTTAAGAATCAAACATTTGGATAATATTATATTTTATATTTTTATTGTTACCTAAGATCAATGTAATTGTAAATATTTATTTGAATCAAGATTTTATAAAAATCTCATTCTTTGTTTAATTTAAACATGGTGATTTGTGGACATACATGTTAATTATTTGATCAATATATTTTATATGGAATATTAGTATTTAATTTATTATATATTTGTTTTAAATTTCATATTTAATCTAAAGAATATGTGATTTCTTAGGTTTCATATTTTATTTTCTATTTCTAAAACTCATATTATTTTACCTAATTTATAGTTATTTATTCTATGGAGAGTTCCTTTATAAATTTTACAAAATGGAGACTTAACCTATGACCTCAGATTTTAGGAAGTGCATGACATACCATTTTGCCAATTTAGTTATATTGTCTAGTATAAAAAATAAATATTTATATTTGACTACCCACCAATGTGGGTCTGCTCTTGTATACAACTAGCTCTAGTCTCTATCTATAATTCTACCACTTTTGTGCAAAAATATACTATTTATGTTGTTTGATAGATTGATGTAGATTTTCTTTAATATACTTTCTATTTTAAAATTAATTTATGAGTATATTTTTGGGAAAATGGGAAAAAGTGAAAAAAGAAAACTGGGAACATGTAAAAATGTGAGGAAAAGAAAATGAAATGATCACATACGTAGTATAGAGTCATAAAAAAAAATCAACTAAAAATGTTTGTGTGAAAAATCCTAAACATCAATGTTGGACTGACCTTATGGAAAGAAAAGGGAGCTGTATGACCTCCATGTAATCTACATGACCTTCATTTAAGAAAAAAAAAATTAGCTCCAGCATTTGGTCCGACGACGACGACGACGACACGAAGCTGCTGCGAGCTTCCTCAGACGAGCCTCCTCCGTCGCCGGCGATCTCACTTCCTCTTCTCCGGTCATACAGCTCCGAAACTCCTTCCTCTTCTCCGAAATCCTCAAACTCCTTCCGCCATTAACGACGAGGTGAGTCCGCTTTCAATCTCTTCAATATGTTGTTTATGAGTTTTAATCTCTTCAATATAAGTGTTATATATGAGTAATAGCTTAAATTCGAGTTTGGATTTGAGCCATTTTCAAATCTTGTTTTGGAATTCATCGATCGGATCTGGGTAGAATCGCAGTTACTGTTGGTAAAGTAAGTTCGAAAGTTAAACTGAAGTTAAACTATATTACAGGGTTAAACTAAGTTAAACTATGTTGCAGGAGTTAAATTAAGTTAAACTATATTGCAGAAGTTAAACTAAGTTAAACTAAGTTAAACTATACACACTATAGACTGATATTTTTTTATTATTTGTTTGCAGGGGACAATGACGCTCATTTATTTTGATTATGGTGGATATTATTCACATAGGAGAGATGTTGTTAAATGGTATCCAAGAGAAGTTCAAATATATTCTATATTTACTTATGGTGGTGCGGAGGAATTCAATTACTCATCGTTGCTTGAGAAAATTTGTAAAAAAGTGAATGTAGACGAAGCGACGAGGCTGAAATTAAGTTATATTCATGGAGTATTGCAGAGAGTATCATATATCTACGATGACAATGATGTCTTGGGATACATATGGTTATGTGAAAATAAAGAGTAAGTTGTTTTGCACGTCGAGGTAGTGGAAGGTGTTGAACAAACCCGAAAAAGTTCACAAGTTTCAAGACATGAGATATCATCTGGTAAATCAAGTAGAGTTATGGAAATTTGTGACGATGTTAGGAATGATGCTGGAGATAATGTAGATAGAGTTGGTTGGTTACCAAAAATTGGGGAATCATCAGAAAGTATTGCTGGATGGGATATTGTTCCTTGTAATCCAGATATTAGAAACAATGAATTGGGTGTCGATGATTGTGAAGGTACACATGTTGATTTGGATGTCAGAGACTATCGAGGCACAATTGCTTATCCGGATGTGGATAACTATCAAGGTTCACCTGTTGTAGTACCAGATGAGGTTGTGGATGTTGTAGAGGTTGAATGGGATGATGGTATTGATATGAGGGTAAAGCAAGAATTTGATAGTAAGCGCAAAGTCCAAGATTTAATTAATAGAGCTGTACACAAGCATTGCTTCGAGGTCGCTACGATCAAGTCGACACGTAAGTTGTTAGTGTATAAATGTCGAGGTATTGGTTGCAAATGGTCAGTATGAGTTGCGATGGAAAAGGGTTCAGATCGTTGGTCTGTTAGAACATACAACAAGATGCATACATGCTCTCGGTTAACTTCGAGTACAAGCAACATTAAAAAAAGGGAACACCGCGATTAGTTGCATCAGTTGTGCATGAAGATTATCCGGATCAATTTGAAACTCCAACCCCAAAAATGTTGATGGGTTTAGTGCAAAGAAGGCTAAGTTATGCGGTCTCATATAGTACCGCTTTGAGAGAGAAAAAACTAGCGGTAGCTGACTTGCGTGGCAGCCCAGAAGATTGCTATTAATTGTTACCTTCTTATTTGTATATGTTGGAGAAGATGAATCAAGGTATGTTAACACGGCTGGAATGTGGTGAAGGAAACAAGTCTAAGTATGTATTCTTTGCATTGGGTGCTACTATAGAAGGATTTAAAGTAATGGGGAAAGTTATCATCGTGGATGAGACTTTTCTTAAGACTGTATGTGGTGGAGTTCTTATTGTTGCAACTGCTCAAGATCCAGAGCATCACAATTATCCTCTTGCATTTGCGGTAGTAGACAGTGAAAACGATGCAAGTTGGAGGTGGTTTCTCCAAACGTTGAAAACAGTTGTGCCAGATCACCCTGAGCTTGTGTTCGTTTCGGACCGAAATAAAAGCATCATAAAAACTGTAGGGGAGGTGTATCCCAATGCTAAGCATGGATATTATTTGTGTCATATGTCTCAGAATGTGAAATCACGTGCTTATGGCGCTAACAAAAAAGATGTTGCAGTCCAGTTTAGAGAATGCGGTCAGACTTACACAGAGGTTGAGTTCCTCCGACTTTATCAAGAATTTAGGATAAGGCATCCTAAATGTGGTGAGTATCTAGATGAAAGTGTTGACGATTGTAAGTGGGCAAGATGCTATTTTCCAGGAGAAAGAGTCAACATATGCACCACCAATTCTGTTGAATATATCAATGGTGTGTTCAAAGATCAAAGAAATCACTCGTTGCTACCATTGTTTGATTCGATTATTGCCAAGATTTTTGAATGGTCCAACAAACATAGGAAGGCTGCCGCAGAGGTACCAACTACTCAGAAACTAGTACCTTTTGTCTATAAGTTATTGCACAAGATATGTGAGATTGCCAAAAAGTTACCAGTATCTGAGCTAAACAGTTTTATGCTTGAATACACGGTGCTTGGAGAAGATGGAAAACGTTACATGGTTGATCTTAGAAGCAAAAGTTGTAGTTGTAGGTGTTATGATATACACAAATATCCATGTGAACATGCGATTGCTGCAACTATGTTCCACGGAAAAACGCCAGAGGTCGATCTACACGAGTGCTGCTCACGTTATTATTTTTTGAGAATTGGGTGACGGCTTACCGTAAGACCATCTATCCAGTACCGAATACATCTGCGTGGGTAGTTCCTGCTCATATTATTGGTATATGTGTTTTGCTTCCAGATTACCGGAAAAAGGGAAGAACTCAACAGGCTAGGTTTCCGTCAGTTGGAGAACATCGAGGAAGAACGAGATCCCAAGGTCTTGGAAGTTACTTTAATATGTTGACCTAATTTATTTATTTAAATTTCTTGAATTAAGACTTGCGGTTGTTTTTTTGTTGCTGGATGTGTATTTGATATATCAGGTATAACTCCCAGAATCAAGTTAAACTATATCAAATTTTTATATTAAAAGTTAAACCTTTGTTAAACTACTATTAAACTAATATTGTTAAACGGAAGTAAAACTACCGTTAAACCAAAGTGAAACTACTGTTAAACCGAAGTTAAACTACCGTTAAACCGAAGGTAAGTCTTAACAAACTTAATTCTTCAACATTCATAACGGTCAAACAAAATATAGTTGCAGCATATGGTTAATCTTAGTTAATAGTTAAAATTATAAAAATAAAATTTTAAAATATAATGCATGTTCAGTTTGAAATCTCGGTAAAAAACCATATACAATGTATGTTACTTAGTTATTACTATCATTTGAATTGTAAAATAAAATAAACAGATCATTTTAATATATATTGATTCATAATACGATGTTAAATGTGTATTAAAATGAAATTTCAGAAAGGTAAACTATATGAAATCTTTTTAAATAGGGTTAAACTAGGTTTTTGGTTTTTAAGATGGAAGTTAAACTATGTGTAACTTTGTTAAACTAGATTTTTGGTTAAACTAGGTGGTTAAACTCTATGGAAACAAAAATGAATGACAGCGCCGTTTTTTAAATTAAAATGAATGACGTCGCCTTTTTTTTTAATTAGTAATTTTTAAAAAAAATTCTTTAATTTTTAATTTAAGTTAAACTGAGTTAGAAGGACGTAAAACTGAGTTAAACTAAGTTAAACTGAAGCTAAACAGAAGTTAAACTGAAGTTAAACTAAAGTTAAATTGAAGGTAAACTGAAAGTAAACTAAGTTCACATAAATTCCTAAAATAACAAGTTCAAACTGAAACACTTTTGCCAAACTAGAGGTTCAAAAAACAAATCCAAACTGAAACCACTTTTGCCAATATAAAGGTTCAACAACACAAATCCAAAGTAAAACATTTTTGCCAACATTTATGCCTTTTGTCTTTTGGTTGCTCTCCCTCCTCTTCCTCCTCTTCCTCCTCTACTACCTTTACCTCCTCGACCTTTTTTCTCCCTAGTATAAAGTGGGAGAAGGTGTTTGGAATGCTTACGTTTCCTCTTCTTGCCTAACCCTTCATCCTCATTTTCGGGAGGACTGTCCACATCTATAACCAAATTGACCGTAGGCACTTCATGAGGAGGAATCCAAACAACCATTGCAGTTAGAGGATCTATAGCTGCACATATATAAAAAAATTTATTTAACAAGTTAAACTGAAATTTAAATACAAGATATGTCAAGATTAAATTAAGTACCTTCAGCATCATTGTCGTCCTTGGCATCCACATCTATCACCTCTTTCTCCTCCTCATCCTTCTCCACCTCTTTCTCCACAGCCTCCGCCTCCTTCTCCTCCTCTTTCTCCTCCTTCTCCACAGCCTCCTCCTCCACCTCCTCCTCCTTCTCCTCTTCATCCTCCTCCTCCTTCTCCACCTCCTCCTTCTCCACAGCCTCCTCCTCTGCCTCTTCCTTCTCCTCCTCCTTCTCCACCTCCTCCTCCGTATCCTCTTCATCCTCCTCCTCCTTCTCCACCTCCTCCTTCTCCACAGCCTCCTCCTCTGCCTCTTCCTTCTCCTCCTCCACCTCCTCCTCCTTCTCCACCTCCTCCTCCGTATCCTCTTCATCCTCCTCCTCCTTCTCCACAGCCTCCTCCTCTGCCTCTTCCTTCTCCTCCTCCACCTCCTCCTCCTTCTCCACAGACTCCTCCTCCTCCTTATCCTCTTCATCATCAGTATCGTCCTCATCATCAGTATCACCACATCTCAATCACTCTTTTCCTAGCAGCTTTATCATATACATTTGCAATAGGAGAGGTCATGGGCGACACTATAGAGATTGTTGAAGTAGTTAGTCCATTTTATTAAAAAAAATTAATGCAAATTATTTGAGAAACATATACTTACATCTCCCAGGACTGTCGTTGTTAAAATCTTCGTCCACGAAAACAGGTTCACCACTATTGGATTTCTCCAGGAGATCAATCCTACTTGTCAGATCATTAACCTTACTATTAAGGGTTTTGAACCCTTCCATAATTGCCTTGGACATTTCAGCAATTGATTCATGGAGCCCGGGGTGTGTGACTGGAGCAGCAGAAGCAGCAAGAACAGCAGGAGCAGCAGCACTATCAATAGCACCAATAGCACGAGTAGGATGGTTTCTACGAGCCAGATCTCTTTCCAAGAGATCCATCCACAATATAAGCCCACCATTCGATATAATGGTGGTCCAACCATCAACTATCATGTCGTACTGTAAATCATCCTCCTTACCCATGATTTCCTCCATCATATCCCTCTCCTCACCTTTAGCCTCCAAGATGCTTGCAATTTCCTGTGACATATACATAAACTTAGTTAAACTACTTGTTAAACTGAAGTTAAACTGCGTTAAACTACTTGTTAAACCGAAGTTAAACTGCGTTAAACAGAAGTTAAACAATGTCAAACTAAAGTTAAACAACGTTAAACTAAAGTTAAAATGAAGCTCCAAGCACTGGCTAAACTACTTTAAACTTAACTAACCGTGTAATTCCCAAGAGCTGTGTAGATGTCTCCCAACCCAAAACCCTTTGTGTTCAATTCCTTGAACCTTCCCTTGCACATCCTAGGGCATTGGTCTTCACATGGGATTTTCTCTCTAAAATGCTTCTTCAAATTGGGAATGGCTTCAAATGGGAATAACTGTACATAAGACACATAGATTAACACATATTTTAACACATAATTTAATATATATTTTAACTAATATAACAAATTAAATTTTACCTCAAATGGTAAGATAAATCTTGGAATTACCGTACTAGGGCTGACAGTACCCTTCATCCGCTCCAGAATTTTCACGATCTCACTTTCTAAGTTCTCAAATGTAAGACATCCCCACGGAAAAGTCAAACATTTCAGTAAATCATTCATAATCCTCCTAATAAAGGGATCTATCGGTCCTGCGACCTTCGCTTTGCCTCTTATCACTGTGGCTAGAAACCACAAAATAGTCATCTTCAACCTATCATCTGAAGGTTTCATCGATGACAGCTTCTTAAAAACATGCTCCGGCCAAGGCGTAGCGTCCTTCCCAAAATACTTTGTTACCAGCTGGTTCCCACCGAGATTTTCATAGTTCTCCGGGTAATGGTGGCAGTATAAGCCAAAGAGAAGACCATGTTCCCTAAGACCGTACCTTACGGGAACTCCATTTACAACGAACCGCATTTGTTGTGGCTTCTCCATCCTTGCCATCCTTTGGATGAAGCTCTAAGCACCCATTACCTTCCGGTTATTCTCCTGATGCATATGGAAGATGTGCTTGAACTATGGATGTCGGAGGAACCACCTAAGCTCTTGTCCACCGAGATCCCTTATGAATTAGACACACTTACTAGGATCACACCGTGTACCAATCTTCGTGATCTTTGAGTACTGGCTAGGCTCAAAGAAGAACCCCAACGGCTGTACAGGTACCTACATTCAAAACAGTAAAATAAGTAATGTTAACAATAGTTTAACAATAGTTTAACGATAGTTTAACACTAGTTTAACTCTAATTTAACTCTAGTTTAACTCTACTTTAACTCTACTTTAACTCTACTTTAACATGTAAACCACTAAGGCTGCAAGTTTAACCCTATTTTAACATTAGTTTAACAACAGTTTAACACTAGTTTAGTATCAGTTTAACTCTAGTTCTACCTAAAATTTAACTCTAGTTTAATATGTCAAACACAAAGGCTGCAAGTGTAAGTCTAGTTTAACTCTAATACTTAAAATATTTTCCTCAGCACCACCAGTATATGTACCCGATCCGCATACTTCTTGAGAAGGCTGCAAGAAAAACGATATATAAACATGTTAAACTAGTTTAATTACATGTTAAACCAATTTTTAATTATTAATCGTAATCAAATAATTCAAAAATCATACCCTATGCTTTCTTTTTCTCCTCAATTCCTTTTTTTGGATCGAACGGGAACTATACCAACTACTGGATCTTTAGGATCCTTCACATTTTCGATTCTCTTCCTCATCGTCTTCAATTTATATACCTATCACAAATCTGCAAAACATCCAATACAATTCATACTTAATGCCGAAATTGAAGACCCTAAATCGATACCCCAATTCGAAACCCTAAATTCATCAATTCCTCTTCCACGAACCCCTAACAAAACAATGTCTAATCTCTAAACCTAAAATTTAAGTTTCAGTAGTTTGAAATTGAACAAGTAAACATTAGTTTAAAAAGAGTTTAACCCGAAGATAACCCAAAGATAACGAGGACCAGAATCGCAATTACCCTAAATTCATAAATTCCTCTTCCTAACAAAAATATGACTCTAAACCCAAAATTGAAGTTTCAGTAGTTTTCAATTGAACAAGTAAATATTAGTTTACCTTCAGTTTAACCTGAAGATAACCCGAAGATGACAAGGACTAGATGAAGAAGAAGAAGATTTGGAAGAAAGAAGAAATCGAGAGAGGAAGAGGAAACCGAAAATAATAAGAAATGGGAAGAGAACGCTGGATTTTGAAGCTTAAGTAGCAGAGATTTGCAGTTCGGGTTTGAGCTCGAAGAGATTAATGGCCGAATCAAATGCGGAGAGAGAGTGGGGCGAGTGGGGAAGGAGAAGGAGAGGAGAGGGAGTGGGGCGAGAGGGAAGGTTAGGGGAGTAGTTTTTTTGTAATAACCATAAGTTTTAAAGGTTATATCGTCTTTTACACATTTTTAACATTAAAAAAAAATCAAAACAAAAATATTAAATTTTGGAGGTTATTTTGGCACATTGAAAAAGCTGGAAGGTTAGTCCAGCATTTGATCCAAGCTATTAGGAACATAGTATTTACATGTTACCATACAAACACCTTGCGCATAAAATGGATGATACCGGGAAAAAAGGGAATTATTTGCAGTCCGGGTATCGAGCTGGTGGCGAACCATAAACACCTGAGCCCTTTTCTAGTCACCGATAGTCTCGGTCTATGGATTACAGTCACCCTAAACAAGACCTCGAGCAGGCCGCGCCGTCTGTTTTCACCCTATTCGTCTCTTTTTAGGTGTTGTCTCAATTTTGTGTAGGAAGGATACATAAAGATTTAAGGAAAAAAGACTTTAAAGATTTTAATTTTTGAAAATGAAAAGATTGAGATTTCGATTGTTTGCTAGTAGTTCGTCATCAAATGTTCCCTGTTCTACCCAACCCAAGGAAGGATCTTGGATTTATCACTGTCGTTTGAGATTTATTGTTTATCTTTCTACAATGTCAGTTTATCTTTCTACGATTGCCTGTCTTTTTTGTTTTCTTTTCTTTTTTCCCCGAAACGAAGATGAGAAAATCAGCCTTTTAGCAGCCTTCTCTTTGTACATCATCTAATAGGTTCTAGTGCTTAATCATAACTAATAGTGGGTTTGGGATATGATGTTACTATGATATATACTCACGTTTTGTTAGCACCTAAGAAAATTTGCGGCTATTATTCACAGAATTTATAATTTCAAGAATTGTTTTGTTCTCAAACAGGAATCAATATGTTGACAGCAGACTTGTGGAAGAGATTTTTAGAGACGTCTATGAGAAGGTTTTTCCTACAGAGCGAAGTGGAATCTACTCAAGGCTGCTGGAAATAGAAAACTTGCTTTGCAGCCAATCATGGGATACCCGCAGCATAGGAATCTGGGGCATACCTGGTATCGGCAAAACGACACTTGCTAAAGCAGCCTTTGACCAAATATTTGGTGATTTTGAAGCTTCTTGTTTCATCAAAGACTTTCACAGAGCATTTCGTAAGAATGGACTTTATGGCTTGCTGAAAGAACATTTTGGGAAAACTCCAAAGGAAGAATTTGATATAAACAGTGCCATTGCGAAGCCAACCCAACAAAGAGTTCTTATTGTTCTTGACAATGTCTGCAAACCTTTGGATGCAGAGTCATTTCTGAATGGGTTTAATTATTTTGGTCCAGGAAGCCTGATAATCATTACCTCCAGGGATAAACAAGTGTTTGTGCAGTGTTTGATCAGTCAAATATATGAGGTTAAAGTTTAACTGAGTATGGCTAAGCAGTTATTCTCCAGATGCGTATCTGGAAAAGATCGGAGAAAAGAGAGTGACCAGGAAACTCTTACACCTTTGGGGCTCAATCATTTGATGTCGAGCATTGAATTTGCTAGTGGTAACCCTTTAGCTCTCAGCCTTTATGGCAAAATGCTATCACACAAGAAACCAAAGGAGATGGAGATGGAGTTCCTCAGACTCAAGAAAGCTCCTCAATGTCAGATTATGGAAGCATTCAAGAGCAGCTACAGTACACTCAGTGACAACGAGAAGACCATGTTTTTAGACATTGCTTGTTTCTTCAGTGGAGAAGATGTAGATTATGTGATGCAACTGTTTGGAGGGTGTGGGTTTTTTCCACATGTTGGAATCTATGTTCTTGTGGAGAAGTGTCTGGTGACTATTTCAGAAAACAAGGTGCAAATGCATAATCTGATTGAGATCATTGGGAGGGAAATTGCCAATGAAGAAACAATACAGTACGAGAGGCATTGCAGACTATGGGACGCTTCAATCATTCAACCTTTGCTAGAAGCTGAAACAACCAAATCACCTTTGAAATCTGAAGTAAGTCATGAAAATTTTGGTATGTCTAATTGATGCTTTCTTATTACATTTGATTCTCAATATGACTTGTTGACCTCTTTTGTATTTTCAGGGTGTTGAAGATATCGAAGCCATATTCTTAGAAATATCTAACTTAAACTTTATTGTCAAATCCTATTGCTTTCAAAAATATGCATAATCTTAGATTTCTGAAGATCTACAGTTCCAATCCTGAAAAGCATCAAGGACTTCGCCTTTAAAAAACCCTTGAGTCTCTCCCGAATGAGCTAAGGCTACTCCACTGGGAGAATTACCCTCTGCAATCTTTGCCACACGACTTTGATCCTAAGCAGCTTGTTGAAGTCAACATGCCTTACAGTCAACTTCACAAACTTTGGGGTGGAACCAAGGTAGGAAAACTCGAATACCTATCTCCACACCCCAGTATAATTGAAAGAATTTTCTGTTATTTTGATAGAGATGACAATTAGCTGAAATTTTGGGATTAAACCAATTATAAACATAAAGTTTTTACTTATCATTTTAGTTCAAGTTGCTAAAGTCAAGCAATTTCTTTGCTAATTCTAGTTGCCCAGCCATTGGGTAAAGGTTTAAAGGATTTAGAGTCCTTGCAGGGAGAGCTTGTCTGTTCCTCAATAAATTCTGTTTTATGTCTTCTTTTACATATGTTTTTTAATCTCGTTGTCTTAAATTTTATTTTGTTTTTCAGACTCTAGGGATTCTGAAGACAGTCAGGCTTTGTCATTCCCAACTGCTAGTTGACATTGACGATCTTCCTAATAGCAGAAAATATTGAGGTAATTGATCTCCGAGGTTGTATAAAATTTCAGAGATTTATAGCCACCGGTCACCTGCAACATCTCCGAGTTATTAATCTCTCTGGCTGCATAGAAATTAAAAGCATTCCGGAGTTTTCACCTAATATCGAGGAACTGTGTCTTAGCAAAACTGGCAAATATTAACATCCAGTGCGCCTCTTTCCACGCAAGATGAGTTGCGTTGTAGGAACTGCAGAGAACTTATGAATCTTCAAAAAGAACTCCCAAGCGTTTCAAAGGCTTTGAATCTAAAGCATGGTGATAATGATGGATGTTCAAGTCTGGTAAAAGTTAGCTCATCTAACCACGATTCTCTCAAAATTCTTGAGCTGTCCAGCTGCTCAGAGCTCAAAAATATTCAGGATTTCCCAAGAAACTTGAAAGAATTATATCTTTCTGGGACTGCCATAAGAGGAGTGCCATCATCAATCAGTCATCTCACTGCACTTAACGTATTGGATATGACTAAGTGCAAAAGTCTTCAACACTTGCCAATGGGAATGAGTAATCTGACATCTCTTGTCAAGCTCATGTTATCTGGCTGCTCAGAGCTCGAGAGTATTCAGGATTTCCCAAGAAAACCTGAAAGAGCTATATCTAGCTGGGACCCCCATAAAAGAAGTGCCATCGTCACTCTGTGATCTCTCTAAACTTGTCGTAATAGATGCGCAGAACTGTAAAAGGCTTCAAAACTTGCCTATTGGTATGGGTAATTTAAACTCTCTTGTAAAGCTAATGTTATCTGGCTGCTCAGAGCTCGAAGATATCCACGATCTTCAACGGAACCTTAAGATTGTAAATCTAGCTGAGACCCTCATAAGGGAAATGCCATCGTCATTTGAGGATCTCACTGAACTGATTGCACTGGATTTGAATCATTGCAGAAAGCTTCAACATCTGCGAATGGGGTTCATCAGATCCGCAGTCAGGATTGAGATATTGGGATGCTCAGAGCTGAAGTATATTCTAGGTTTCTCACTTCAAAACATGGAACTAGTTCATACACATGGGACCAACGAAGTAGTGTCACACGAGCCTCGTCCTCATAAAGTCACTTTAATTTTGGAGAACTGGAGAAGATATCAACTCCTGCCAAGGGAATTAACTGACTCAAAATTTATTCTCATGCTTATGCCGTTTGTAACCACACCATATTGGTCAAAGCTACCATTGTCATTATCTTCCTCCCCGCTGTCAAGTATGTATGCTGTAGCATCTTTGTTTATCAGTAACACATACTTGCTGGACATACATATACCTCAAGAGATATGTCATTTTCCTTCACTGAAGACATTGGATCTCGGGGGAAACGGTTTTAGGAAACTTCCTAAAAGCCTCAAGCAGCTCCTTAGTTTAAAAAGTCTTATATTATGTCATTGCGCATACCTCAAATCACTCCCAGAGCTTCCCCAAAGTCTAGAACTCTTGAATGCGCATAGTTGCGTGTCTGTGAAGAATATTCATTGGAGCTTCGAACAGTTTCCTCGGGATTATACAATCTACAATTGCTTTAATCTTTCTCCAGATTTGGTCACTGATTTCTTAGAGAAAGGGCTGGCTAGTGTAGCTCACATGGCCAAAGAGGACCTCCAGGAACAAACTCTTTCTCACACTCACACTCTGGCACACAATTTTTGTGTATATATATATATTTATATATATATATTTATCCAAAATAGTATCACACATCTAATTTCGTTTTGCTTTCTGAAACAGAAGCTCATCAAAGCCCCAATCTTGAGTTTCTCTGTTCCAGCATCCGTAGGTCTGAAACCCATCTTCCACTTGCAACAAGGTTCTTCTGTGAAGATACAGTTAACTTCTCGTATAAGGAAGCTTTTTGGGCTTCTGATTATCAATTGTAGTTTCGTTTTTGGACAAGTCTTACAATGATGCTGGTTTCAGCATTAGGTGTGTATGCAGATGGGAAGTCAAGAAAGGCCTCTCACGTAGACTAGAACGAATTTTTTATTGTTCGATTCTTGGGGAAGTTTCTCTGAAAGTTCGAAAAGATCACATGTTTGTCTTTTGTGATGTCTCAATGCATCCAGGTGGTGTTGAAGGAAGTGACCCCGATATATTGGATGATGTAGTTGTGTTTGAATTCTTTCCTGTCAATAGGCATAACAGGCTTCTTGATGATTGCTGCATGATTAAGAAATGTGGAGTAGATGTAATTGCTGCAGCAACAGAGATAATGATTATCGACTTGCAACCTACTACATTTGTAAGGTATGTTATTTCGAAACAATTGCTAAAACTAGTTTGTGCATTGATGTTGGTGGTTTCTTATCACGACTACTAGGTGATGGACCCGCACCCTGTCAGGGTAATAAAAGCTTTACAAAATCATATTTATAAGTACAAAATGATTATGGGACCGATTGGTTAGGACTGATACTTTACGCTTTCACTGTAAGCTTTTGGCTGTAGAAACTTTAACTATAGAGATTTTAACTGTAAAAGCTGTTGCTGTATAATAAATCTGATTGGTAACAAAAACTGTAGAAATTATGACTTTAAATATTTTTAAAAGTTTGATTTGTAACAAAACTGTAGATATTTTTAAATAAATAAATTTTATTATACCATATTTAAATAAAAATAATGACATAAACTGATAAATAAATTTTATTAATAATAAAAATTTTGGGAACAAAATAGAAAACTCATAAATAGTTATTAGTAACCAAAAATTTCATCTAGTCCTGCTTTGGGAGCTTCTGAATTATGAAGATAAAAATATTATACATATCAAAATTACAATTATCTACATAAAAGTATATGTTGGAAATGCAAGTTTAAAGAACTCTAACTATTGGATAAAAAATAACTCTCCATAGGTTCATGTATTTATAAAGTTTTTAATAATCTCTAAAAATAGTAATTAATTTTTTCTTTTGAAAATTTCTCCATTATTTTTGAATGATTCTTGATAGATTATTATGTGCTAATAATACTAATTTATTGACAATTATGTGCTAATTAGTCATAAGTTTGTAATTTATTTTGAATAGTAAATAATAAATTATTATGAATAATAAATTATTTTGAATAATTTTATTATTACATGTATGATTTTTCGTTTTTTAATTATTTGGCTTTAATTTATTATTAATTTTATATTATTGAATTGATTAACAAAACAAAAATATTATTTCAATAATTGTTAAGTTTTCTACAGCCTCAAAAGTCTAATTTTTGAGACTTTAAAAAATTGAACTAAAAAATATCTAGTGGCTTTTAAAAATAGCAGTTAGACTTTTAAAACTTAAAAATAAAATAAAAATTTTAAAGTCTGATTGGTTGAAAATTAACTTTGAAGACTTTAAATTTTTCTAAAGCCTTCAAAGTCTTCTACCAATCAGCCCCTATGTAACAATAATTTAAATCGATAAAACCTTATAAATTTATTAAAGTAAAATATAATTTCAAAATGCTAAAAAAACTATCTAAAAAATTTATGCTAGTCATTAGAACTTAGAAGTGCTTAACTACTCAAGAAAAACACACACACAAAGAGAATATGACTATTTTTCTATTATTCAATAACTGAAATGAATATAATAGCTATATAATATTTGTATTTATTCTTCATTATAAATTATATTCTACAATGATAAATACTTATCAACACCACAAATATATAACATTGACAAAAAAAATGTAAAACTATAAAAATTATAAAACATTAAAAGGAACCAAATTCGTAAGAGTACATGCGCATCGAAAATTGTATAAGAAGATATTCCAAAACAACCAAAATGTAATAAGAAACAAAATATGGTCCAAATCCTCCAATGCTCAATCCATAGACAAAGATCTCTC
The DNA here is from genome assembly GCA_028015245.1 of Cardamine occulta. Classification (NCBI taxonomy): domain Eukaryota; kingdom Viridiplantae; phylum Streptophyta; class Magnoliopsida; order Brassicales; family Brassicaceae; genus Cardamine; species Cardamine occulta. Next base: position 1,874,813 of record CM051384.1, read on the forward strand.
AGATTAGACATTGTCAAGTACAAATAAATATTAGAAGAAGCAAAATAACAACAAAATATTCGAAAACTATTTGTTTGCTTAGAAGAAGCAATCAATCTGTTTGCTTAGAATATTACATGTCGCGAAGCGCATCAACCTCGAACAAATGAAAATGATATTCGAAAAACTCCCACGACTATTAGGAGAACCTAAGAAAAAACTTAGTTAGATAAATATCCAATACAAAAATAAAATTCCAACTAATCTACACAAAACATCAACTATTATATAATACCAAAATCTAGGGAATGACTTTACACCCTCCACCACCTCAAAACAACTACTACTATAGAATCACTGGAATCCTCGATTTTTCATAAACTTTCACGGCAAGATCACCCCAAACAATACAACATACTACCCTTCTACTGCATTATTAATATCATCAAATACAACCAAAAATTCAGAACACAACTAATTCCAAGATTATATTATTTAAAAAGCAGATGCTAAACTTACGCTTTATCACAGAAAATAAAACGCAAACACTTCCCTGAATTATCTGGGCGATAATAATCAGACAATTCCAAAGGTCCATGGGAAAAAATCTCTCCAAACAAATCTTCTAAACTAAACTATACGTTTATTTTTCTAAGACTTAGTTTAGAAACAGAGGAAAAAAAATTGGGAAAACCAAACGAATAAAAAATGTTTTGTGTATTTGAAAATCAAAGTTATGGAGTATGAGCGGAAAAAATAATGTCGTTAGGTTAAAATCAATTAACAAAATATATACCCTAGTAAAATTCTGTTTGGTTTCACTTGACATCAGTAGATCATCTATAAAAAAAATATGAAATTGGAAAACAATATCATCTCGTGGACAAAACACATTGCATCTATTTATCTACAAAAACACATAGACAAAAAAAAAATTTAATATAGAATTATCTCGTGAACAAAACACAAAGTATATATTTATCTAGGAAAACACAAACAAAACATTGAAAAAGCTTCATATGGTCAAAGGGCAAAACAATATTTTATGCAGAGAAAGTGTTTTTTTCGAAGGGCTTTGAAGGAGTGGCTTTTTCGAAAGTCATTCTCAAAATAGTGGTTTGTTAATTACCTAAAAACTAATCAATATATCCTTTTAATTAGTTGCTAATATGCTACAACTTGCAACTGTCCAAGCATTGCACACCGAAAAAAATCCTCTCTCCATGGAGACACCGCAGCATCAGGTGTTCATCAGTTTCCGAGGGGCAGATTTGCGCCAGAAATTCGTCAGTCATCTCGTCAATGACTTGAAATTGAACGGCATCAACGTCTTTAACGACGAGTGTGAAAAGAAAGGTCAACCTATCGAATATCGATATACTATTGAAGAGAATAGAGGAGTCGAAAATCGTTTTGGTTATCTTCTCCGACAACTACACCAATTCAAGCCGGTGCATGAGAGAGCTAGAGAAGATCAAGGATTGTAGTGATGAAGGAACACTAATGGTGATTCCAATCTTCTACAAGCAGGAACCATCCCACGTTAGAGATTTAAAGGGAAAGTTCGGTGTAATTTCAGGAGTTTGGCTAAGGGTGATGAGAGGAAGACAAAGTCGGAGGAAGCTTTTAATTGTATTCATAACATAATTGGCATCACCATTGACAAGAATAGATACCCATTTTCTTAGATAGTGGTTTACATTTTTTGACTCAGTGATCTTTACACAGTAGTGATTACAAATTGTAGATAGATTTATGAATACTTCTTGAGCCTTTTGTGGAATTTAGAGAGGTCATGATGTCATTAGCATTTTCCTCTCTTGATATTGCAGCAACGAGAGCGAAAAAGTAAATGAAATTGTGAAGGCCGTTAAAACAGTGCTGAAAAAGATTTCATTGGAGGGAAACCAAAATGTTGCCATGGATCCTCCAGGAAATAGCAATGTTGGAACTTCCTCAGGAGGTGAAAAGCACAAGACGTTTGGAAACAAACAACGCCTAAAAGAATTGGAAGAGAAATTGGACCTTGGTGACAAGAAAACTCGCATCATCGGAGATGTTGGGATGCTTGAAATTGGTAAAGCCTCACAGCTGGAAGCGCTCTTTATGGAGAACTGCATTAATTTATCTAATCCGTGAAAAGTCAAAGTCCTGAGAGGAACTCGATATCTTTCCCAAATTGCTTGTACAAAAGTTGCTAGCGTTGAATGAGTCAGACTTAGACAATGTGGAAGACCCATACGAAAAGTATTAGGGTCAACTGCTTGAACGCAAAGTTTTTGTGATTCGTGACTATGTTAGTAAAAGTGAACAGATAAACGCTTTTCTCGGGAGATGCGACTGGATTAGTGAAGGGAGCAGGATTGTCATTGCAACAAATGACATGTCCTTATTAAAGGATCCGGTTCAAGATGATCCTTACGTGGTCCAAAAATTGAACCACCAAGACAGCTTGAAGCTTTTTAGCTATCATGCCTTTGATCAAGACAATCCTCCCAAAGACTTCATGAAGCTGTCAAAAGAGTTCATTTATTATGCAAAAGGTTATCCATTGGCCCTCAAAATATTGGGTAGCGAGCTTAAAAATAGAGAAACTGATTATTGGACTTCATACTTATGGAAACTTGCATAGAGTCCTATCCGGTATATTGGAAGTGTCTTCCAAGTGAGTTATGATGAATTGACTCTAGAGCAGAAAGTAGCATTTCACGACATACCCTGTTTCAGATTGCAGGATTTTGATTATGTAGAAAGCTTACTGGATTCATCTGAAGCAGTAAAGGTTCTCGCGAATAAGTTCCTGATTAATATTTGTGACGGCCGAGTGGAAATGCATGATATACTATATAAATTTTCTAGGGACCTTGATCCTAAAGCATCCACTCAAGGTGAGAGCAAAAAACGAAGGTTGTGGCGCCATCAAGACATAATCAAGAATGGCAAAATTAATGTACTGCAGAACAAAATGGTGAGACTAGAAGTTCTTGGGGATTTTTATTGATCAAAGCTTACTTTTTAAATTCTCTTAGCTAATAACGTTTTGGTTATTGGTCTTATACATTACCAGAGAGCTGCCGATGTTAGAGGTATTTTCCTAGATTGTCTGAAGTGAAGAGCGAAACGAGCTTAGACAGTGAAGACTTCAGAAATATATGTAATCTCCGGTATCTCAAGTTCTACAACTCTCATTGTCCCCAAGAATGTAAAACTGACAATAAAATTAACCTCCCTGATGGATTTAAATTACCATTGGAAGAAATCCGATGCCTCCATTGGCTGAAATTTCCATTGGAGGAACTTCTAAACGATTTCAATCCGATTAATCTTATCGACCTTAAGCTGCCCTACAGAGAGATTAAACGACTTTGGGAGTGTATTAAGGTGTGTTTCTGAATAATTAGTTTATAAATTTAACATTGGTAGTTTTTCTGTTGCTGAACATTTTGTTGTCACAGGATACACCAATCTTAAAGTGGCTTGATCTCAATCACTCAAGTAAGTTGAGTACCTTTTCAGGGTTATCTCAAGCTCGAAGTCTTCAATGATTAAACCTTGAAGGTTGCACAGCATTGGAGAAATTTCCCCATGACATGGTAGAAATGAAAAGTCTTGCTTTCTTGAATATGAAAGGGTTCACAAGTCTGAAGTCTCTTCCAGTGATGATTTTGATCTCTCTCAAAACTCTCATCCTCAGCGGCTGCTCAAAATTCAAGGAACTTGACTTATTGATGCTCCTTCCAAGTATAAAACTTCTAGATTTTTGGCCGTTCATTTCCGAAAATCTAGAAGTTTTATACTTGGAAGGAACATCAATTAGTCAACTTCCTGATAATGTGGTGAAACTCAAGAGACTTATCTTATTGAGTATGAAAGACTACATAGGTCTGAAGAATATCCCAACGTGTGTCAGTGATCTGGAAGCTCTTCAAAAGCTGGTACTCTCTGGTTGTTCAGAGCTCCTGGATTTTCCAGAAATCAACAAGAGTTCTATAAGCATTTGACTTCTAGATGGAACATCCATAAAAACGATGCCACAGTTACCCTCAATGCAATATTTATGCTTAAGTAGAAATGAACAGATCAGCTGCCTTCCAGCTGGCATCAATCAACTTTCTCAACTAATATGGCTGGATTTGAAGTATAGTATGAAGCTTACATCAGTTCCGAAGTTGCCACCAAATCTTCAGTATTTTGATGCACACGGCTGTAGCTCACTGAAGACTGTTGCAAAACCGCTGGCCCGTATCATGCCGACCATGCAGAACCATTGCACTTTCAATTTCACCAACTGCGGTAACCTGGAGCAAGCTGAAAAGGACGAAATCACATCGTATGCTCAAAGGAAATGCCAGTTACTATCAGATGCTCGTAAACACTACAATGAGGTCTCTCTCTATACCTAAATCTATCTACATATGGCTCTCTGTATTCCTCTTTCTGAATCTTATATTTCAAGGAACTCCGCAAATTCCCTATTTATTATTTTGCAGGGTCTTAGTTTAGAGGCTTTGTTCAGCACATGCTATCCTGGATGTGAGGTGCCTTCGTGGTTTTGTTATAAAGCAGTTGGATCTTTGTTGCAATGCAAACTCAACCCACATTGGCATGACAAGAGGCTTTCTGGAATATCTCTATGCGCTGTAGTCTCATTTCCTAACTGCAAAGATCAAATCAGCTGCTTCTTGGTGAATGCACCTTTACAATAAAAGCTGCAGGCAAGAGTTGGATCCCCTTTACTTGCCCGGTAGGAAGTTGGATCTTAGAAGGAGTCGAGAAAGACAAGATTGAGTCAGATCATGTATTTATAGCCTACATTAGTTGCCCTCATACAATAAGGTGTCTTGATGACAAGAACTCTGATAAATGCAATTTTACTGAAGCCTCCCTTGAGTTTACTGTGACTGGTGGTACAATTGTAAAAAGAAAATTCACGGTGTTGAGCTGTGGTTTGAGTTTGGTGTATGCAAAAGATAAAAACGATAACAGTTCTCTTGAAGCAAAGTATGATATGCCTGCTGAAGTAAGCATTCAAGAACCTCAACACGGAATGTGGAGGAGCAAAGAAATCTTGAAAATCAAGAAGTCATGATTGACGGCCAAAGAAGATGCGAAAAAAACAGAACGGGTGAAACTTTCTAGTGTTGGTCAAACTTATGGTGCAAGTGTAACTCCAAGAATGGAGGATCTCCAAGCAAATGGGCAAATGGTTGAAAATCTCCAAGGTGGGGATGATTATGTTCAGGTGAATCACATTCTTAGAAAAAAACTCCAAGTTGTGATAAAGAAGATTGTGCATTAGTAATAATGGGGTTCAAAGTTGTGTAATTTCGTAGAGAGAGGGATGCATATGCCATTGGTGGAGCAAATCTTGCTGGAGCAGTTCGTGTTCTGTTTGCTTTCTATGTAATGCTAAAGCATCTGCCTCAGCCAGAAGCCCTCTTTTACCATCAAGCCAAAGGATTTGGCAGAGTGATTTTTTTTACAAAGCTTCTATTTTACCATAATTTAATTTCTTTTAAATTCCGTGTTCACAGGATGTCCTTTCAAGTAATCTTTTAGTAGAGACCTTAATATGTTGTCTCTGGTTCAAGTAAATCTCAAGGTCTTGTTTGGTTGTCTTTTGAGTATGACTCTGGTACTTTAAGTTCTGTGTAAGACTTTTTTAACGGTTGAATGAACCATCCTTTTTTCATATTTCTCTCTCACATTGATAACCTGAAATGGCTATCTTTCGCGTACGAGGATTGTTCTAACCCCTCTCGTTCTGTCAACTATTGCCATTGTCGTTTGATGTCTAGCTTGACTCTTGTCACCATTCAGCCCTTAAGCTGTTGTAACAGGTAAGGATGATCCCTCTGTTGTTTGATTATTTTGGAGAGAATTTGTGTTTGGCTTTCTGTTCTGTATGTAACAGAATGATTCAGCGTCTTAATTATAAGGGTGAATGATGATTCTAGCCAAACACACGATTGAGCATGATGGAGCACCAAAACTTTTGCAAGAAAGATGCTGCATTTTTTTCTTAGATGTTTGGCTTTATTTGCGAGAGGCCCTACGTACAGAGACATTGCATCAACTTCTACATAGACAAACTCAAGCCGAATGGCAAGATCTCACCAATATCTTTATGAGAATCGAGGAATTAAGAAGGATAATGGTGATTCATATCCTCCAGAAGGTACACTGGAATCGATAGGGCACGTAGGGTGAGCTTGTAAAGATCAAACATGGACCAGGGATTTCTCAAGGTGCATCTGAAAATGTAGTAGATCAAGCTTTGCTCTCAAGGTTCAGCATCTTTCGCAAAATGAAACCAGTCATTCTGAAACAACACAGGGGAGCGTAACTAAATGCAGGGATCAAGAGATTGGAAGATGGGGTTGACATTTAAATGTTTCCTGCAAGATTGGCTTGACCTTTGAGAAGAAAAGGAAAAGTCATTTTTTATTCCTAAGATCTAAAAGCCTTAAATGTTTAGCTTGATATTTGACTCTACCTTTTTCTTTTGCTTCTTACACCAAAGAAGCAGGTCCCTTCCTCATTTATTTTCACTAACTGTTTAAAAAACCTTGAGTACGTTGCAAAGAATGAAATCATATTATATGCTGTCAATAAGAGCCAAATGTTTCAGACGCATTGAACCACCACAATGAGGTCTCTCTCTTTGATCAAAAGAAAAGAAAAATGTCTCTCTCTCTTATTTCCCAAAGCTCGATCCACTCTATCTCGCGATGTTCGCTGTTTAAACTTGTATTAAGTTATCTTTGGTTTACTTTGTAAAGTATAGCTTTGAAGCTTTGGTTGCCATTTGCTTTCCAGGAAGTGAAGTTACCGCTTTGTCAAGTTACAGAGCTTCTGGATCAGTGTTAAAGCCAGAAAATTAAATCAAACCAATCTACTTATGACAAAACGCAGGCCTGTTTCATTTGTAAGAGGCTTTTATGTAAAATTTCATAGATTTATTGCCTTACAAGTAACCTATCTGTTTTCAAACTGTCATAACTTTTTTGACCTTACTGATTACCTAAACCACCTCTTCCTGAGTAAAATAGACTCAGATAAATTGTCAATGGCTATGACAACAGCTTTGAATTCCATCAATGGCAGTTCCAAATATCCTTTGTTTCGTCCTCTACAAACTAGTGTTTGATATTACCGCATTGTTGTTTATCATCAAATTTTGGCTTGTCTATATGTGCACGGTTGCATTCACATACCAAAAAAAAAAATGAGAAAAGAAAACAATAATGATATTTTTTCTTGTTTTTAATTAAATATACTGTCAATTATTTTATTTCTTCTTTAGAAAAATTAATCTAGATGTTATATTTATAAAATCACTTTGAAATGTTTTATAAAAAATTTTTGTTTTTAAAGAAAATTTATATTATTATTTTATTTTTAGCTATTTTGGGCATATTCAGATAATTGCTTTTTCGGATACAATAGATTTTAATATTGTATTATGAAATTCGAGGATATCAAATCTACTCCTACCGCAGAAGTGAAAAAATGATGGCTATAGTGTTGCTCACATAACTTATGATTGTAGGTGAATACTTACTAATACTTGGTGTATGTATCATAACATTAATTTAATTTGCATGTGTGATCATGCCATAGCATATACTTGGTGTAGCTCGCAATCAATTTTTTTTTTGTTAAAGTGTTTTCTTCTTTTTCATGTTGGATATAGCGGCTAAATAGACATAGCGTTCTTAGGAAAAAAAAACTTTTATATAAACATTTGAGTTACAACGTCACATTTACATATCAATGTTCTTAAACTCTTATTTTGATATCTTTTCACACACTGTTATTTTAAATCTTTCAGAAAAGAGTTATAGAAATCAAACTTGAATTTTTGTTTTTAGCTTTTGCTCCAATAAACAATTTTGGAGATTTTTTTTTTTGCTTATAAAAACAAATGAACTAAACTTAATTTTTACATCAAGTTTAGTTGAAAATCTTAGAAAGTCAGTCATAAGCTTACCGTGTTATTTCCAAAGTTGTGATACTTTGGCGATACTTTGTTGTTTTACGATATTATTTTTTTCTTCCTTTTGTATCTTGCAAGAGAAGGATGAAGATGTCTGACTTTTAACGGAGAAGCCAAGGAGTAAGTGAGTCATCTTCACAGAGAACGATCGATTTCAAGAAGGCATCAGTTAAGGAATTCCAGAAGCTATGTTTAGCCGGCTCTTTCTCACAATCGAAATTATGTTTCTCTTGAACCAGCGACTGTAGACAGTTAACTGCCACTCCATTCGGCTTAGGGTTTTCTTAGCTGTGGATCCTGTGAGATTAAGCAAGGCAAAGATTACCACCTCCCAACTCTGTATTCGATTGCTTATTGTAGTCAGAATCGACCAAATAAACGTGATATCAAAGGAGAGGTGGGATTCGTTTGCTGAATTGCAGTGAGGGCATATATAGTCTTTTTGGAGTCTACATTGCAGAATCTTGCCTTCAAATTTCCATTCTCTAATGGCCCGTACAAATTCTGGAAGATATTTGCTCTCAATGCAACCACGGAGATTTAGAATTTGGGAAGGCTCTAGATGGTCAATGACTAGTATGTTTGAGGATTCAACCTTACGTGCTTCCCAAGAAAGAAATATCTCCAAGTCTTCAATTTGAAAATTCTATTCAACAAAAAAAAAATGGAAAGGCTGACCAATTAGGCAAATCAGTTGTGGTAAGGTTCTTAAAACTAAAATTTCATATAAAAAATTGTGTGGTAACATAACGACTAAACTAGTACAGACTATCGACCATTGTATTAAAGTAAAGACAGTAATTAAATTAGTCCGGTCATGATCTTCTATATTTTTATTAAAAAAACTTTTGTGTGAGATTCCTAATATTTTTGTGCGCCACAAACATAGCATCTCTTTCACGTCTAACTTATGAAAATTTTTGTGAGAAAAAAAGAAAAGAAAATGATGAGTTTTGTAGAACTCACTCACCTTATATATTTCCCAAGGTTTATTAAGCACATATTCTTGACCGGAATGGGGAATCCTTAGGTCACTAGACAGCGACTCAAGGACATGGCTAGAAATGTAGAGTCGCGGGAGATCCTTAAGATCTAATAGATACTTGTGTGAGGTGGCACAAAGGGAAGACTGTTGCACAAAATTAAAATCCAAGTTGGGAGCCCATAGGTTACTCAACATATGCTCGAAGGTGGGGCTGGCTATGTCAAGTCCCGGTAACTTCACAATATGAGATTGATAGTTGTGTGCAGCGGCGAACCAGAGATGCTGCTTCATATTGTAATTAAACGAATCGCGGAGTATCATTCCCATAGCCGCCTCCATATTTACCGCCTTCCTCATCTCATCAGCACGTGAGCGAATAGTAGAAGGGTTTCCATCACAATTTTCAATCGCTCTCATTGAAATCTTTAGACGTTCTTCGTCCATAACATCTCCCCCAAAGAAACACCTTGTGAATAGCTTCAAGGAATCTTCACTATTTAGACCTTTGAGCTCATAAATAGCATTGACATGGAACTGCTCAAGAACTTCTCTATGTCTTGAGGTTATGATGAGTAAACTCCCTGGACCAAACCGATCAAACTCACCAAGAAAAGCCTCCGCATCTTGAGCACTTTGCACATCATCTAGAACGGTAAGAACTCTTTTTGAACGGTGGCATGGCTCGGCATCTTGATTGTTTACGTCAAAATTTTCCATTGGGATCTCTTTAAAGTCTTCATCAGACAAAAGATCAGTTATCTTTCCATTGCTAACTGTGATGAAGTGATTAGCATCATAGCCACTAGACATTTTGCGAACGGCGGCTTTAACCAATGTCGTTTTTCCTATCCCACGCTCACCGAAAATGGCTAGACTGCGATGGCCCCATGGTTGCTTGCACAGCAAGTTTTCTAGCACTAGTAACAGCTTCTGGTTCCCGATATGCTCTGTTGGATAGAGCTTATCAAATACATCTTGGACGATATCTTCTATCAATCTGGATTCTTCCCTGCAAAAAAGTTAATTATTCGTACTTTAATTTGATGAATTTAAGAAATTTATACATAAATAAATAAACCAGTACTCAAAACATTAGGCAAGTTTTCTAGCACTAGTAACAGCTTCTGGTTCCCGATATGCTCTGTTGGATAGAGCTTATCAAATACATCTTGGACGATATCTTCTATCAATCTGGATTCTTCCCTGCAAAAAAGTTAATTATTCGTACTTTAATTTGATGAATTTAAGAAATTTATACATAAATAAATAAACCAGTACTCAAAACATTAGGCGTCAGTATATATATCATTGCTAAGTTAAACTTCTCAAGATTTTCTAAAACGAAAAATTCAAATTTCTATTTTATGTTGTTTGATAAAAATTTCTTTAATAGATTCCAAAACTCATTATTTTAGTTTGAAACACACAATATCTTAGTAACGGGTTTTGAATAAGTAATCAACGTTCAGAAATGAATAAATTAATTTTTAAAATTAGAATACAGCTAAAACAAGGCATGTAAAATGCCATATATATTCGAGATTCCGAGTGAAGGTCTAAACGCATTCCAGATTATTTATATAAATATATAACTGGGGAATCTAAACCCAAACTCAAACTAATCTGAACATATTATTGCTATTTAAAATTATTCACAATGGATTGAAATAGTAGTGGGAGATTTTTTTTTTTTTTTTCCTACTAGTAGGAGAACTTGTTAATTATAAATTGTATATATGAAAGGAAAAGGTTTGATATAAACCTCTCCAAATCGTAACATCTTAAGAAAATAAATATTGTTGAAGTTGTATTCGCATACCTTTGTTCATCATTATACTCATGGCCTTGTAATTGCATCGTTTGGACTAGCGCCAGCCGCCAATTAGTCACCTGATCCACAGAGAATGACTTCTCGTGCACCGCAAATGCTTCACACCTCTCCATTTTTTCTTTTATGACCGATACACTTAGGTCGAAGAATACAGGAACCACCATATGACCCATTTCTTGCCGGAACTTGTGAAGCTTCACGAGGTTCTCTAGGCACGCCACAGAAAATATGTAAGGGTCAGAGAAAATCACCAAAACAAGCTTAATACCCAAGAACCGACTGTTCTCTTGCTCCGGGCCTGTTTTGTCAACTAGCACATCGATCCCTTGGCGTTTTATAACCGCAACGAGGTAGCTATTGAAAGAAGAGACAGATGAGTCATTGCTGTCGAAGATAATGTCAACGGTTTGCTTGGTTTCGTAGTTGTTATTCATTTGTGAGTTTGGAGTATCAAGGGGAAGATAGTACGTCGGGTAATATATAGTTAGAAGTTAAATAATAGGATACCACAAATGGAAATTTTTGAAGTTTCTTTTGTTTGTTAAAGAACAATTTGTGAAGGTTCTAGCTAGGAAAGAGTGCAATTCCACGAAAAATAGATGACCCCGTCTTATTAATAGTTCTTTTGTAGTTTCTGATTTTTAATGAAATGGTTGTTATTTTTTTTTGTTAAAAAATGAAATGGTTGTGTTACAAAATGATTTTTTAAGATTAAGAAGTTACCAGAGGTCTTCTTCATCATTTTCCATGGTTTCCTGGTTAGTTCGATTTCCTTCAATGTTTTTGGGAACTGATCCGTAAGTCCGAATAAAAAATCCAGGAATCAGACAACAATCTGGTAAAACCCGGCCCATTAAGGTTCATGAAAACATTATAATTCAATCATAGGCTTTTCTTCTGTGGACTAAAAATAAAGGTTTTGGCTTATTATTTCGTTGTCTGTTCAATAGAGGCGAAGAGACAAACATGATTTGTGACTTGTAACTTTTTTTTTTCCTTTTTTTTTGTGACTTGTAACTTTGTTTCTACTATTCTCTTGTGAATCGATTGTGACATCATCTTCTCAATCTATGTATCACCGATCTTGTCTCCTCAGACTGTCATATACTCTATCCAGTAGATTAACCTTGTGTATCCTCTATGTCATCGTCCCCGTTGCTTGTTTTTCTTTGGATGCCAGTTCTTCTTATTAACTCTTTTTTTTTCAATTAAAATTTCTTCTTATTGACTTATTCTTTTTTTTTTCAATTAAAATTTCTTCTTATTGACTTATTCAGATTTTACGATCTAATATTTTATTATCATCTTTCGATTCTTTTCAGCTGTGAATGAGCTTTTTTTTTCTTAATTAATTGAATACGCTATATTGTACACCGATACACATAACTAAAACAATATTTATTTAACTTACTTTATTAGAAATATATATATTTCAACTTGTTAACTTTTTACAGCATCTTTTTGAAATAATTTTTTTTCATACTTATTAAAAATATATATGTAGATGTATACAACATATGGTTTTGAGTCATATTCGACGATCTTTTTGATCAATAGGCAGAGCCATCTCAGACTATATGTAGGTCTTCTTAAAAACATTTATTAAACGTATATTTTATGTGGTAAAAGAGTTCTCAAAAAATTATAGACTCATTTATATGTATTTTTTTAAATATATATATATTTAAAAATATAAGCCTTAATTTATATAAATAGTTAAAATTTTCTTAAATATATTTTTTAAATCAAGACTCTGTTCAACCGCTCTACCACATACTAGACAATCTTCTGAAAGGTAAGCGTAAAATGTTTGTTGTGGGTTGAGAGCATGTGTAGCTATAAATATTTCATTAGTCGTTGACCGGCATTCGGACAGAAATTATCCGGCAACCCAGTGACAAATAAAAAAACATTAATTTTCTCTTTTTAGGTCGGGTTTTCTAACAGGAATTTTGTTCCGTACGTCCCAAGTCCCAACATGGGTTTAAAAGGGGTCAGTGGAACCCCACGAATAGAAATAAACTCTTTGTAATGTAATTGACGTGTCGCCAAGATCCAAACTTTCGATAGTTGACATATTGATTTGTTCGGTTCTGTTTGGTTTGACCTTTAAGAGACGAGGACGAAGGAGTTGACCATTTCTGTCTCTTACTTAATAATACAACTTTTTTTAGATAACTCTCATTCATTCTTTAATACTCACTACTCACTAGGAGAGTACCACGGCTACCATTGGAACTTTTTAAATTCATATTTTTTTGTTTTTGTTTTCCAGTTTTTATGAGAATGCGAGAGATTTCTATATGTGAATATTAATGTTGTAATATCATACACACATAAGTGGTTTGGATTACTATCAATTCGATTTTGTGATGTACTCTTCCGTAGTTAATTAATAAATTAAGTTAATAATAAAATGTAATATAAAATATAGTTTTACAAATTATAAACATATTTTTTTAGAAGAAACCCCGTTGTCACACATCATTTTCTTGGGGAGCCTCTTTTGCTGGCATCAAAAGTCGAGGGTGAAGTGATAAGTGCTGAACTCAGGCCTGTCGTCTGAGAGATGAAGAGTATGCGCTTTGGGATGAGCCAATTGCCCGAAGACTAAGACGAAGTGTCGAGTCAGTATATCGAGTGGATATAAGATTTATCCCACAATGACACAACGTACAATCAAGGATTCTTTCCATGCACGAGGACATGCACATTTATTGGTGGGAGAGAATGTCACACACAATTTTCTTGCGATGGTACGTCATTGTCGCATTTCTTCTGCAGTGCCATTTCGACTGGGATAGAGTATCGTGCTTCAATGAGGGACGTGCATGATTCAGGTTGGAAAGACCCTTTGAGTTAGACAGACTGACTCGGTTGAGTTCAGAGAGTCTGTCACTAATCGAAGATCTGACTACGATGAAGGGATTAAGCTATTCCTGCATAAACTAGTTGAGATCTGAAGCTAATCCCCTAATGAGTCCTAGGTAAGATGAAACTAGTCGAAGATGGTATATGAGACAAAGGTTGAGTCGAAAATCGTGAAGATGATCGAGTACCGCACGGTTTTCCAGAAAAAGCCCGTGACAAATGGTATCCTAGTCTGGCTTGGATTACTAGCTCCGTGAGAGTTTGGCTAGCATTCCCGTGGGTGGTAGAATCTACGAAAGGAGGCACAAATAAAAGAGTGACAGCTATTGCTAGAAGTGTTACAAGGGATGATCGCTTTCAATCTTATGTGGCGTCAGATTTCCCGCTTTGTCTAGAAGATCTTTTTTTTTTTTTGTAAATTAATCTTTTTGATCTTGAACATATAATTTCCTCATTGTGATGGTCTTTTAAGTTTTTGGTTGGCTTTTAAGTATGTTTTTTTTTGGGATCTTGCCTTTGCTTACTCTGGTTTTTACTTTTAGAAGTAAGAAAATCTTACTGATGTCAAAAGGAAAAAACACATACGATAGCTTTAATTTTATTAGTCGTTGACCCGCATTCGAACAGAAATGATCCAGTAACCCTAGTGACAAAAAAAATAAAATTAATTCTCTCTTTCTAGGTCGGGTTTTCAAACAGGCATTTTGTTCCCTACCTCCCAAGTCCCAACATGGGATTAAAAGGGGTTAGTGAAACCCCACGAATAGAAAAAAAAAAAAAAAAAACTCTTTATAATGTAATAGACGTGTCGCCAAGATCCAAACTTTGGATAGTTGACTTATTGATTTGTTCGGTTCTGTTTGGATTGTCCTTTAAGAGACGACGACGAAAGAGTTGACCATTTCTGTCTCTTACTTAATTATATTACTTCTTTTAAATAACTCTCATTCATTCTTTAATACTCACTAGGAGAGTACCCACGGCTACCATTGGAACTTTTTTAAATTCATATTTTTGTGTTTTTGTTTTCTAGTTTTTATGAGAATGTGAGAGATTTCTATATGTGAATATTAATGTTTGTAAAAAATTGAATCTAAATATTTATTATTTTAAATTTTGGAACTTTAAAGAATTGGTTTAAAACTTTAAAAGAATTCCAGGAATTTCTTTTTGTTTTTTTCGAATTTTTTAAAATATTTACTTTATCAAAAATTTAAAAATTTAAAAAATATTACTTTTAATCAATTTGTGGGTGTTAAATGGATATCATTTAAAAGTTTGTGTGCCGTTAAAAAAAATTATGTATTATAATAGAAAAAAACAATTAATTCATGTATTTTCTTAGATATCCAAAAAAATTTATGTATTTTAGTGGAAATTGATAATTAGTTAATGTATTTTTATGAAATTTTTTCTAAAATAAATTATCCAATTTTCTAATAGCCACAATCAACATAAGTTGTTCTTGTATTGTACCCCGTATGAATTTTACAATACCACTAGGCATAATTATAACTAGACTAACCTGTAAAATCATTTTTAAAATTTCAATATCCATGCACGATCAAAATACTTTGTGCACTAGTTCTACCCAACCTGTGATATACCGTTTATATATTTTATTCACTCCAAGTATTTCAAACTTAGTGCCATATATGTAAGGGATCCTGCAACTCGTGTTTTCTTTAAATGGGTCTTAAAGAGCCGATTTATAAGATAATCCCTGAACTCCGGCCCTTATGCGAAATCAAAATTAACCTAGTATTTCTATCATGTGAGATTCGATCTCCTTGCCTAATAAAACGATCGACTATATATAAACTATATTTTTACCTATAACAAAGAAAAGGTAATGAGAGGGAATATCTTTGGATCGATTTGATCCAGTCTCATATCTTGAATTTATGGTTTACAATATGAAGTTATTAAATTTACAAGATAATTTTGTGATAAACAAATAATATGATATATATAATGTGGGTTTGAATCATGATGGTGATACTGTAACAGAATTAACACAAGATTGGAAGTATCATGTAGTATATATATACTATTTGTTTTTTAATTACTCATGAAAAACCACTAATATTATCCGCACAATAGATTTCAAACTATAATTAGAATTAAACAAGATTTTATTTCAAAATCAATTGACAATGTATATTTCTATTGTATTAGGTAAAAAAAAAGAAAAAAATGACAAAATAATAGTTGCAAATTTGTGGTAAGTTTAATAAAAATTTATGTATATATATATAGAAATATCTTAGCAAATAGTTATTGTGGCAAGCTAGTGTTATCTATGAAAATATGACATTATCGGATAGACGTTATAACTTATAAACAATATTCCACCGAACACGGAAGCTCTTGAGAAGAGCATACGTACGTCAAATTTTTAGAAATCGATCGAGCTTTCCTCGAGAGCTACCTCTCCCATCCTAGCATCAAATCTGCTTCAACTATGGATTAGCGGACATTATCGATCCCCTTCCAACCAATCTAGTCTAATTGTTTTTTGCTGATTCAAAATTTCAAAGTTATCTTCATATACCTCTTATATGGCGTTCTAATCTTGCATAATTTTTGTAAAAACATTCAACGCTGCTTTATTTACATTAATGCATCACCCTTTATATATAAAGAAACATCTTAGCAAGTTGTGGCCTTTTGGTTACTAATTTAATTTTCCATATCTTTTATTGTTTAACAGTTTTCGTGATTTTGTCGCAAACACTAATATATATGGAGTTATGGACAATCGCAAAACTCTTGTAGCGAGTTATGACTTCATAAATTTAATTAGTTAATTATTCCCCTGGCTGGATTCAGTAAGATTTTATCACACCAATATACTTAATCTTGCTTATTAAAAAAAAACATACTTAATATTTACTCTTGAAAACGGCCAACTTGTGCTTGTCGTTTCTTTGTCTCAGCACGTCGTCGCTACATAAAATCAAATGCTACGGGCCCTAGGAAAAATAAATTCTCAAATTGAGTTAGAACTTGTCAAGTGGTGTAGTCTCTTAAGTTATTGAGTTAGAATTTGTCTTAAGTATATTATTATAACGTTGTGATAAGAACTTGTCTTTAAGAATAAATTATTTAAGATTGTCATAGTCTTGAGGAAAAACGCGGTCTTTAGACTTGGGATGGAGATATAAATAACCGGACGTCAATCATAAGATAAATTGCAATTGTATCAGAAAAATCAAACCTAAAAGTAAACCAAATTCCGTGAGTTTGACCAAAAAAAAAAATGGCGACTACTTCTCCCTTATCCAACTCCAAGGTCAACCCAGGACCACTAGTGTTCATCAACTTCCGAGGAGCAGAACTGCGTAGATCCCTCGTCTCCCATCTCCATTCCGAATTGAAACTGGCCGGGATCAATGTGTGTATAGACACGGATGAGACAGCGGGCCAAGATCTCAAAATCTTTTTTCAAAGGATCGAGGAGTCGGACATCGCACTGGCGATTATATCAAGTAGGTACACGGAGTCACAATGGTGTTTGGATGAGCTGGTGAAAATTATGGAATGTAGTAAAAAAGGGGAAGGATGCAAGAATCTCTGGGTCATTCCAATCTTCTTCGAGCTTGACATATCAATTGTGAAAGGACTTGTAGGTCCTTTCGGTGATAACCTATGGAAGCTGTGGATTAAGACAGGTAGTGTTCGAGACGACCGGATTGTTAAGTGGAATGCGGCTTTGCAGGCTGCTCCGGGCAAAATTGCTTTGGAGTTGAAAGGAAACAGGTACGTCTATTACTGACTGAAATATTTAAAAATATTTTTTTATTTTACTTTAACAAGAATGATGGTTTTAGCTCTTAGTATTTATTCTTTCGTAGAATGGAAATGAAGGAAGAAGAGCACGATTAAGTACAAAAAAATTCTTAGGGTTTAGGGAGTTAGAAATTGTTTATTATAAGATTATACCGATTTCACTATAGTTTTAGGGTTTAGGGAGTTAAAATTGTTTATTAAATTCATCTTAACACTTATTTTCAATTTTTATATCATTTAAAGTAAAATTGAATTGAATAATAATGACAAAAATACATATAACAAAAAGTTTCTTAGGGTTTAGGGAGTTAAAAATTGTTTATTATAAGATTATACCAACCTCACTATAGTTTTAGGGTTTAGGGAGTTAGAAAATTCGTAGGGTTTATGGAACTAGAAGAGCAAGCTAACTTTTTTTTTTTTTGATAAAAGATTAAGAGGAAGCTAACTTAGTCTTATTAACTACAGAATACTCAATTATATTATGGTGGGAATGTTAGGCGTTAGAAATAACTTCAAATTAAATATGACTAATCGTTAGAAATAGTTCACAATTATACACTAGAAAAATAAACCCATGAATGGCAGTGGAAAAAAAGAGATATATTTGAATTTTGCCATTAATCTAAATTTCTTATCAATCTTCTTTTACTTATAATTCATCATCTTCCATATAGCATTTATCAAAATTAAACTCTAGAAAAACACCAACACCTAATACAAAGTAGGTGTGGACAAGAAAGGAATAGTTTGAACTTGATGGTATTTGTGATTCATTTCTCTTCGTCCAAATCAATAACTTTTCGATTCATATTCACTTCGAACCTAACTGGATATCCGGACATCCACTAAAATCTAAAATATGCCCATATATTCAATTCCATAAGAGTTTCAAAATAATTATAAAAATAAAAATAAATATAGAGAATTTCATAATTTATCCCAGAAATAGCAATATTTTATTAAAAATATATATTTTCTTCTTAATTTATTAAATTTTAATATTTGCATAATTAATTTGATTGAAAAATTTATAAATTTACATAGAGATATAATCATAATGCCACACACACATATATATATAATTATATATATATATGTAGATATATCGAAGCGGAGCGGATATCCCACCTTAAAATTTTAGTATTTGTTATTTGCTCTGGTTTTAACAAATATTATTTTTAGTATTTGCTTTGCTTTGTAAAATTATAAATATTTATTTTTTCAGATCAAATCGAAGAGGATAGTGGATTAAAGAGAATCTAAAGGATATTTTGAGCTCACTACTAAAAATTTGAAATATTCTTAAAAATTAGTGATCTCAATTCTCTTAAAAATAAAAACTAATAGTCTTTTACCGTACCAACAATAAAAATGATACATGTCCATAGATCAAATAGATTGTGTTTACTAATTATAATGTTAAATTATAAAGGTAAAAACAATGATATAAATAATTTACAACTGATAATGCTATTATAACAATAGTTATAACATTTGAAACTATATATAATTTTTCTAAGTTCAAAAATATAATACTAACAAATGTATAATACAATAAGAGTTTTTTTTAACTATAAGAAAAATTAAAAAAATGTAAGGAAAATTAAAATAAAATAAAATGACATATTTATTTTAACTATATTTTGTATATTTATAAAATTATTAATTTATAATATTATTGAGACTCTTTATTTACATTAAAAATTAATATTATTATTTTATTAATTTATCAAATTTTGCTGATTTTTATATTAATCCAACGAATTGTTTATTTTATTTTGTAGAGTTTATTAATTTTTAAATTTATATGCTGTATTAACAGTATGGAGACGGTGGATAGGATCGTGGAAGCTGTTAAAAAGGCCTTATCAGATCGAACCTCACAGCAAAGTCAAGAAAGCCCTAAATCACAGGAGCTACGAGAAAAAAAAGCGGAAGAAATCCCTAAAGTTCATAAATTTGACAACAGAGCATCAAGCATTACTGAAGCTGGAGAACAACGTCTGAAGCAATTGGAAGAAAAGTTAGATGTTGAGAGCAATGACGACAAAACTCTTATTGTTGCTGTCGTCGGGATGGTTGGAATCGGGAAAACCTATCTCGCCAAGAAACTCTACGCCAAACTTAAGACGAAATTTTCCCGTTGGGTGCGTATCAAGTTCGACAGTGAGAAATCGGAGGATCAGGGATTGGATTGGGTGCAGAAGAGAATTGTGGAAAAATTTCGGAAGCAAGGTTTGAGTTGTGATGATGGGATTGCATTTGAGGCTTGCAAGGATCTCTTAATCGAGAAGAAAGTCGTAATTGTTTTCGATAATGTGACTGATCAGAATCAGATCGAACCATTTCTGAGGAACTGCGATTGGATTAGGAAGGGGAGTAGGATCATTATCACCACACGGAACAAGTCATTGACCGAGGGATTTGAGATTAATCTCTATGAGGTCCCTGGATTGAACGAAAGAGATGGTTTAGAGCTTTTTAGGGGTCAACTCTGTACTACTCTTAAGGGAAATTTCATGGAGATGTCTAGAAAGTTTGTGGATTTTGCTGGTGGTAACCCATTAGCTCTCAAAGAATTTGGTAAGGAGCTTAAGGAGAAGAGTGAAGCTGATTGGGAAAGAAGACTTGAAACTCTGACACAAGTTTCTAATGAGGAGATTAAAAGGATCTTTAGAAATAGTTTTGAAAATGATCTGGATGAGAAGCAGAAGGATGCGTTTCTTGGTATAGTCTGTTTCTTTAGATCACAAGAAGAGAGCTATGTAACAAGTTTACTGGATTCTATTGTCACTGACTCTGCTGAAGCTGGGAGAGAAGAAGTTAGAGATCTAGTGGATAAGTTTTTGATTCACATCTCTGATGGTCGTGTAGAGATGCATGATTTACTGTTTACGATGGGCAAGGAACTTGTGGAAACCACTACAGGGAAATATTGGATGTTGTCATCTAATTGTGCAGTGTCTGATGCACTGAAGATTAAAGAGGTCAGTTAAGGAAGTTAAAAGTTTGCAACTTTATGCATTGGCAGAGTTTCATATGTGCTTGCATTAACTTCTTTTTTTCTCACTTGATAAACAGGGAAGATCCCAGGTTCGAGGAATTGTCATAGACATGTCTAAAATGGGGGAAATGCCCTTTGACAACCAAGCGTTTGTTGGTATGAGCAACCTACGGTACCTAAAAGTTTACAATTCTCTTGGTCCTAGGCATGGTGAAGCTCAGTGCAAGTTAAACTTACCGGATGAACTTGAGTTCCCAGAAGATAATATTGTACGATATCTTGACTGGATGAACTTCCCAGGGAAGGAACTTCCATCACACTTCGAACCTAAGAATCTTATTGATCTTAGGTTACCTTACAGCAAGATTACCAGTGTGTGGAGCGTTACTAAGGTTTGTATCTAAATTGTGTCCAATCAGTGTAAACTAAACTGTGCTTGTGTAGTTTTCATAACTTATGGTGGAATTCTGCTTGGTCATCACAGGTTGCACCTAATCTGAAATGGGTTGATCTCAGCCACTCGAGTAACTTGACTTCCTTGTTGGGTTTATTAGAAGCACCAAAACTTTTGAATTTAAACCTCAAAGGCTGCACAAGTTTGAAGGAGTTACCTGAGGAGATGAAAAAGATGAAGAATCTCGTTTACCTGAACTTAAGAGGATGCACAAGCCTCTCGTCTCTGCCAAAGATCAGTATGGATTCCCTGAAGACTCTCATTCTCAGCGGCTGCTCAAATCTTCGGACATTTGAGGTGATTTCGGAACAACTAGAAACTCTGTTCTTAAACAGCACTGCAATAGATGTACTTCCTCCAGCCATTGGTAATCTCCACAGGCTTATCTTCTTAAATTTGAAAGACTGCATAAGTCTGGCAACTCTTCCTGATTGTCTTGGGAAGCTTAAATCTCTTCAAGAAGTCAAACTCTCTCGTTGTTCAAATCTCAAGATTTTCCCTGATGTTAAGGACATCAAGGAAAATTTGCGGGTTTTACTGCTTGATAAAACATCAATAGCAGCGATGCCACGAAGTACTTCCGACTTAACTTTGCTACGACGCCTATGCTTAAGCAGGAATGATAATATCCGCAGCCTAGAATTTGACATGGGTCAAATGTTCCATCTGAAGTGGCTCGAGTTAAAGAATTGTAAGAATCTCACATCTCTTCCAACACTTCCACCGAATCTTCAGTGCTTAAATGCACATGGCTGCACTTCACTAAAAACAGTCACCAGTCCACTAGCCCGTCCTCTGCCAACCGAGCAGATTCATTCCACCTTCATTTTCACTAACTGTCACGACCTGGAACAAGTCTCAAAGAATGCTATCATATCTTACATTCAGAAGAAAAGCCAGTTGATGTCAGCTGATCGATATAATCAGGTATTAATCCTCTCTTTCTCAAGTTCTCTATCATCTATCCTCAAACAACCACATTTTATGATTTTCCTTTGGAATTACTTTAATTTACAGGATTTTGTTTTCAAAACCTTGATTGGTACTTGCTTTCCTGGATGTGAAATACCTGCATGGTTCAACCACCAAGCAGTGGGATCAGTCTTAAAGCTGGAGTTTCCTCAAGATTGGAATGCAGGTAGACTAATCGGAGTAGCTCTATGTGTTTTAGTCTCATTTAACAAAGGCCAAAACAATAATCTCCAAGTGAAGTGCACATGTGAGTTAAGTAATGTATCCTTGAGCCCGGAAAGTTTCATTGTTGGTGGTTGGTCTAAGCCAGTTGATGAGCCACATTCAGTTGAGGCGGACCATATCTTCATTGGCTATACCACTTTGCTTAATATCAAGAAACGTCAACACTTTTCATCAGCTACTGAAGTTTCCCTTAGATTTGAAGTGACGAATGGTACAAGTGAGGTTGCAGAATGCAAGGTGATGAGGTGTGGCTTCTCTTTGGTGTATGAGCCTGATGAAGCTGAGAACATAATTTGGGAGGCAGTTCCTATGGAGAACAGCACACAAGACCAAAGAAGCTATTATACAGAAGATAATGCTGATTGTCCCACTGCAACTCCAACAACAGCAGATTTTAGAGGTGGTTTTCTCGATTTCTTTTGTTATAAGCGTAAGACTAGAGATCTGGTTATTCAAAATGAGGGTGAATAGGTCATGAGCCTAATCGACAATGCAACTTGAACAAAGTACGGCAATTTCAATGGTGAGGCAATCAAGTTTGAGAAGAATCCTGAATCCTGACAGAACAAAGGATCACATCCAAATGAAGTTTCAAAAAAAAACAATCTAAAGCAAGAGGCTGTGCTCACTGAGGAAGCAGACGACTTATTCTTCTTCACACCTAATTATGGTCTCTGCTAATATCTTTCTCTTCTAATTTTTCACTTTGATCAAATCATCCTTGAGGTGAAGAAACTATTATCTGTTTGTAATCTCTTCTGGCAATTCTTTTTATGTCTTGGCAATGTTTTCTAGGAACTTTGTAAAATAAACGAGAACAGAATCCTTTTGGGTTCTGGTCAAAGTTCCAGCTAAGACATGAAGCTTCACAATTCTCTAGGGATTTGAATAAGCAGCTTGTTTAATGTTTTGTCCCAAGTATAATAAATAGAGTCGTAAATAGAGGAAATTGGAAAACGAGGTACTTTTTAAGTTTTTATCAGAGGTTTAGGTAGTTTTTAGGGTAGTTTGTGCCTTCGGTAGTTTTTACTGTCACAAAACTTAAAATGTTTAAATGGTGGCTATTTCCAGCTTCTACAAGTTGGATCCATCCATCATGAAAGGCCTGAGGGGACAATTCGGTGATGCATTCAGGAGTCTGAGGGAAAGTGATGCGACCAAGGAGATGTGGAACAAGAGAAGGTAACTGATTTTGCCCAATTGGTTGAGAATGAACCAAAAGCTTTGGTTATCTTCTCCGGAAGTTCTTTACAGTAGTGATTTCAGTTATAGATAGATTTACGAACGTTTTGTGGCGAATTCAGGAAGGTCTTGATCTCATTAGTTATTTTCCTCACTCATATTGCATCAACAAGAGCAGAAAAGTCGAAAACAAAATTCAATCGGAGGGAAGTCTATAGGCCTCTGTGGATCCTTCAAGAAATAGCGACACTCGAATTTCCTCAGGAGGTAAAAAAAATGCAATTTTTGGAATTAATCAACGCCTGAAGGAATTGGAAGATAAGTTGGATCTTACGGACAAGAAAACTCGCAAGCCAAAGAACACTTGTGTTGCACGTTTTCCACTAGCAGTAGAGACTAGTTAGCATGCGAGGCAATCTCATTGTTTGGAACAGAGATATCGAAATATGATAATTTGCCCACTTTCACATAACGCCCTTACGCCAGCCTTGCAAAATTCATCCAACTCGATTACTAATCTAAGTTCTTTCATGAATTTAAACAGATAATTGCAAAGGCTATTCAATAAACGAATCTTTCACTCGTTGACTCGTTGATGTCTTCCAACTCCAAAGGTAACAGATTTTGCTCAAATGGTTGAAAACTTATCTAAAGTTGTACCCACAGCCCCGTAGAATATGAGTGAATAATATTGTAGACATTTACCAAACATTTCATGGGAATTAAGGATGGTCACGATCTCAAAACTATTTTCCTCGCTCTTATTACAGTGATGAGAGCCAAGTAATAAAAAAAACTGTGAATGATGTTAAGAAAGTGCTGAAAAAAATTCCATCGAAGGGAGGCCAAATTGCCTCTGTGGAGACTACAGAAAATAGCAACTCGCCAAATTCCTCACTCTATTACAGCAATGAGAGCAAAGTAGTCAAAACAACTGTGAAAGGTGTTAGGAAACTGCTGGAGAAAATTCCATTGGAGGGAAGCCAAATTCCTCCCGAAAATAGCGACTTCCCAACTTCCTCCGGCCCACAAAAGGATACAACTTTTGGAATCAAACGATGCCTGAAGGAATTGGGAGATAAGTTGGATTTCAATAAAATTAGAAAGCAGGCAGGAATGATAATAGCTAGTCTTGTGCTTCTCTTTTTTTGTCTGCAACCTTATATGAGCACACCTTTAACGTAAGTATATTTTTTTTTGCAACACCTTACAATTTTCAATTGCTACTTAAATTTTTTTTAGATTTATTGTTCCAATAGAGATATATTGACGATCCGTTTTTTTTCTCTCACTTTCTTACCGGTGGTGAGGGCCGTGCCATCCATAGAATTGTGGAGAATGTACCAAAAGTGCTAGAGTACATTCCTGCAGATCAAACAGATAAATATGGAGCAAAACCACCGAATATTCAAGTTTTCATCAATTTCCGCGGAGATCAGCTACGCAAATATTTCATAAGCTATCTCGCAGAAGCACTTCGGAAAAGTGGGATCAACGTCTTCATAGACACTAAGGCGAATATAGGTGACGACCTTATCAATCTTTTCAAGAGGATCGAGGACTCTGGAATTGCCATAGTTGTGTTTTCGAGCAGGTACACAGAATCAGAATGGTGCTTGAATGAGCTTGTGAAGATTAAAGAACGTGCGCACCAAGGCCTTCTCAAGGTGTGATGATTAACATGTATATATCTCTATATATATACATATATATATATAACTCAGGCCATCTCATCAGTTTTTTTTGGCCCTAGACAAATTTAATTTGTAGGGACTCTTACACAATTGTTTTTTTCCTTTTTGGCCCTTTTCTTTTAAGGGTTTTAAAAAAAATTGACGTGGACTAGAGAGAGTCTGATATAAATATATATCGTATCTAGAGAATAGAACTGAGTTACTGTCTAGACCAATGTTATTACTTTCTACTGAAGGTGTAGATTATAAATCTTTTGACACATTATTAACTTTGAGAATACCTTTGTTCTGTATCACAAGGTGCTTCTCATCTTCTACAAGGTGACTCCAGGCAGTGTGAAAAGACTCAAGGGAGAGTTTGGTGACAACTTCAGAGATCAAGAGTACATGTACGCGTCTGATGAACCTAAGATAAAGCGATCGAAAGAGGCAATTGTGTTTGTATCACATAAGTTTGCCATGACTTTCGATGAGAAAAGGTACTAATGATCTACATCATACTTTTAGAGATGAGAATCTCTACACAAAAATTTGACATATTTCAAACTTAACTAGTTCCTCGGAAATGTTAATGTATCAAAAATGTATTGTATTAGTTTTCAATAGAAGTCTTATTTTATATTTTCATCTTCTTTATGTATGCTTGCACGCTCGTGTGTGGACTTTAAAAGAACTCATCTTGACCTTTCTCTTACCAAGTGTAGCAGTGTAATGGAGATTGATTTTATTGAAACTATCGTCAAGGAGGTCTTGAAAATGCTACAAGCCATTTTGATGTGTCGAGTTTTAACCCAAAATATTTTCTGCAAGTGCACAGACAAACACAGTAGTATATGGGGTATCGAATCCACAGATACCAAGGTTACACTATGAAATTATAGATTTTAATTTAAAGCTAAGAAAAATATGGGTTTTGTGTAATTTTCGGAACAGAAAATAACTAAATAAATCGGTGTAAAATCAATTAATAAAAAGCACTAGGTTAAGGCGTTTCGCCGGTGATTCGGAGACAAGGCTGAGCAACTATTCAGGGCTAACTAACTACCGGTCTAGAACTCAAACACAAATAAATGTCGCCCCACTTTCGTGATGTATCGACAACTTTATCTAACAACCTAGATACCGAAACTCTCGTCTGGACCTAGCAAAGACGATAAGCATTAACAAGCGGGTTCAATATGTTCACAATCAATCGCAGCAATCAACTCTCGTTGGCTACGCACCAATTGCTCACCAATGATTTATCTAGCAACCTACAGCACTCTCGTGAATAAGTTTAACCTAAAATCATAGACTAGGTGATCAAGCTAATCTAAGCATTACAAACCCCTATTGGCGAAGACATATAAATTCCAATCCTATTTGTGCTTAGCCATTAACAACCTAAATCACCATTGAAAACCTTAACCTAGCTAAGGATCTACTCACACATGGCAAAATCAAACACAACAAAGCAAGGAGATGAATTCATGATTTATTAAAGAGAATAAGGTTCAGGAAAACTTCTCAAACAGAGTTGTGGAATGATCGACAATAGGAGAATAGAGATCCAAAGCTGAGTAATACAAATCCAAATCGAAAAAGGAACAAAGTGGTGGTGTCTTAGAACCAAAAAAAACCTAGAACAAAAAACTGAAGTCTGAAAAAGAACTTGATAAAAGTCTGAGGCGGCTAGCCTCTTTTTATTCTAAAAATTAAATAAAAACGTGTCTAGGTAAAATAGGTTGGAACACCCCGGGCGAGCACCTGCTCCGGGTGAAAAATCGTTTTTTTGCTCCAAATTGCTTCTTTTGCTCCAATGTGCTCAAATATCTTCAATACATGCTCCAGAGCCTCAAAATACCTGAAAGACACAAAAGAAACTAGAAAAGACTCGAAAACAATATGAAAATACTAGTTAATATAGGACAAAATACTAATATATCAACTCCCCCGGACTTAGACCTTTGTTTGTCCTCAAACAAAACAAGATCAAGAACTGAGAAGAGGTTTGAAAATCACGGGAACTCACTTGCTTGTTGGAAAAATTTTGAACTTCATACCCACATCTGGGCGTTGGAATTTGCTCCGTTCAACTATGAACATCATCACCACCCCTTAGTTGCTCACAGACCAAAAGAATTTTCGGAATCCCCTCTGTTATCTCTTTACATAGATTAGTGAAATGAAAGTGCAGTGATCTTACCAGGAGTAATAGATCCAAAAGGTGCCAACTTCTTCTAACCAAAGACCCTCTCCCATATAACTTTCCTCTCCCTTCTTTCCCTCTTTCCACGCCACCATCTTTCTGTTTATTCTTTACAGCCATCGGTTTTCATTTGCCGATGCTTCACCCTTTATCACATCCATCACTTTTCTGATGCTTCTTCTTTATTTTGTGGGACGAATCTCCATGAGGTCACAAAGGATACACGGGTCTACGCATCATCTCTTGGTTCACTTCGATTTTTAGTTTCCCTTACAACAAGCTTTCCATGAGGTCACAAAGGATACACGGGTCTACGCATCATCCCTTGGTTCACTTCGGCTTGTTGCTTTGAACTTCTCCTTTTTATTTTCTTTTTCTCTTCTTTTCTTTCTTTTTTTTTCTCTGTGTAATGAAGGAGAGTGAGAGAGGAATATCATACTTTGTGGAGAGTTGCGTGGTCTTGTTTGGCTTGAATAGGTCTTTCCTAATGAACATCAAACCCCTGAGAAAGAAATTGAAGATCAGGTTAGGGTTTAATAAGATTTAGAGATAACTTTGGTTCAACCTATTTTCCAATGAAAAGGAGCTTTGGGGAGTGATTAATCCGCCCATGGTCTTCTGAAACAAAACCTCCGCCCATCTGTGAGTTATTACAAGTAATTCATAGTCCAAATAATCCAATAGATCAAGGTCATAATTTCCAACCAAGTTTTTGACTCAATAAAACACCATAACAGACTCGATAAAATAGTTATAAAAGTAAACCAAGCAGCAGGACCTGATTCACTAAAAATCTAAGACTCTTGTGACTGACACAACAACAAGACTCAATAGAAAAAATAAAATAAAATAAAATAACTAACCGCTCCCCCGGACTTAAATCACACCATCTCGGGTGTGAAAAAGAACGAGAGATTGGCGACAAATAAAAATAAAAACACACACGGATAATACAATGATGATAGAGGGTATAAGGGGATATCACTGAGTAGTCGCGGTGTCATGCTCGTCGTCCATGGAGCACCCTGGTGGAGCAGGTGCTCGCCTCTTCCTATGGTGCAATGGCTGCCCAGAGCCTGAGGTTGAGTTTAAGGCTGGGGTGAGGAAGCTGCTGCGGCGGTGGTATGGCAACATCCTCATGCCAATGTTTGCATGATCCTCTGCATAAGGCTGTTGTTTCTTTTCGTTGACTCGATCATCCACCTCCTGTACTCGGCAGTGTCAGCATCATTTGCTATGGGTGGAAGATCAAAATCACCTTGAGTAGAGGTGGCATGATAAAGAAGTGCGAGGTGCGGGACTGGAGTGGCGTCATCATCGGTGGCATGACGAGATATGCTTCGATGAGATGTGCTCGGCCTGGCTGATGATGATCGGCTCGGGATGGCGATGAGGTACTGTGGAGGTGGGTTGAACGCAAGATCTTCTATGGTGTAGAGCTCAGTCACGACCGGGTTCGGAAGCTCGATGAGGTTAGAATCTCCGGTCGCAGTAATGAACTGGTAGTTGCACGGTGGGAGGATGATCTTGGAGGCGATCAGGTGCTTCATATCCATCCATGACAGGTTGGTGACACATGAAGCAGCTGAAAGATCTACTCGGTGATGGCGAAAGAGTGGAGTTAGGAGACTCCCTATTCGCTCAACTCTCTGCCCTTTGTTGTTCTCGATTGGGCTGTCTTTGATTCCGCAAATCACCTCGGCAAAGTGGACGCCTAAGTTGGAACGGTACACCTCAAACTGTTCCGTGTTTCCATCCCCTACAATATGTCCACATCCCAAAAATAAAAGCAGCAACTCGTCAATATGGACTTTGTTACCTACAGCTCGGGCAAACAACATGTTGCTGAATATTCTTGCACAAATGCAAAGAGCGGGATGACGGAGGCGGTTCTGACTAGCAGAGTTGGACGAGTATGGTCCCGAGGCGATGTGGCTCCAGAAAGCTTTGGACTGTGAGAACGTCTTCGGGGAATCTAGATTGGTGACTGCCTCGCGAAAACCATACAAGACGCAAAAATCCCACATAGCTATATCATATTTCGTTCCTCCAGCAAAGAATGAAAACGTACCCTCATCAAGTGTTGAGGGAGTCCGGATCTTTGTAAGTGAGAGTGGCGGTGGCAAGGCATTGCCGCACAAGGTCCGGGTAAAGCACGTCTTCCTCTAGCGCGAAGGACATGCAATGCGCGTGGCTTAGGACTCGCCGAACTTGGTCTTGGAGACCCAATTGCTGCAGCGTAGTCTCGCACATATATCTTGTAGGCTCCAGCTTCAGCCCGAGGAGCTGATTGTAGTAGTAGGCGTCGTGTGTGTCCCATGAATCCGGTGAAAGTAGCGGAAGCTCCTTGATACCGAGATCAAAGTGAGTGTTTTTGGCTCGGGGCCACGGGTGCGTGGCGAGTCTCTCGGTGGCGGTGGATAGCGTGGAGGCGCTAGCTTTGCCTTTTTCTTTGTTGGCCGTGAAGAACTGCTTCAGAGGCATTGTTGGATGGATAGCTCGGAGACCGCAGTAGCGAGGGGCGGAGCTTGGCTGAGCGAGAAAAAGTTGAGAGCGACTTGCGGTGAGGCGGAACGCGAGATGAGACAGATCGCAATGAGTTCGGCGGGATTGGGGGTTCAGTGATGGCGGAGAGCTCGGAGTCACGGATCTGGTGTCGAAACGTGAGAGGTGGAGGAGAGACGCAATGGAGTTTTGCGGAGAGCGAGGCTTCACGACTTGGCAGCGGAGGTGATGAAAGTAGCGGCGGTTTGGCAGAGAGAGAGATTGGCCGAGAGCTTTGCGGTTTGAGCAGACGAGATGGAGGAGATTTGAGAGTAACAGCGGCGTGGCGGAAAAATCGAGAAAGCTGGTCTTGAGCAATGGTGAGCGTGAGATAAGAGAGGGATATGGCGATGTAGGAAGGTGGAGTCGCTCGGTTCGAGATTTAAAGTGGAGGGGAGTAGGGTTTTCGGAAATTGGATGGTAGTGGTGAACCAGTGCATGGGCCTGCAAAACAGATAAAGAGGAAATTAGTGGGATTGGGAAAAGGAAAATTTGGATTTTTTCTTTTGTTTGTGTTGACTCGGCGAGCACCCTGGCGGAGCAGGTGCTCGGGCCAGTTCTGGGGTGCTCGATCAATTTCCCATCTTTTTTTTTTATTTTTTTATTTTTTTTATTTTTAAGATGAAGAACTGAAATCACAAATAAAAAATTACTATCAAAAGAAATTTAAAACGAATTATGTACAAGAAACCTTACCGGTGGGTTGCCTCCCACCAAGCGCTTGTTTAACGTCATTAGCTCGACTGCAGCAGCGCCTAAGCCCGAGAGTGTGGATCCGCAGGAGGATCAGGGTATGGTGGTGGTTTTTGAGCTCCCCCAGACTTAAACTTAGCCTTCTCCTCTACGACAACATATGAACCATTTTGCTTGCCATCAGAAATCGCTACATAGAACACACCCTTGCTGACTTTAGCGAGAGAGACCCTTCTTTGAGGTAAGTCAACAATAGCTCCTAGTGTAGTGAGGAATGGCCTTCCTAGGATCAATGGCATGTAAGTATTATTCCTCATTTCGACCACCTGAAAATCACAAAGCATTAAGCAATCATCAATTCTTACTTCGAGGTCTTTGATGAGTCCTTGTGAAGTTGATATCGCTCCATCTGCAAATTTGAGGGTTCTCGGAGATGAAAGGATGTTCTCAATCCCTAAGCTTTGTGCGGTTGCCTTAGACATGACGTTTACTGTGGAACCGGAATCACAAAGAGAATCCTCAAAATCAACTCCAAGTATAGAGCATGGAACCACAAACTTTCCGGGATCTCCGATCTTGGGGAGATGCCTTAGTTTAACCGCTGGAGATGGCCCTGGAAAAGGAACCTTGGGAGAATAAATCCTCGTTAGAGGAGTTTCTGCAGAACTGGCCAGAGCACCCTTTCGGAGCAGGTGCTCCCGGGAAGATTTTGGGTGCTCGGTAGATTTGGTCTGAGATCCTGCTGGAGCAGTCTCAACCTGTGTTTCTGAGTGTGAACCATGTTCCAGCATATATTCATCTGTGGCAAGAGATTCTCCTTGGGTCTTGTGTTCCGTAGCTTGCTTTTTACCCTTTCCAATGACTTTAGGGCTAGTTGGAGGTGCCAACACTTTCTCACTTCTCAGCTCCACTGCGGTGAAGTTTTTCTTGACTTCGCGTTGTAAGTCAATACTTAGGCACTGAACCTTCCAATCCAAAGTAGCAATCCGTTCGATCATCTGCTGAGCATTCTTGATTTGTCCATCAAGGATCAGTTTCATCATCCGTTTAAGCTCATTCTCTTCGTCCCCAATGAAGTTCACTTGAGCACTTGAGCCACTAGAACCACTTCCATTCCTGGGGCTATGCTCACCCCTTGCTGAGAGAACT
Source organism: Cardamine occulta (assembly GCA_028015245.1). Classification (NCBI taxonomy): domain Eukaryota; kingdom Viridiplantae; phylum Streptophyta; class Magnoliopsida; order Brassicales; family Brassicaceae; genus Cardamine; species Cardamine occulta. Next base: position 1,906,378 of record CM051384.1, read on the forward strand.
TCTTGCTGTCGTTTGACGGTTTCAGCGGTTTGGGCAACTTGCATGTCAAGCTTCTTCACGTGAGCGGTAACAACTTCATACTTCGCATTCAGATCATTATACATGTGATCAACCTTGGCATTAATCTCAGTAGATGCCTTCTATTGGTTTACCATGAGTTGCTGCATAAGACTCTTCAGCTCATCTTGAGACGTAGGCGCAGAGACAGCTTGTGGTGGTGTAGCGAATTGGGCATTTTGCCCTTGGTTTCCTCCTTGGAACTGATTCTGATTCTAATTAGGGACATACTGCTTCCCCTGAGTGTTGCTGGAGTAAAATTTCTGGAAACCCTGAGCTTGTGGCAATTGATTAATACCTCCTTGTTGTTGCGGATAAATCTGGTCTTGTGGGTTCTCGACGTTAGTGCTTCGGTAAGAAAGGTTCAGGTGGCTCCTATAATTTGAATTGAACCCACAGTTTTGCACATATTCTTGTCCACTCAAATAACTGACCTCTTGCATACCAGCACAATCATCCTCTTCAAAATTTTGGGAGATTGGTGCACTCCCATTCTCATCCACAAAGTGAACCGATTTTTGGTTTCCCCTAAGGAGTAGGTTAACCTTTGCCGTCAGCTCATCAATCTTCTGCGCGTCCATACTGTTGGCTTTTCTAGATCTATCATACTCAGGAGACTTGTTGTTTGAGCTCGACGTTAAGTTCTCAATCAGCTCAAAAGCGTCTTCCTTAGTCTTGGTCATAAAGTCGCCATTACTAGCTGCATTCAACGCATTTCGGTAATCCCACTCAACACCATCATAGAAAATACCCAGAATCTGCTCATCCTTAAACCCGTGGTGTGGACACTCTCTGCGATATTCCTTCACTCTTTCCCAAGCTTCACAAAAAGCTTCCCCGGAATGCTGTTGGAATGAGGATATCTTGTTCCTCAAGGTTGCAGTCTTCGACTTAGTGTAAAAGTGATCCAGAAAAGCTGCTCTACATTCAGCCCATGTCTTCAATGAACCTGGTGGTAGTGACTTCAACCACCGTGATGCCTTGTCTGCAAGTGAAAACGAGAACAACTTGCACTTCAAAAACTCATTAGGCACTCCATTAGAGCCCGTGGTGCTGCAGATTTCCTCAAAATTTTCGATGTGGTCCATGGGTATTTCAGTAGGCAGTCCATGGAAAAGGTGTTGCTTTACCAACGAAATCATTTGAGGTTTGATTTCGAAGTCTTGCCTCTGAATTACTGGAGGCACAATGGCAGCTCGGTTCTGGTAGTAGGCGTGTGGATTATCCGAGTCTCCAATACCAGGTTGTTGTTGCTGAGCTTCTTGTCTATCTCTCCGCATCTGTTCCATCTCATCCCGAAGCATCTGCAACTGAGCAGCCATTCCATTGTCTTGTTCAGCCATAATGACCGAAGCAGCTGTAGTGAGTCTTCGCTGTCGGTTCTCCCTTTCTAGCCTAGCTAGCTCTTCGTTTGAAAAATTAACTAAGCTCTCGATGCAATTTCTTCTTGTTCTTCTACTGGTCATGCACCTGAAACATAAGAAAAAGAAAAAGAAAAAGGAAAAATAATTAGTAGTTTCTTAGACTGAAAATAAAATCAAAAATCAAAGGTAACGCAATTGGTCCCCGGCAACGGCGCCAAAAACTTGATGTGTCGAGTTTTAACCCAAAATATTTTCTGCAAGTGCACAGACAAACGCAGTAGTATATGGGGTATCGAATCCACAGAGACCAAGGTTACACTATGAAATTATAGATTTTAATTTAAAGCTAAGACAAATATGGGTTTTGTGTAATTTTCGGAACAACAAACAACTAAATAAATCGGTGTAAAATCAATTAATAAAAAGCGCTAGGTTAAGGCGTTTCGCCGGTGATTCGGAGACAAGGCTGAGCAACTATTCAGGGCTAACTAACTACCGGTCTAGAACTCAAACACAAATAAATGTCGTCCCACTCTCGTGATGTATCGACAACTTTATCTAACAACCTAGATACCGAAACTCTCGTCTGGACCTAGCGAAGACGATAAGCATTAACAAGCGGGTTCAATATGTTCACAATCAATCGCAGCAATCAATTCTCGTTGGCTACGCACCAATTGCTCACCAATGATTTATCTAGCAACCTACAGCACTCTCGTGAATAAGTTTAACCTAAAATCATAGACTAGGTGATCAAGCTAATCTAAGCATTACAAACCCCTATTGGCGAAGACATATAAATTCCAATCCTATTTGTGCTCAGCCATTAACAACCTAAATCACCATTGAAAACCTTAACCTAGCTAAGGATCTACTCACACATGGCAAAATTAAACACAACAAAGCAAGGAGATGAATTCATGATTTATTAAAGAGAATAAGGTTCAGGAAAACTTCTCAAACAGAGTTGTGGAATGATCGACAATAGGAGAATAGAGATCCAAAGCTGTAATACAAATCCAAATCGAAAAAGGAACAAAGTGGTGGTGTCTTAGAACCAAAAAAAACCTAGAACAAAAAACTGAAGTCTGAAAAGAACGTGATACAAGTCTGAGGCAGCTAGCCTCTTTTTATTCTAAAAATTAAATAAAAAACGTGTCTAGGTAAAATAGGTTGGAGCACCCTGGCGAGCACCTGCTCCGGGTGAAAAATCGTCTTTTTGCTCCAAATTGCTTCTTTTGCTCCAATGTGCTCAAATATCTTCAATACATGCTCCAGAGCCTCAAAATACCTGAAAAGACACAAAAGAAACTAGAAAAGACTCGAAAACAATATGAAAATACTAATTAATATGGGACAAAATACTAATATATCACATTTCCACAACTGAAAGCGGCCAATCCTCTCGTTAACCTTTGTCATGCGGAGAAAACCAAGCTGAAGCTCAATTTTGATGGTAAAGAGTCACACGTGAAGAACTTTCACCCAAAATTTTCAAAACTCATTCTTGTTTATTTTAATTACTGTCATTGTCCTAATTGTCATGATTTTAAATACTCTTTACTCTTGTACAATGATTTGTTTGACTTATAGTTAAGGATTTGTGGTTAACGTCTCTTAGTAAAATTGTTTCTATATAAGTGGAAACTTAAGAGCTCTTTCGGTAAACGTCCACAGTCGGCAGTTGCATTTGATGAAAGATCAGGTGTTTTGGTTAGCTTCATTTGGATATATATACCACAAGTTTATCAAATAGTGTCTGACCATTGATTATTTTGCTACTTCGTTTTTTTTTTTGCAGTAGCGAAAGTGAATTCGTTAGGATAATCTTTAAGTAAGTCAAGAAAATGCTACAACTACAAGGGAGTTCTGCCGCTGTTCCATTTCCAGGAATAAGAAGAAGATATGGTTCTCCTCTTGAAAGGCAATGTATGAAAGTCCTAGCATCCAGCACTTTTAGACTAATCATGTTAGAGAGTGAAGTGCTGCACCGCTTTGATATAGATACTGAAGTTTCCCAACTCGTTTTGGGATCAACGTTGTGCAGCCAGAAAGATTGAGCTGTTCGAGAGGCTTTTTTGTAGATCTTTACTTGAAAATAGGAAAGCTCTTTGCGGTTCCCTAGGTCCAACTTTACTAGTCTTGAGAGTGTCTCGATAAATGCGAGTATTTCGCTTATGCTAGTCCCCTTGAGACACAGTTCTTTGATGTTTGGTGGAATTTCAGCAAATATTTTGATCCATCTGCAGACATAGAGACTGAGAACCTGAAGATAATTTTAATGCCTTGGAGTTCGATCAGCTCAAATTCAGCAAGCTTCTCAGAATGATGAAGACAGATTTTCTTCAACGATTTGAGGTTCTAGATAACAAAGTGAAAATGTCAAGACTTGAGTTAAAGACAATTAATTAGTAGGAAAAGCATGTCTTGGACCGTTTCTTATCTGGCAAGAAACATTAGCTTGTCTTCCACGGAAAAAAAAACAGAGCAAAAGAAAAACAGAGTAATAATATTCACAATCCAAATGGACCAAAACCAACCCAGCCAGAATATCTTCCTATTCTTGTCTTGTCTTATAGAATAGATAAATATTGAACAATATTTTAATCTTGTTTATGTCTAATGTCAAATAACAACACTCTGATCTGAGTTTCAAGCTTTATTTACGGTAATTATGCAATGACTGTCTCTGTTTAGATTATCTGGGAGGAAACATGAAAGTTTGAGCAGCTCAATAGTCTTCAACATAGTAAATAATTGTGTCTTTCTTTTCAAAAGCTCTTTGTGTTATCCCCAGGTTCCAGCTTTACTAACGTGGAGAACACCATTGATTCAGATTTTGTTTCTCTTAAGCCGCCTTCTGGATCAAGTCTCTTTATCTTCTCTATAATCTCTGTACGATTGAGTAAAGTGCAACCAGAAAGATTCAGAAGTTGAAGATTCTTTAGCTGATCAATGTGTGGGATGCTCTTCAAGATTGTGGAACCTTGAAGATCGATTTGCTCAATGCTACAAGCTTTCAAGAGTTCATCAACTTCAACTAGCTTCTGAGAATGTCTAAGATTTACTATCTTCAACTTCGCTAGACTCTGTACAATAAAAAAATAACATAAATTAATAGCTAAATTGATGTAAGAACAAAACTAATGCGGTTCTCGGAATTTAGTCTAACCTTGGTTCCTTTCCAGAGATTATGAAGCTGACTATAAGGCATATTGAGTTCAACAAGATGGCTAGGATCAAAATCTTGAGGCAACGATTGGAACGGATACTTTTCCCAGTGAAGTAGCCTGAGCTCATAAGGCATATAGCGGAGTCCTTAGAAAGATGGAGTTCTCGAGCAGTTTCAGAGTTTGAACTGTAGATTTTCAACTGAATAAGATTATACATATTCTTAAACGCCTTAGGAATTGCATCAAAGGTTAAATTTGTTGTGTCAAGAAAAATCCCTTCAATAACTTCAGTGCCCTGAAAGAAAAAAACACACACACACAAAAGAGGATAAGATTGATGAAAAGGTCTATGCAATCCAATTTAGACCAAACCTATTAATTGGTAGAGGAAGAAAAATAAGGGAACAAACTGCCCCGAACCGAACCGAAGTTTCCAATGGTCATACCTAACTTTTGCCCTCACCTCTTGTAAATTACTGGAAAATATCAGGATGTGACCAGTAGTAGTACCTTAGGTTTATTTTCTTCTTGTAAAAATTTAATGGTTGAAGGATCCCACAGTCTGCGACGCCTCAGGATTTTATTTTTTTCTTCATTGATGATTTTCATAGCAACATCCTGAATCACATTTTGCATCAAGAAGTAACCTTGATGCTACTCCAAAGATTGATGACAATATTTGTGATGGATCCAATGTCACCGGTGAGCTCAGGAGAAGGTGAAGTTGTTAATGATGAATCTCCAAAGAAAGACGAGACCAATCAAGGAGGTGCAACAAGTTCAGTAGTATCTTCAGAAGATACAGTTGATGATAATGGCACAAACAACTTATGTGAGCGGTTGGAGAAACCTATACGGCTTATTTGTCTTTTGATCTCCATTTATGTTGGTGTTGCTTTTGTACTGGGAAAGGATAACAGAAACAGATAAGGAAAAAAAAAACCCAAATTCAATTAATAAAAATATGTATGAATCGTTCTTCATGTATCATTGTTCGCAATTGTATTTTATAGATTGAGCTGTTCGAGAGACTTCATGTTATAGATCCTTAATAGAAAATTTGAACCTCTCTGCAGTTCCCTTGGAACAACTTTACTAGTCTTGTGAGTGTCTCGATGGATGCGGGTATTTCGCTTATGCTAGTCCCCTTGAGTCACAGTTCTTTGACGACTTGACGTTTGGTGGGACCTCTGGAAATATTGTGATCCCTGTGCAACCACAGAGATTGAGAACCTGAAAGATGATTTAAATCCTTTGTTGATGGAAATCTCTGCAAGCTAGTACAGCCGTGAAGATGGATAAGCTCAAGATTGTGAGCTTCTGAAAGTTCTTTAATTTCAACTAGTTTCTCAGAATAATGAACATTTATTGATTGTCTTCAGAAAATTGAGGTTCTGAATAACAAAGTAATATGTCAAGACTTTGAGTTACAGACGATTCCTTATAGGCGAAGCATTTCGAAGTTTGATTTACCTTGGATTCTTCCCAAAGTTCCTGAAGTTGATTGTAAGACATACTGAAATAACCAATCTTTGGTATATGATATAAAATACAAAATTATTTGTCTTACTTAGATCAGGACTTCACTAAAACCAATTTGATTGTTAGAGTTTTTTACCTGCTAATGGTTTCCTCTTCATAGAGTACAAATAGCTTGTCCTCCACGGAATGAAAATATAGCAAATATAACAGAACAAGATTCACTACCCTAGTCAAATCAAAACCAAACCAGATCTCTATAAGTCTTGTCTTAGCATAGATAAACTTATAAACTGGTTTTTCTCAGTTATTATCTCGGCTGATACTAAACCCTCCACTCTTTTATGACAAATCTGGGAAGCTTGAAAAAGTTGGAACAAATCTTGAGCTCTCTGTGTTATTCCTAGGTTTCTATAACTCCAATTTTTTTCAGATCTTCTTTCCCTTACGCCATTTCTCTCAAGATTCAGATTGCTTATCATCTGTACCAACTCTGGAAATCGATTGATTTTTTATGCAATCCGAAGAGAGATTCAGAAGTTTAAGATGTTGTAGCAGAGCAATGGCTTGGAAGCTCTCCAAGCTTGTACATCACACCAGCCTTTAACTTAAAATACCTTTGTGGCTCTTGCAGCTTATCATGGGAATTCTAAAAAGTTGTCACTCGTTTATCAGAAATCCCTTGATTTTAAGAAAGAAATCAAATCACCGGCTGAATATGAATATCAATGTCCCATTAAGGATAGTAATGTAGTCAACTCCTGGGCCGCAAATCAAACAAAGCCCATTTAGACCATAAACCGACTTCTCAATATTTTCCTATATATACGCTTTTAGCCTCCTTGTCACACATCACAAAGGTCTGAAGAGAAAAAAGTCTTATTATCGATCGATAGTCTTAGACACAGAGAGAGAGTCTAATCGATATGAAACCGGAAAGAAAGAACAGTGGCACCATTAGACGGCGGACAAAGGAAGATGATGATTTTCGTTTTGATCTCAACTCTATCAAGCTTGCGATCAATGATGTTGGGACAAAGGAAGGTGAGGATTTGTCTTTTGACCTCAGCTCTATGAAACTTGCAATCAATGATGATGAAACAAAGACCAAGGTAAAGAAGTCCGTGGTGGGGAAAAATATGAAGTTTACTCGGAGGCGCCTTATAGAAAAATTACGAGCGTACAATGAGGAGAACTTTAGGGTTTGCCTTCTTGATTATATTGCTAAAACACATGTAAGAATCGCGTTAGCAAGAAAGAATGCTTAGCGTTTGTTTTTATTTTGATTTCATATTTAGTGTGTGTGTATGCTTTTTCTGAAATTTCATGCCATTAGTTAAGTTCATTCAGATTTTGTTTGGTTTCTTAGTTTGCTGGTTTGACGTACTTCTGCTCTGTATACTTAAGTATTTTACTTGTTCAGGATTATTCGAAAATCAAACACAAATAAAACATATGATAATGAGTCTTAACAGCATAAGCTCCTTGGAAACACTGGAAAATTACATCTTTTATGGAACAATAACACCAAAACAGAACAAGTATATAGTCATGAAAGAGAAGAAACAATCAAAACACTTCAGATATATACTGAATCTGGTCTGTTGAAATGCGAAACGAAATAATTATTGATTTCAGGTGACAGGAATCAAAGCCTCTCCTCCTTGACGTTTTTGAACTCCAAATGCTCAAGATGACGGATATGTGAACCATATCAATCTATTCTTAGATTTGGCTACTTCAACTGAAGACTTGGGGTTCTTCTTAGTGCTTTCTGAAATATCATAGCTAATGTGGGTGGTTCTTCCACCTTGTCTGGATTTGTTTTCCTTTCTTGGCTACCCAAAAACCCTGCGAGTCTCCGAAAGTCAAAGATATGGGGTTCAGAAGGATTTTCAAAGAGCTCACATAAGCTCTTGATGGTGAATGTAACTGGAGGCAAGAAGTGTTTAATGGTAGTTCCCTGAAATTTCAATATGACATTAGATGGAAACTCTGGGTAACTTTTGATTTGTGTGCAACCAGAGAGATCAACAACTCGGAGTTTTTGCATTTGATCAATGGCTGGGAAGCTTTGCAAGTTCTTACAGCCGCTGAGATCAATTTGCTCAAGGTTTAGAGCTTCTGAAAGTGCCTCAGCTTCATACAGTTTCTCTGAATGGCGAAGGTTGATCCTCTTCAGCATCTTGAGGTTCTGAAAACAAAGAGGAACAGAGTTGAAGTAAATGGCTAAAGGAATAACAGAAAATGTCCTTACTTTTTAAGTGAGTTTGCTTACTTTGGTTCCTCCCCAAAGTGTTTGGAGTTGACTGTAAGGCATATTGAGCTCAACAAGATTGCTTGTATTAAAATCTTGTGGTAAAGATTGCAAAGGGTAATACTCCCAATGGAGAACTCTAAGCCCATAAGGCAAAGACTCGAGAGCCTTGCGATTGTTTTCTGGATCAGAATAATAAATCTTCAGGTATCTAAGGTTATACATATATGCAAGTGAAGAAAGTTGGACATCTGGGTTTAAGTTAGATGCATCAAGAGATATTGCTTCGATAAATTCAGTGCCCTGAAAACACAAGAGAATAGCTTATGGATGATCAAGAAGCTAAAGTGAAAAGGTTTTTGGGATGGAGAATGGTAGAATAAGACCAACCAATACACATTTGAAACTTGTTTTGGGGTCTTTGCTGATTTTGAGTTTATGACACCTTCTGATTTCTCGGACTACTGCCTGAATCATGCTATGCATTTCCAATCTGTTTTCTGAAATAGTCACCAGACAGTTCTCCACAAGCCGGTCAATTCAAATATCTGGAAAGAAACCAAGGTCTTGAAGTAGTTTCGACACATATTCAACATCTTCACCTATGAAGATATAAGCAATATACACAAGTGTGTTCTTTTCGTTGTCGCTGAGTGCATAGTAGCTACTCTTGACTACTTCCATAATCCAATGTGGAGGAGCTTGCATGAGGAACAAGTTTTGATCCTTTTCCTTGTGTGATGATCTCTCTTTGGCGTATAATCGTAGAGCTAAAGGGTTTCCATCAGCATGTTCAATCTCCTTCATAGAAATCTCTGGAAGAAGATTCTTCTCTTTCACATCTCTTTCAAGTGCACAGAAGGAGAACAGTTGCAGAGCCTCATGCTTGTTTAATCCTTTAACTTTGTAAGTTTGATTAACTCTACACTGAGAAAGCACTTGCTCATCTCTGGAGGTTACAATGATTAGGCTTCCGGGACTAAACAAGACAAGCTCGCCGAGAAAAGATTCTGCATCAAGATGATTTCGCACATCATCAAGAACAACAAGAACTCTTTGTTGTTGTGTTTGGTTTGGAAGGTTCTTGAAATGTTCCTGCAGCAAACCATGCCACATTCAATTTTTCCAACTGCTACAATTTGGATCAAGATGCAAAGGATAGTATCATATCCTACACACGATGGAGAAGCCAGTTAGGGCTAGATGAACTTATCCGATTTAATGGGGTCTGTCCATTTCTCTATCAGTTTTGGAATTGCAGCATCTGTTGGTTCTAATCTTGTTTTGGTATTCTTTTTTTTTTATAGGGTGTTGTTTTAGAAGAGTTGATTGGAACTTGCTTACCTGGATGGGAAGTACCAGCATGGTTTAGTCACCAAGCCTCTGGCTCGGTGTTAGAGGCCTCCACACTGGTGTAATAACCAGTTTACTGGAATAGCTTTATGCGCTGTTATTTCATTTCCTACCTACCATGAGCGGGGGAACCATCTTTTAGTGAAATGTTTCTGGACATACTTTATTTTTTTTCAAATCAGAGGACAGAGTATTTTGTTAGAAGTTTACTGGATTCAGATGAAGCTATGACTGAAGTAAGAGACCACGCCGACAAATTCCTCATTACAATTTCCGATGGGCGAGTAGAGATGCATGATCAGCTACATACATTGAGCAAGGACCTTGGTTCTCCTGGGAAACGCAGATTGCAGAATTACAACTGAAATGAAACAATCGGTACGTTTCTTTTCCTGCAAAAGAGAGTCCAATCATGCCTCCAACTTTTCTTGGATACTCTAAAACAAAATTAGAGATCATGTTTGGATATTAACAAGTAAACAAAAAACCTTTCATGCCCTAAAAAGTAAACGCTAAAATTAGCTAGAATGTGCAAGTTTAAAGATGAATGGTAGACTCTTTTTTTCAAATTACAAGAAAATATTAAAACAAATAATAGATGGAACAGTTTGCAATAAACCAGAGCAAACGTTATGGAAAACGCTTATTCAAGAATAAATAATTACAATACTCCCCCTGTTTTATTTTGTTTTGTTTTATTATTTAGGATATTTTACAAATTTGTATGCATGTTAGGTGTATTTGATAATTTCTTACCATTTGTATTATATTGTCCTCTTTTTATTATTGGTTGAATTGCTTTACATTTAATTTAAATAATATTTATTTTAAAGAAAAGCAATATCTTAAGATATGCATTTCTAACTAGAACATCTTATATATTGAAATAGAGTTTTTTTTTTTTTTTTTTTGTCAAACAACACAGACAACAAGCTCTTTCTCAATATGAAAAGAAAACCTGAGTCCTCATATAATTGCTCACTTGTTACCAGGAGGCGAATAATGTGAGAGGTATATTCTTAGACATGTCCGAAATAACAAAGAGTATTGCCTTGGATTGTATGATCTTTGATGAAATGCTCAATCTTAGATACCTTAAGATATATGATTCTTCTTGTCCTCGGAAATGTAAAGCTACCTGCAACTTATATTTCCTGGATTGGGTTGAGTTCCACTTAGAAGAGGTTCGGTATCTCCATTGCAGAAACTTCCATCAGACTTCAGACCTAAGAATCTTGTTGACCTAAGGCTGCCTTACAGAAAGATTGAACGTGTTCGGGAAGGTGTTAAGGTGTGTCTTCTTGTGCCATATTTTTACTGTGTTTTTTTTTTCCAATTAGATAGCTTAAGTATTTTCTGATTGGCGGTTCAATTCTGACAGGATACACCACGGTTGAAGTGGGTAGATCTTAGCCACTCGAGTAAGTTGCTCGACTTGTCAGCATTGTCAAAGCCAGAAAATCTTCAAAGATTAAATCTGGAAGGCTGCACAAGTTTGGATGAGTTGCCAATGGAGATTCAAAATATGAAATCCCTTGTTTTCCTGAACCTGAGAGGATGCATATGTCTTTGCTATCTGCCGAAAATGAATTTAATCTCTCTGAAAATTCTCATCCTCAGTGACTGCTCAAACCTAGAGGAATTTGAGCTCATTTCAGAAAGTGTAGAATTCCTTCATTTGGATGGCACAGCAATCAAAGAACTTCCTTCGGCTATACAAAACCTCCAGAGACTTGTAATGTTGAATTTGAAAAACTGCAAAATGTTGGAGTGTCTTCCCGACTGTCTGGGCAAGATGAAAGTTCTTGACGAGCGAATACTCAAGACTTGGGAATTTTCCAAATGTCAGGGATAGCTTAAAACATCTCCATATTTTACTTTTTGATGGGACAGGAGCAAAATAAATGCCAAGCATGTCATGCTTCACTGCGTCCCTGATACACAGAGTTTTAACCCAAAATAATTCCGCAAGTGCACAGACAATCGCAGTAGTATATAGGATATCGAATCCACAGAGACCAAGGCTACACTATGAAATTATAGATTTTAATTTAAAGCTAAGACAAAATAAAAAGGTTTTGTGATTTTCGGAACAAGCAAGAAATAATAAAAACGATGTAAAAACAATTAAAACAAGCACTAGGTTAAGGCGTTTCGCCGGTGATTCGGAGACAAGGCTGAGCAACTATTCAGGGGCTAAGTAACTACCGGTCTAGAACTCAAACATAACATTAATATCGCCCCACTGTCGTGATGTATCGACAACTTTATCTAACAACCTAGACACCGAAACTTTCGTTTAGACCTAGCGAGGTTGACAAGCATTAACGAGCTGGTTCAATATGTTCACAATCGATCGCAACAATCGACTGTCGTTGGTTATGCAACAATTGCTCACCAATGATTTATCTAGCAACCTAAAGCACTGTCGTGAATAAGTTTAACCTAAAATCATAGACTAGGTGATCAAGCTAATCTAAGCATTATGAATCTCTACTGGCAAAGACATTATAAATTCCAATACCTATTTGTGCTCAGCCATTAACATCTCAAATCACCATTGAAAACCTTAACCTAGCTTAGGATCTACTCACACATGGCGAAAACAAACACAGCAAAGCAATAGAATGAATTCATGATATAAATAAAGAGATTAGGGTTCAGAATTCTTCTCAAAACAATGTTGTGATCTCTTCTCCTTCGGATCTTACAAAGAAAATAAATCTCCACGTGATGTTCTTTGCAAAAACGAAAGTAAAGTCTTAGGTAAAACGTTTTTCAGCATCCGTGTCTTCAAAAAAATAGAAGAAAAATGATAATGTACAGGTCTGGAGGCGGCTCAATGAAGATTAGGGTATCCTTGGTGAAAAATTAGGAAAGTTAGAATTTTCCCTTATTTTCTCTGTCAGGTCGTCGTGAGCGGTCGCTCAGGGGCTGAGCGGGTGCTCAGCGGGTGAAAACTCGACTTTTCTCTAATTTCTGCTAAATTCCTCCCAGAAGCTCCCATCTTCATTCCTAGCCATCTTCTGACCTGTAATGACTCAAAATAACACTAAAAAGACTCGATAAAGACTCGAAAACAACTGTTAGAATGTGCCAAAAATGCAACATATCAATTCCCCCAGACTTATATCCTTGTTTGTCCTCAAACAAAACTCGGAACTAAGCATAAGAGAAAGGTTTGAAAAAAAAAAAAAAAAATTAATAAATTCGGAGACTCACTTGTTCTTGAAACACTGCAATGACCTTTTTGAATTAATACTCCACATATCACATAGCCAACTCCAAATTTAACCACCATGTACTTCTCCGTAGACCTTCGCAGCGCACTATACTCCACACATGAATTCGCAACCTTATCCATCAGAGCCTTCATCGCCAGCTTCATCTCTGCAGTCAATTACCAAGGACCTTCTAGACGCTTTCACATACAATATCTTGACAAGAACCACTTAAATTCCACACACTTTTTGGTAATTTTTCCTCTCTCCCCCAGACTTATTTCTAAACTAGCTCATCTTTTTTTTTTTTTTTTTTTTTTTTTTTTTTTACTAAGGTTCGAGACGCGAGTACTGATGGTGTTTGCCACCGAGTCCCCGGTTCATTCCTTACTGCATATATCAAGTTTCGAGATGCGAGTACTGATGGTGGTTGCCACCGAGTCCCCGGTTCATCCCTATCAATATAAAGCACGAGCATATCAAGGTTCCAAGACGCGAGTATTGATGGTGTTTGCCACCGAATCCCCGGTTCATCCCCTCTCTATGCAACTCTCATACATAACCTTATTGCTAGCTAAACTTCTAAAAAGGGGGAGGAGTACCATTACATTTTACCGGTGGGTTCATATGTCAGATACGAATGATGAGTCAAGCCCTATGGAAATCAACCACATCGAGGAAGTGCAAACATTTGGCTTAGGCTCGGATGAACTCTGCTGGAAACATGGTGTCCTCTAGTTAACTGGTCAGCCTTTGGATTTTTCATTAGTCCGATCTAGAGGTGGTTCTGTAACAATGGTCACTTTGAAGCAAGGTTAGAACAATATTTTCAAGAAATATATCATAATCTCCAACAAGTTTTGACTCAATAAACAAACTGACTCAATAAAAACATGAAAATGACTCAAATAAAACAAAAGAAAGAAAAATGGATTAGTAGCAACACCCTCCCCCAGACTTACTTCACACCGTCTCGGTGTGAAAATAAATTTAGAGGTGAGTGAGGAAAAATAAAACAAAAGAAAGGAAAATAGTACGAATTATACAATGATGGGGAGAGTAAAAGAAATGTGTTACTCTCAGTCGCTGTCGGAGGTGGTGGGAGTATGGGGGCGGCCCTCTTCATCGTCACTTGATACCGGGGTCTTCTCCCTTCTTCGCCGCCTGCTCGACCGTGGTGTAAAACATCCCCGTGAAACCAATGCTAGTATCCGGTGCATTAGCTTGTTGTTCTTCCTTTGTGACTCCACTATCCACTGCAACTTCTGGTCCTGATATGCATCTTCAGCAAGATGTGGCAATGTGAAATCACTCTGGTCGTAGCGTGGGGTGGCTGGTGGTGGAGTCTGGAAGTCAGGCATCTCCTCGTCCTCCAGGTGAGGCTGAGAGGCTCTTGAAGAGCTTCCTCGTCGTAGAATAGGAGTGCGGTACGAGCTGGCGCATGGGTCTGGGCACAAGTGCTCTCACTACAAAAAAAAATTATTATTGTGACTAAATTTTGAGACGAAAATTTATGTCACAATATTGTGACAATTTATCTACGGAATTGTGAAGAAATTTTATGGTCACGAAATCGTTACTATTGGATCACAATTTTGTGACGAAACTGAGAGTAACTAAAAAATGTATGTAATAGTGACAAATCTGTGACAAAATTTACAGTCACAAATTTTGTTACGAATTTGCAACCAAAACTAGTCACTAAGTGATATAATTTTGGTGACTAAAATTTCATCTCCTACAAAAACGAAGTTTGGTAACCATTTCATTGCAACTTGTTACCGATTTGATGACTTTAATTATTGAAACAATTAATGACAAAAATGTTACTATTATCAGTCACAACTTTTGTTAATAGTTTTTATCTTTTTTTTGTAATTTCAAGTTTCCAATATTTTTTGTTTTGTTTTTTCTTCTCTTTAATTTCTTACATTAATCTATATTTGTTGTTCTTTTTTTTATTAACACAATCAATATTTATTATTAAAATTTTAATAAATATTACTATTTCATAATAATTTTAACTTTAATTTATTTTTAAAAACACATACTGCAAACAAAAAAATAATGATAAATAATGATGAAATATCTCAAAATTTGTCTACAAAAAATTACCAAATCTTTTAAAAAATAAAATTTAGCTACATTTTTATTTGCTGCTAAGACGTCACAATACTAAAAAACCTAAAAATGCCTTAGAGAAGTTAAAAACCTTTTTCCAAAAACTGCCTTAGAGATTCCTGAGATCCACGCCAAAAACTGTCTTTCACCATAAACTTCCTGAGATCCACGCCATTTTGCTTCATTTCTTTTCCCAGATCACAAAATTTGTTACCCTCTCTGTCTCTCCTTCCTTACTCTCATGACCACCGTCACGCTTCATTGATCTCCGTCGCCGTGAATTTCACCCAGCTTCCCGCTCTTCGTATAAATTTGTAAGAATTGATCCTTAATTTCGTTCTTGTCCTGGGTATTTTGTTAGCCTGAGTGTGGGGTTTATCTCACCTTTTCAATTTGCAGAATTCTGCTAGCGTTGGCGGGGAGATAACGTAGGCTCCGGTTAAATGGGGTCAAAGATATTATTGTCGATGTGTTTGGGTTAAGGTGGAGTTGAAAATTCTTCTACGGCTGGTACATTGGATCATCCTCTTTTTTACCAGTATTAAAGTTTTGGTATTCTTTACAAAAGATTTTCATTATAGAGGAGAATTTTTTTTCTAAAAGGATGTTTTTTTTTGTTTGTTAATATTCTAAAAGGATGTTGAATGGTTGAATGTCGAAGTTCTTGAGCCATACCACCAGGGGTGAATCGATGGAGTTGTTCTCCTTCTTCAGTTCTTTTCCTTAGATGTTTGATTTCGTGTGAGATATATATATATAGTCAAGTACATATAACATTTCATGATTAAAAAGTTAATAAGTACTTGATATTTATGTGTTTGATTGTTTTTTGCAGGTGAACATAAGTTTCAGAATCAGTTTCTCTCTGGTTATTCAGGAACTGAGGTGGAGTTCAATGATGTGAAGCATCTCATTCTCAAGGAAGATGATATTGTTGGCATTCTTGAGACAGAAGACATCAAAGATCTCAAACCTTTGAATGACCGGCTTGTATCTCAGTTGTAGAAATTTTTCATAAACGGCTTGAGCATAATAAAATAAAAGACTTGAGTTTGGAAATATGATTGTAATTTCATTGCTGATCTGATTGCTTCAATATCATCTGTGACGATTTGAAACTATAATTCTATCGTAATGAGCTATAGAATTGGAACGTTATTTCAGTCTCCAAATACTACGTTAAAGAGACGATTTTTTCCTCAGTAATTGTGACGTATTTGTGATGTATTTTTAGTCATTACTTGTGACGACTTGCAACTATAATTCTAACGGAATTACAACGTTATCGTAGTCACAAAATATGACCGTTTTGTGACTATATTTTTAGTCAGTAACCGTGACACTTTTGTTACTCTTATTTATCGTTACAATTTGTAACGAAATACTAACTAAATATTATCGTAGTAATATTGTGACGCTTTTGTTACAAAATTTTATTTGTGACGATTGTATTGCAACCGTTAAAAATTGTCACAAATTGGTCACAATATTTTTATTGTGACGAAAATATCTTTATTGTGACGAAATTTTTTGTAGCAATAAAATTATTTTCTTGTAGTGATAGGTATCATAGAACAGCCCTAAGTGTATAAATTTGCCGAGATTCAAACCGTAAAACTCACCAAAATTGAAAATGGTGCGACTTAGAAAATAGGGCTTTCGAAAGCTTACCTTGCTTTGTTGCGGAAATCGATTGAATATTCTTAAAGAGGATGAAAATCCGATCGGTATAGACCTAAGAATCGTTGAAAACGGTTGAGATTTGAAGAATATGTGATTTGAAAATCGGAATAGGGGGATGGTTGTCGTTGCGAGTCGGGGAAGAAGAAGGAGATATAAAAGAAAATAAAAATTTTTTTTTTTGTTTTTTTTGTTTTTTTTGTTTTTTTCGAGAAAGGAAGACTTACTTGATTTCGGAGCGGATGCTCTACGCTGAGCAGGCGCTCAGTGCGGAGCGGGTGCTCGGGGTCGAAGCAGGTGCTTCACATTTTCCTGAGCGAAAACTGTTCCTCTTCTATTTTTTTTTTTTTTTTTTAGAATGAAATCAGACAGTTAGTAACAAAATAAATTTAATAGAGAAAATATATACACTTACCGGTGGGTTGCCTCCCACCAAGCACTTGGTTTAAGTCACTAGCTTGACTTGGTTAGCCATTTAGGCTTGAGGAGCATCGCCTAAAGGGATAGATTCTCCTTTTGCGATGGCTGAATCAGCAAGATATGGTTTTAGGCGCTAACCATTAACAACGAACTCAGTCCCAGTAGCATCCAGCAACACTACCGCTCCGTAGGGGCGAACTTCTTTTATTACAAAAGGGCCGGACCACCTTGATCTTAATTTACCGGGAAACAGCTTCAACCGGGAGTTGTACAGCAGCACTTGATCATTCAGTGCAAAATTCCTGGTGATGATCCTTTTGTCATGATATGCTTTTGTCCGCTCTTTGTAGATTTTTGAGTTCTGATAGGCCATGTGCCTAATTTCTTCTAACTCGTGAAGTTGCATGGTCCGCCTATCAAAAGCCGATTTGACATCAAAGTTCAGCTGCTTTACAGCCCACGCCGCCTTGTACTCTAGCTCCACAGGTAGGTGGCATGCTTTTCCATACACCAAGTGAAATGGTGTTGTCCCCAAAGGCGTTTTGTACGCTGTTCTATACGCCCAAAGAGCGTCATCTAACCTTGCGGCCCAATCTTTCCTCGTAGTGCTCACGGTCTTTTGTAAAATACTCTTGATCTCTCTATTTGAAATCTCGACCTGCCCACTCATTTGGGGGTGATAGGGCGTCGCGACCTTGTGCTTAACACCATTCTTTTTCAAGAGATTTTCAAATACCTTGTTGATAAAGTGGGAACCTCCATCACTTATCACCACACGAGGCACACCGAATCTGGGGAATATCATCGATTTGAAAATCTTTACCATGACCCTAGCATCATTTGTAGGCGCAGCCAGCGCTTCAACCCACTTAGACACGTAGTCAACTGCCACCAAGATATATTGGTTTCCGTAAGACGACGGAAATGGACCCATAAAGTCGATCCCCCATACATCAAAAACCTCCATTTCTAATATGTAGTTCTGTGGCATTTTGTTCCGTCTTGAGATGTTTCCTTGTCTTTGGCATGTGTCACACTTAGAGATAAAGGTGTGTGCATCCTTGAACATCGTGGGCCACCAAAGGCCCGCTTGTAAGACTTTAGACACGGTCTTAAAAGTGGCGAAGTGCCCAGCGTAACTTGATCCGTGACAATGGAACTAAACCCCAGGGATTTCCTCATTAGAAACACATCGCCGGAAAAGTCCATCTGAGCAATGCTTGTAAAGAAACGGCTCATCCCAAAAATATCGTCTTATCTCGCTCAAAAACTTCCTCCGCCTATTTCCAAAGAAATGCTCAGGTTCTATCTGAGCAGCTAGGTAGTTGGCTATCTCTGCAAACCACGACACAGTTGTGCTCCCCTTGTAGAGACCAACCCCCAAAGTCGACCTGGAGTGGATGCTTCGGTGTCGAGCAGGTGCTCCATGCTGAGCAGTTGCTTTGACGTGAGCGGGTCTTCCAACATTTCACAAGAATAAACGGAGTAAACATGTTCATCTGGAAGGCTATCATCTAAAGGTACCTCATCATCAACCTTCATTCTGGACAAATGATCTGCAACTCCGTTTTCGATCCCTTTCTTGTCTTTAATCTCCAAATCAAACTCTTGTACCAAAAGTATCCATCTCAAGAGCCTTGGTTTTGCATATTTCTTCGTGAGCAAGTACTTTAGTGCAGCGTGATCTGTATGAACAATTACCTTCGATCCAACGAGGTATAATCTGAACTTCTCAAAAGCGAAAACGATCGCTAATAACTCTTTCTCGATAGTGGCGTACCGACACTGAGCATCGTCCATCGTCCGACTAGCATAATATATCACATGGAGCTTCTTGTCTCTCCTCTGACCCAGAACAGCTCCAACAGCAAAATCACTCGCATTCGTCATAATCTCAAAAGGTAGCTCCCAGTCTGGCGGTTGTACTATCGGTGCGCTAACCAAGGCTCCCTTAATGGTAAGAAAAGCCGCCAAACAGTCACTATAAAACTCAAACTTCACCTCCTTACACAGCAATCTAGTAAGAGGCCTAGCAATCATAGAAAAATCCTTGATGAAACGACGGTAGAATCCGGCATGTTTGATATATTAGTATTTTGTCCCATTTTAGCTAGTCTTTTCATATTGTTTTCGAATCTTTTCTAGTCTTTTTGTGTCTTTTCAGGTATTTTAAGGCTCTGGAGCATGGATTGAAGATGTTGGAAGAAATGAGCAATTTTGAGCCAAAAGACGATTTTCCGCCTGCGCGAGCACCTGCTCGGACCTGGCGAGTACCTGCTCGACCTATTTTACCTAGACACATTTTTTTATTATTTTATTTTTAGAATAAATAGAGGCCAGCCGCGTCAGACTTGTATGAGGCTACATCACGCT
The DNA here is from genome assembly GCA_028015245.1 of Cardamine occulta. Taxonomy (NCBI): domain Eukaryota; kingdom Viridiplantae; phylum Streptophyta; class Magnoliopsida; order Brassicales; family Brassicaceae; genus Cardamine; species Cardamine occulta. The sequence goes on from CM051384.1 coordinate 1,925,876, forward strand.
CTTTGAGACCTCAGTTTTTCGTTCTAGGATATTTTGGTTCTAAGACACCACCACTTTGTTCCTTTTTCGATTTAGATTTATATTATTCAGCTTTGGATCTCTATTCTCCTATCATCGATCATTCCACAACTCTGTTTGAAAAGTTTCCCTGAACCTTATTCTTTTTAATAAATCATGAATTCATCTTATTGCCTTGTTGTGGTTGATTTTGCTATGTGTGAGTAGATCCTTAGCTAGATTAAGGTTTTCAATGGTGATTTAGGTTGTTAATGGCTGAGCAAAAATAGGATTGAAATTTATATGTCTTCGCCAATAAGGGTTTGTAATGCTTAGATTAGCTTGATCACCTAGTCTATGATTTTTAGGTTAAACTTATTCACGAGAGTGCTCTAGGTTGCTAGATAAACCATTGGTGAGCAATTGGTGCGTAGCCAGCGAGAGTTGATTCCTACGATTGATTGTGAACATATTGAACCCGTTCGTTAATGCTTATCGTCTTCGCTAGATCCGGGCGAGAGTTTCGGTATCTAGGTTGTTAGATAAAGGTGTCGATACATCACGAGAGTGGAGCGACATTTATTTATGTTTGAGTTCTAGACCGGTAGTTAATTAGCCCTGAATAGTTGCTCAGCCTTGTTTCCGAATCACCGGCGAAACGCCTTAACCTAGTGTTTTTATTAATTAATTTTACACCGATTTATTTTGTTGTTTTCTATTCCGAAAAATTACACAAAACCCATATTTTCTTAACTTTAAATTAAAATCTATAATTTTATAGTGTAACCTTGGTCTCTGTAGATTTGATACCCCATATACTACTGCGTGTGTCTGTGCACTTGCAGAAAATATTTTGGGTTAAAACTCGACACATCAAGTTTTTGGCGCCGTTGCCGGGGACCAATTGCGTTACCTTTGATTTTTGATTTTGTTTTCAGTCTAAGAAACTACTGATCTTTATTTTTATTTGTTTTTGCTATGTGTCAGGTGCATGACCAGTAGAAGAACAAGAAGAAATTGCACCGAAGACCTAATCATCCACACCAACGAAGAGTTAGCTCGCATCGAACGTCAAAACCGTCAAAAGAGACTTACAGCTGCTCCGGTCATTATGGCTGAACAAAACAATGGTATGGCTGCTCAGTTACAGTTGCTAAGGTATCAGATTGCTCAGTTGAGAAGAGATCAACTACCAGCTCCACGAGTTCAGCCGGGTATATGGGATTCGGATAATCCCCATACATTTTATCAAAACCGGTCAGCTATTGTTTCTCCAACAATTCAGAGGCAAGACTATGAGATCAAGCCTCAGATGATCACATTGGTGAAACAACACCTCTTTCACGGACTACCAGCTGAGATACCGATGGACCAAATCGAAAATTTTGAAGAAATCTGCAGCACCACCGGTTCTAATGGGGTACCGCCAGAATTTCTGAAATGCAAGCTGTTTCCGTTTTCTCTTGCTGACAAGGCTCAGAGGTGGTTGAAGTCATTGCCAGCTGGTTCTTTGAGGACGTGGGATGAAGTTAGAGCTGCTTTCTTGGACCACTTCTACACTAAGTCTAAGACAGCCGCTCTACGAAACAAAATTTCATCTTTTCAACAACATTCTGGTGAAGCTTTTTGTGAAGCTTGGGAAAGACTGAAGGAATACCGTAGGGAATGTCCTCATCATGGTTTTAAAGATGAACAGATCCTGAGAATATTTTATGATGGAGTTGAATGGGATTACCGCAATGCCCTAAATGCTGCGAGTAACGGGTCTTTTATGACCAAGACTAGAGATGGTGCTTTTGAGCTGATAGAGAACCTTGCTTCAAGCTCTAGCAACAGGTCTCCTAAGTATGATAGGTCCAGGAAAGTTAACAGTGTGGACACTCAGAAGATAGATGAGCTGACGGCAAAGGTAAACCTACTCCTACGCGAAAGTCAAAGACCGGTCAAGTTTGTGGAAGAGAATGGGGCTGCGCCTATTTCTCAAGAGTTTGAAGAAGATGACGAAGCTGGAGTACATGAGGTTAACTATGTGAGTGGCCAGGGATATGTCCAGAACCGTGGGTTTAATCAAAATTATCGGAGCCACCCCAACCTCTTCTACCGAAGCACCAATGTCGAGAACCCACAAGACCAAGTTTATCCGCAACAAGGGGGTATGAATCAGTTGCCACAAGCTCAGGGTTTCCAAAATTTTACTCCAGCAACACTTAGGGGAAGCAGTATGTCCCTAACCAGAATCAGAATCGGTTCCAAGGAGGAAACCAACAACAAAACGTCCAATTCACGGCACCACCACAAGCTGCCTCCGCACCTACATCTCAAGATGAACTGAAGAGTTTTATGCAGCAACTGATGGCTAACCAACAAAAGGCGTCTACTGAGATTAATGCCAAGGTAGATCACATGTACACTGATTTAAACGCGAAGTATGAAGCTGTTACCGTGCATGTGAAGAAGCTTGATACACAAGTAGCTCAAACCGCCGAGGCTATCAAGAGACCAGCTGGAGCTCTTCCAGGTAAAGGTGAACCTCCCAGGAATGAATATCACATGAATGCTGTTGAGTTGAGGAGTGGAAAGTTGCTGGTACCGCCTACGATGAGAAGCTTCCACGGAAAGGCTAAGGAGAAGATTTCCGAGCTTCAGGCTCAAGGGAGCGATTTTGCTGCGAAAGATGGGCATGTTGAAGTTGGATCAAGCTCAGGAACATCTCTGGGAACTGTTCCAAACGATTCTGAAGCCAAATTTTCCGAGCACCCCAATTCTGCTACGGAGCACCTGCTCCCACAGGGTGCTCCCACGAAAATTTCAAAAACTCATGCAACTCCACCAGAACGAGTCTACGTACCTAAGGTCCCTTATCCAGTACCTCCAAAGAAATCTCGAAAGGATTTGGAAGATGCAAAGTGCAAAGAGATGCTTAAAGACTTGACGGTGAAGCTTCCCTTGGTTGATGCCGTGCAAATGATGCCTTCTCTTAAGAGGTACATGAAAGAGCTGGTTGCTGGTAAGATTGTTGAGGAAGAGAATGTAATGATTGTTTCTAAGGAGTGCAGCGCCATACTTCAGAGTAAGGTGTTGAAAAAGAAGGAAGATCCCGGCAGGTTTGTTATCTCGGTGAAGATAGGACCGTGCACATTTGCTTGTTCTCTGTGTGACTTAGGTTCCAGCGTCAATCTGATGCCATATTCTGTGGCTAAGAATCTGGGATTCACCAAGTTCAAGCCTACAAAGATCTCATTGGTTTTTGCGGATCGGTCTACAAAGCTTCCGGTGGGTATTATTGAAGTTATGCACGTCCGAATTGGGCATACATTTATCCCAACTGATTTTGTGGTTCTGGAACTTGATGAAGAACCCAAGGACCCACTGATTTTGAGTAGAGCTTTCTTATGCATGGCTCGTGCTATCATTGATGTTGAAGAAGGCATAGTTGATCTCTGTCTTGGAGATATGTTAGTTCGTTTTGAAATGAGCAAGCTTCTCAAGAAACTGATGATTGATGGACAGACATTTGTGATTCATGATGAGTCAGAGGATGTGGTTGAAGAGATTTTAGCAAGCGATCCCTAAGAAGTCGCTTTGATTAAACCCGAGGGTGAACACGGTTTTCTGAGTGAAGACACCCATGGATTTGCTAAGTTTCTTGATTCCAACATCAGAGTGGAGGAAGGAGATGAATTTCTGAGCCTGGGAGAAGGCATAAAAATCGAGGTCCAGCGAGCACCCCAGCGAGCACAAGGAGCACCTGCTCCAGAAAATCCGATTTCTGGTGGCTCTTGGAGTGAGCTGAAAGCTCCAAAGCTTGAGTTGAAGACCCTCCCAAAAGGGCTCAGGTATATTTTCCTTGGTCCGAACTCCACCTATCCTGTTATAGTGAATGCAAACTTGAACAATGTAGAGATTACCTTGCTTTTGTGTGAATTGAGGAAGTATAGGAAGGCTCTAGGATATTCACTAGATGATATCACTGGTATATCCCCTGACTTATGCATGCACAGAATACACCTAGAGGATGAATCTATGACTTCTGTCGAGCATCAGAGGCGGTTAAACCCTAACCTCAAGGATGTCGTCAAGAAAGAGATAATGAAACTTCTAGAGGCTGGTGTGATTTATGCGATTTCTGACAGTAAGTGGGTCAGCCATGTGCATGTAGTTCCTAAGAAAGGAGGTATCACAGTGATTAGAAATGATAGGAGCAAACTGATACCAACTAGGACAGTAACCGGACATAGGATGTGCATAGATTATCGGAAATTGAATGCTGCTACGCGCAAGGATCATTTTCCGTTACCATTTATTGACCAGATGCTAGAGCGTCTAGCTAACCATCCATATTACTGTTTCTTAGATGGTTTTGCAGGATTTTTCCAGATTCCTATCCACCCGGACGATCAAGAGAAGACGACATTCACCTTCGCGTACCGTCGTATGCCATTCGGTTTGTGTAATGGTCCAGCAACGTTTCAACGTTGTATGATGTCTATATTTACTGACCTTATTGAGGATATTATGGAAGTATTTATGGACGACTTTTCTGTGTATGGGAGTTCGTTTTCTTCTTGTTTGTCTAATTTGTGCAGGGTATTGCAACGGTGCGAGGAGAAGCATCTAGTTCTCAACTAGGAGAAGTGTCACTTCATGGTCCGAGATGGGATAGTGCTTTGGCACAAGATATCAGAGAAAGGGATTGAAGTTGACAAGGCAAAAATAGAAGTCATGATGAGTTTGCAACCGCCTAATTCGGTTAAGGGAATCCGCAGTTTTCTGGGACACCTCAGGCTCCGGGCAACCATTGCACCGTAAGAAGAGGCGAGCACCTGCTCCACCAGGGTGCTCCATGGGCGACGACTCCGACACCGCCACTACTCAGTGATATCCCCCTTTACCCTCTCTCATCATTGTATTATCCATGTGTGATTTTCTTTTTCTTTGTCGCCAATCTCTCGTTCTTTTTCACACCGGAGATGGTGTGATTTAAGTCCGGGGGAGCGGTTAGTTATTTTATTTTATTTTATTTTTCTATTGAGTCTTGTTGTTATGTCAGTCCCAAGAGTCTTAGATTTTTAGTGAACCAGGTCCTGCTGCTTGGTTTACTTTTATTGAGTCTGTTTTAGTATTTTATTGAGTCAAAAGCTTGTTTGGGAATTATGAACTTGATCTATTGGATTTATTTTCGGACTAAGGATTACTTGTATGACTCATAGCTTGGCCAAAGTTCTGTATCAGAAAGGCATTGGGCGGATTAAATATTCCCCAAAGTTCATGCCCAGCGGGAAATAGGCTGAACCTATGTCATCTCTAATTTTTATTGGACCCTAACCTGATCTTCAATTTCTTTCTCAGAGGTTTGATGTTCATTAGGGAAGACCTATTCGAGCCAAACAAGACCACGCAACTCTCGACAAAGTATGATATTCCTCTCTTACTGCCCTTCATTACACCGAGAAAAAGAAAGAAAAGAAGAGAAAAAGAAAATAAAAAGGAGAAGTTCAAAGCAACAAGCCGAAGTGAACCAAGGGATGATGCGTAGACCCGTATATCCTTTGTGACCTCATGGAAAGCTTGTTGTAAGGGAAACTAAAAATCGAAGTGAACCAAGGGATGATGCGTAGACCCGTGTATCCTTTGTGACCTCATGGAGATTCGTCCCACAAAATAAAGAAGAAGCATCAGAAAAGTGATGGCTGTGATAAAGGGTGAAGCATCGGCAAATGAAAACCGATGGCTGTAAAGAATAAACAGAAAGATGATGGCGTGGAAGGAGGGAAAGAGGGGAGATGAAAGTTATATGGGAGAGGGTCTTTGGTTAGAAGAAGTTGGCACCTTTTGGACCAATTTCCCCTGGTAAGATCACTGTACTTTATTTTCATTAATCTATGTAAGAGATGACAGTGGGGATTCCAAAATTTCTGTTGGGTTGTGAGTTATTAAGGTTAGGTTATGAACCCCACGGCTAACTATGGTACATGTTCTAAGGTCCAGTGAAGAAAGTATGAAGTTCGAAATTTTTCCAACAAGCAAGTGAGTTCCCGTGATTTTCAAACCTCTTCTCAGTCCTTGATCTTGTTTTGTTTGAGGACAAACAAAGGTCTAAGTTCGGGGGAGTTGATATATTAGTATTTTGTCCCATTTTAGCTAGTCTTTTCATATTGTTTTCGAGTTTTTTCTAGTCTTTTTGTGTCTTTTCAGGTATTTTAAGGCTCTGGAGCATGGATTGAAGATGTTGGAAGACAGTGGAGCAAAAGGAGCAATTTTGAGCCAAAAGACGATTTTCCGCCTGCGCGAGCACCTGCTCGGACCTGGCGAGCACCTGCTCGACCTATTTTACCTAGACACGTTTTTTTATTATTTTATTTTTAGAATAAATAGAGGCCAGCCGCGTCAGACTTGTATGAGGCTACATCACGCTCTTTGAGACCTCAGTTTTTCGTTCTAGGATATTTTGGTTCTAAGACACCACCACTTTGTTCCTTTTTCGATCTAGATTTATATTATTCAGCTTTGGATCTCTATTCTCCTATCATCGATCATTCCACAACTCTGTTTGAAAAGTTTCCCTGAACCTTATTCTTTTTAATAAATCATGAATTCATCTTATTGCCTTGTTGTGGTTGATTTTGCTATGTGTGAGTAGATCCTTAGCTAGGTTAAGGTTTTCAATGGTGATTTAGGTTGTTAATGGCTGAGCAAAAATAGGATTGGAATTTATATGTCTTCGCCAATAGGGGTTTGTAATGCTTAGATTAGCTTGATCACCTAGTCTATGATTTTTAGGTTAAACTTATTCACGAGAGTGCTCTAGGTTGCTAGATAAACCATTGGTGAGCAATTGGTGCGTAGCCAGCGAGAGTTGATTCCTACGATTGATTGTGAACATATTGAACCCGTTCGTTAATGCTTATCGTCTTCGCTAGATCCGGGCGAGAGTTTCGGTATCTAGGTTGTTAGATAAAGGTGTCGATACATCACGAGAGTGGAGCGACATTTATTTATGTTTGAGTTCTAGACCGGTAGTTAATTAGCCCTGAATAGTTGCTCAGCCTTGTCTCCGAATCACCGGCGAAACACCTTAACCTAGTGTTTTTATTAATTAATTTTACACCGATTTATTTTGTTATTTTCTGTTCTGAAAAATTACACAAAACCCATATTGTCTTAGCTTTAAATTAAAATCTATAATTTCGTAGTGTAACCTTGGTCTCTGTGGATTCGATACCCCATATACTACTGCGTGTGTCTGTGCACTTGCAGAAAATATTTTGGGTTAAAACTCGACACATCAATGTCCCAGAAAACTGTGAATCCCCTTAACCGAATAAGGCGGTTGCAAACTCATCATGACTTTTATCTTAGCCTTGTCAACTTCAATACACTTCTCAGATACCTTGTGCCCAAGCACTATCCCATCTCGGACCATGAAGTGGCACTTCTCCCAGTTGAGAACAAGATGCTTCTCCTCACACCTTATCAATACCCTGCATAGATTAGACAAACAAACAGAAAACGAACTTCCATACACAGAGAAATCGTCCATAAATACTTTCATAATATCCTTAATAAGGTCAGTAAATATAGACATCATACAACGTTGAAACGTGGCTGGAGCATTACACAAACCGAAAGGCATGCGGTGGTACGCGAAAGTGCCATAAGGACATGTGAATGTCGTCTTCTCCTGATCGTCCGGGTGGATAGGAATCTGGAAAAATCCTGAAAACTATCTAAGAAACAGTAATATGGATGGTTAGCTAGACGCTCTAGCATCTGGTCAATAAATGGTAACGGAAAATGATCCTTGCGCGTAGCAGCATTCAGTTTCCGATAATCTATACACATCCTATGTCCGGTTACTGTCCTAGTCGGTATCAATTCGCTCCTATCATTTCTAATCACTGTAATACCTCTTTTCTTAGGAACTACATGCACAGGACTGACCCACTTACTGTCAGATATCGCATAGATAACACCAGCCTCTAGAAGTTTCATTATCTCTTTCTTGACGACATCCTTGAGATTCGGGTTTAACCGTCTCTGATGTTCGACAGAAGTCATAGATTTATCCTCTAGGTGTATTCTGTGCATGCATAAGTCAGGAGATATACCAGTGATATCATCTAGTGAATATCCTAGAGCCTTCCTATACTTCCTAAATTTACACAAAAGCAAGGTAATCTCTACATTATTCAAATTCGCATTCACTATAACAGGATATGTGGAGTTCGGACCAAGAAAAACGTACCTGAGCCCCGCTGGGAGGGTCATCAACTCAAGCTTTGGAGCCTTCAGCTCGCTCCAAGATCCTTCGATCGTCGAACTGTCCGGAGCAGGTGCTTTTCCCGGAGCAGGTGCTCCCTGGTCCTCATTTTTCGTGTCTTCTCCCAGACTCAGAAAATTGTCTTCTTCCTCCACTCTGATGTTAGAATCCAGAAATTTAGCAAATCCATGGGTGTCTTCACTCAGAAAACCATGTTCACCCTCGGGTTTAGTCAAAGCGACTTCTAAAGGATCGCTTGCTAAAATCTCTTCAACCACATCATCGGACATAACTGATCCATCTTGGATTACAAAGGTCTGTCCATCAATCATCGGTTTCTCGAGAAGCTTGCTCATCTCAAACCGAACTAACATATTTCCAAGACGGAGATCCACTATGCCTTATTTGACGTCAATAATAGCACGAGCTGTACATAAGAAAGCTATGCCCAATATTAGTGGGTCCTTGGGTTCTTTATCAAGTTTCAGAACTACAAAATCAGTTGGGATAAGTGTATCCCCAATCCGAACGTGCAAATCTTCGATAACACCAACCGGAAGCTTTGTAGATCGATCCGCAAAAACTAATGAAATCTTGGTAGGCTTGAACTTGGTGAAACCCAGATGCTTGGCCACAGAATATGGCATCAGATTCACACTGGAACCTAAATCACATAGAGAACAAGCAAACGTCCAAGGTTCTATTTTCACTGAGATAACAAACGTTCCCGGATCACCTTTCTTTATCAACACCTTACTCTGAAGTATGGCGCTGCACTCCTTAGAAACGATCATCATATTCTCTTCCTCAACAACTTTCCCAGCAACTAACTCTTTCATGTACCTCTTAAGTGAAGGCATCATTTGTACGGCGTCAACCAAAGGAAGTTTCACCGTCAAGTCCTTTAACATCTCCATGACTTAGCGTCCTCCAAATCCTTGCGAGATTTCTTAGGTGGCATTGGGTAAGGTACCCTGGGTACATAAACTCGCTCTGGCAAAGTTTTTGGAGTTTTGAGAATTTTCTCGGGGGTACCCTGCCGGAGCGGGTGCTCGCTGGATTTTTCTTCACCCCTGTTTAGAACAGTTTCTGGAAGTGTCCCTGAGCTTGATTCAATGTCTACATGTCCATCTTTCACGGCGAAATCGCTTCCTTCAGCCTGATGCACGAAAATTTTCTCCTTAGCCTTTTCGTGGAAGCTTGTCATCGTCGGTGGTTTCAGCAACTTTCCACTCCTCAACATTACAGCATTTACATGATATTCATTCCTGGGCAGTTCACCTTTACCTGGAAGAGCTCCAGCTGGTCTCTTGATAGCCTCGGCGGTTTGAGGTACTTGTATATCTAGCTTTTTCACATGCGCGGTAATAGCCTCATACTTTGCATTCAGGTCAGTGTAGATGTGATCTACCTTGGCATTAATCTCTGTAGACGCCTTCTGTTGGTTAACCATCAGTTGCTGCATAAGACTCTTCAGCTCATCTTGAGATGTAGGCGCGGACGCAGCTTGTGGTGGTGCGGTGAATTGGGTGTTTTGTTGTTGGTTACCTCCTTGGAATCGATTCTGGTTTTGATTAGGGACATACTGCTTCCCCTGACTGTTGCTGGTGTAAAATTTCTGGAAACCGTGAGTTGTGGCAATTGATTTATACCTCCTTGTTGCGGATAAACTTGGTCTTATGGGTTCTCGACATTGGTGCTACGATAGGAAAGGTTGGGGTGGCTCCGATAATTCTGATTGAAACCACGGTTCTGGACGTATTTCTGACCACTCACATAGTTAACCTCCTGCATACCAGCATCGTCATCTTCTTCAAAATCTTGGGAGATTGGTGCTCCCCCATTTTCATCCACAAAGTGAACCGATTTTTGGTTTCCCCTAAGGAGTAGGTTAACCTTCGCCGTTAGCTCATCAATCTTCTGCGTATCCACACTGTTGACTCTCCTAGACCTGTCATATTCTGGAGATTTGTTACTTGAGCTCGACGCCAAGTTCTCAATTAGCTCAAAAGCGCCTTCCTTAGTCTTGGTCATAAAGTCACCGTTACTCGTAGCATTCAAAGCATTGCGGTAATCCCATTCAACACCATCATAGAAAATCCCCAGAATCTGTTCATCTTTAAAACCGTGATGAGGACATTCCCTACGGTACTCCTTTAATCTATCCCAAGCTTCACAAAAAGCTTCACCAGAATGTTGTTGGAAAGAGGAGATCTTGTTTCGTAGAGCGGCTGTCTTGGACTTAGTGTAGAAGTGGTCCAAGAAAGAGGCTCTAACTTCATCCCACGTCCTCAAAGAACCAGCTGGCAATGTCTTCAACCATCTCTGAGCCTTATCAGCAAGCGAAAAAGGGAACAACTTGTACTTCAGAAACTCACTCGGAACCCCATTCGAACCGGTAGTGCTGCAGATTTCTTCGAAGTTTTCGATGTGATCCATCGGTATCTCAGCTGGTAGTCCGTGAAAGAGGTGTTGTTTCACCAATGAGATCATCTGAGGTTTGATCTCAAAGTCTTGTCTCTGAATTGTTGGAGAAACAATGGCTGAGCGGTTTTGATAAAACGCATGGGGGTTATCTGAATCCCCTATACCCGGTTGTGGTTGCGGGACTGGCGGTTGATCTCTTCTCAACTGAGCAATCTGATCCCTTAGCAACTGTAACTGAGCAGCCATACCATTTTCTTGTTCAGCCATAATGACCGGAGCAGCTGTACTTCTCTTTTGACGGTTTTGACGTTCAAGGCGAGCTAACTCTTCGTTGGTGTGGATGACTAAATCTTCGGTGCAATTTCTTCTTGTTCTTCTACTGGTCATGCACCTGACACATAGCAGAAACAAATAAAAATTAAGCTTAGTAGTTTCTTAGACTGAAAATAAAATCAAAAATCAAAGGTAACGCTATTGGTCCCCGGCAACGGCGCCAAAAATTTGATAAACAGAGTTTTAACCCAAAATAATTCCGTAAGTGCACAAACAATCGCAGTAGTATATAGGGTATCGAATCCACAGAGACCAAGGCTACACTATGAAATTATAGATTTTAATTTAAAGCTAAGACAAAATAAAAAGGTTTTGTGATTTTCGGAACAAGCAAGAAATAATAAAAACGATGTAAAAACAATTAAAACAAGCACTAGGTTAAGGCGTTTCGCCGGTGATTCGGAGACAAGGCTAAGCAACTATTCAGGGGCTAAGTAACTACCAGTCTAGAACTCAAACATAACATTAATATCGCCCCACTGTAGTGATGTATCGACAACTTTATCTAACAACCTAGACACCGAAACTGTCGTTTGGACCTAGCGAGGTTGACAAGCATTAACGAGCTGGTTCAATATGTTCACAATCGATCGCAACAATCAACTATCGTTGGTTACGCACCAATTTCTCACCAATGATTTATCTAGCAACTTAAAGCACTGTCGTGAATAAGTTTAACCTAAAATCATAGACTAGGTGATCAAGCTAATCTAAGCATTATGAATCTTTATTGGCGAAGACATTATAAATTCCAATACCTATTTGTGCTCAGCCATTAACATCCTAAATCACCATTGAAAACCTTAACCTAGCTAAGGATCTACTCACACATGGCGAAAACAAACACAACAAAGCAATATAATGAATTCATGATATAAATAAAGAGATTAGGGTTCAGAATTCTTCTCAAAACAATGTTGTGATCTCTTCTCCTTCGGATCTTACAAAGAAAATAAATCTCCACGTGATGTTCTTTGCAAAAACGAAAGTAAAGTCTTAGGTAAAACGTTTTTGAGCATCCGTGTCTTCAAAAAAATAGAAGAAAAACGATAATGTACAGGTCTGGAGGCGGCTCAATGAAGATTAGGGTATCCTTGGCGAAAAATTAGGAAAGTTAGGATTTTCCCTTATTTTCTCTGTCAGGTCGTCGTGAGCGGTCGCTCAGGGGCTGAACGGGTGCTCAGCGGGTGAAAACTCGACTCTTCTCCAATTTCTGCTAAGTTCCTCCCAGAAGCTCTCATCTTCATTCCTAGCCATCTTCTGACCCGTAATGACTCAAAATAACACTAAAAAGACTCGATAAAGACTCAAAAACAACTGTTAGAATATGCCAAAAATGCAACATATCAGTCCCGAGGCCTAGATTTTGCAAATATGTTCTTACAAATTAGATCACATTGCACCGTGAGAAATCGGCCGCGTGGTGTTAATGGAGTATCCTCACTGCAGCGTCTATGTTTGAGTGGAAATGATTTTTTCAGCCTACAACCTGATATTGGGAAACTTTATAATCTGAAATGGCTTGACATGAAGCACTGCAAGAAGCTGAGATGTGTTCCAAAGCTTTCACCAAGACTTCAGTACTTTGATGCACATGGATGTGATTCATTGGAAAGAGTTGCAAATCCTTTGGCCTTTCCGATGTTGTCTGACCAGACTCATGCCACATTCAATTTTTTGAACTGCTACAATTTGGATCAAGATGCATAGGACAATATCATATCTTATACTCGTTGCAAAAGCCAGTTAGTGCTAGATGAAATCAGTGGATACAACAGGTTCTGTCTATTTCTCTCTATCAATGTCCAGTCTTCCTGGCTGCATCTCTTGTATCTGATCTTGTTTTGGTATTCTTTTTTGCAGGGTGTAGTTTTGGAAGTTTTGATTGGAACTTGCTTTCCTTGATGGGAAGTACCGGCATGGTTCACTCACCATGCCTCTAGATCAGAGTGAAATCTAAAGTTGCCTCCACACTGGTGTGACAACAGGTTTACTGGGATTGGTCTATGTGCTGTTATCGTATTTCATGGCAACCACGACCAGAGAAAACATGTCTTAGTGAAATGTAATTGCAAGTTCAAGAATGAAGATGGGTCTATTATCCGCTTTAGTTGCACAGTTGGAGGTTGGAGCGAACCAAGTAATACAGCACGGAAGATTGAGTCGTCTCATGTCTTCATTGGCTTTACCAATAAGTTGGATATCAACAAAATTGCTGAAGAAGAGAAATGTTTTTCTACTGAAACCTCTAAAGTTTCAAGTGACAGATGGTAAGGAAGAGATCAAAGGTTCTGAGGTGCTGAAGTGTGGCTTTAGTTTGCTATATGCACCTGAAGAAAGGAGGAATATATGTTCGGGTTTCAAAGACTTGTAATTTCGAAAGAAGGTAAATGATCATGTCCTAGCCTCCCTGGTGAAGCAAAGCAATATAAAACTTTTGACTAAGACGGATACAGTAGATAATCTGTTTATCTTTCATGTCTGAAATGTAGCCAGAGGACCATAGATAATGGTTTGACATTGTAGCAGTGGCGGACCCAGAGTCTATTTTTACCGGGGTCATAATTATAATACCAAAATAGTTATATTTTCTTTAAATATTTTTGTCCTCGTATTTAAGACCTACATACTATATAAGCAAAATTTTTAAACTTACATACTTTTAACAAAAGTTTCATACATAAGTTTTATATTTTGTTTTGAGATATTTTTATCTTCTTTTCTATTGACTAGTTAATTTTTTTAATCATATAACAAAAATTGAATGAAAATCAATAAAAGCGAAAGAAAAGAAACCAATTAAAAGATATGATGCAGTTAGTTTAAAGAAGTTTAGCTCTGGGCTATAGACCAACAAAAGAAAATCAAAGTTGAGAAATAAATTAATGGGTGTAACTATGGAAGAGTAAGTGTCAAACGTTAGTGAATGAGGGTCAAAACACATAATTTTTGACTAAATTAGCCACAAAGACATATCAATTAATTAGTAAAGTAATAACTAAATTCTAAATTTAACTGGTGTCACTGAATCCTCATTAACCTATATCGGTCCGCCGGTTTGTTCAAGCTTTAGAGGTCACCAGAAGTTAGGGTTTGAAAACTTGTACAAAAAAAAAAGGCTGTGAGAGTTGATATCGCGCCATTTATTTTTTTAAGAGTTTCCAAATTTTTTTTAAGATTCACGACACATTGTATCAAAGCCAAACTAGATTCATAAACATTTGAGTTGCTACATCAATTTTAGTAGAACCCATGACTTACTGCTATGAGATTCGAGAGAGCATTATAGCTGTAAACGTTTACCACTCCTGCAATAACTTTAGTTAGTGTTCCACAGAAACAAAAACATGGTAGAAACGGAAGAAAGGTTACAATCCAAATCAGACCAAAGCCAAACCAACAATAGTATTTTACTCTATTTTCTTGTCTAAGCAGATATAAAACTTTTAATAACAACACATAGATCCATGACAGTCTCTGATCTGAGTTCCAGCAGCATTACCATAGTTTTGCTTCTGTGATTCAGCTTTGAAAGTAATCATGATTTGTTCTATAGATTATTTATAAGAAAAAAAAAAACTGACGTCTCCAAAAATCATTTACTTAGTTCAAGCCTCCACACGCTTCCGCATATTGAACACTCTAAAATTCAGCTTCACCATTTTCAATTTCCCACCACTTCTATCAACCCTCATCATCATAACCATTTGCGCTTTACCCTCTGTACCTTGTTCTTCTGCTTTAGCGGGACTAAACTGGAAACTTCTTCTGAAAAAAAAACAGTTGAGGAAGAGTAACATTAAGAGACAGTCATCATACTTTAGCCGTCCATATTTGGCTTGAAATTCAAAGCCTCGTATCCAAACCTATCCTCCATGTTTGATTTCAGGATAAATCATAAGGATCTTGAGCTGTTCTTTACGTGATCTGCAACAAAAAAAAGGTTCTTAGCTCGACTGATCTGTTCCATTATATAGTTTGAAAAGGAAATTAAAAAAGAGACAGTAAATGCTTGTTTATCATCAACTCTTACACGCATTCTCTTGCTGCTTCCTCAACATTAATCAATTAAGAATCGTTGCCATACTCAGTTTCCGATCTTTTACAACTATCGTCTGGAAATGGAGAGACCTCCAAGAGTTGTATACCACATTCTTTTAGCTTTCAAGAAACGCAGAAGGGATTGATGGAAGACTAAAGAAAAAGAAAGTAAAGTACAATATGCCTGTTGAAAAGAGCTTTCAAGAAACTTCAAAAGTGGTTGATGGAAAAATAAAGAAAAAGAAAAAAAAAACAAGAAGTGATGATGGACGGACAAAGAAGAAGCGAAAATCAGGAAGAGATGATCATCAAACTGCAATGCCAGTGTTACTCCAAGAAGGAAAGATAAATTCAGCATTCTTACACAAAACTCCAAGTCGTGATGAAGAAATCCAGCATGAGTAAAGATGTGATTCAACTCAAAGGCCTGCAATTTCAGACGAGAAAACAAATTAACGGAACTGCGTATCACCAGAGAGAGGGATACAGATTACATTGGTCAACCAAATCACTTACTGAGCCCTTTTCTTCATAGTAAGCAGATCAGAGCTTACCCTGATTTCAGAGTCTTTGGTGACCTATCAGCCATCATTTTATTTTTCTTTGGATTCATTGTTTACGGGAGGCCCTGTAAAGTTATGAAGTAGAAATGTAATATTTTATTGGAGACCTTGCTTTGCAGATTCTGGTTTAACATAGTCTCTGGCTCTTCTTTGGTTATCTTTCAGTTATGACTCTAGTATTTAAGCTCTCTGTAAGATTCTTTCTCAGTTAAATGAAGAAACTCCTTTTTCTAACTCTTTCTCAGTTAAATGAAGAAAATCCTTTTTCTAATTCTTTCTCACATTGATAATCTGAAATGGTAATCTATCGTACATGAAGATTGTGTTAACCGCACTCATTGAGTACTGCCATTGTCGTTTGATGTGTAGCTTGACTGTCACCTTTCAGTTCTCAAGCTTTCTTTCCAGGTAAGGATGATATCTGTGCTTTATTTATTATGTTGCGGAGCCAGTACGAGGCTCAATTCCAGTTTCGGAGAGAACTTGGGTTTGGCTTTTGTGTGTAATGGAATTAGTCACCCTCGACACAGGAGTGAAAGTGAATTTGTTGGAATTGTTCTATGCTCTTTGTCTCGTTTCATGACTATGAAATCCAAACAAAAACACGTGCATATGTGAATTCAACAGTGTTGCCAGTGTAGATACATGTTGTATTAAGGATAGATTAGTCTTTTACTATTACCTAATCAATTCTTGTAAACTCTATATATTGTAAATCTCTTATTGAATAAAATTAAGTCTTCCATTTTACATAATCTAGTGCAAGATGCTTCATCCTTGAGTGAAAAACCGGGTTGGCACACAAGTAAGTGGCACCCACATTATCACAATATATGACTGGAGTTGATCGAAGCGTAATCCCCATTTCGGTCAAGAGTGAGTTTACCCATCGAAGTTGTGATGCTGTGTCGGCAACGCTTCGATATTCCACTTCTGTGGATGATCGAGCAACACCTTTTTGTTTCCGTGAGGACCAGGCAATAGGTGTACTTCCAAAGTATATAATATGAGCATTTGTTGATAGGAAGTCAATAGAATCTCCCGCCCAATCGGAGTCCGAAAAAGCATGTAAAACTGAAGGTGATGATTTTCGAAGATAAATACCGGTTGAGAGAGTGCCTGAGAGATACCGAAGCACACGTTTCACAGCTTGCCAATGAACATATGTGGGTTGATGCATGAATTGTGAGAGACGGTTGACCACAAATGCAAGATCCGGTCGCGTGAAGGATAGATATTGTAGGCCACCAAGAACTCGTCGATATTGAGATGCATCTTTTAGTGGAGTACCATCACGGATAGAGAGTTTTGGAGTCGATGCCATAGGCGTAGTAACAGGTTTGCAATCCAACATATTAGCTTTGGTAAGAAGATCGATTGCATACTTACGTGCATTAGGTGTAACCCATTGGCTGTCCGTGTAGCCTCTATTCCGAGGAAATATGTCAAATCCGTGGGGTCATTTAGGGAGAACCGCTGAGCTAGAGCTTGTAGAAAAGATGAAATCATGCTGGTACTATTTCTTGTCACTATTATATCATCAACGTAAACAAGGACATACATGACCAGCAAGATTGTAGCCTTCTAGGAGTGCATAAACTTGTTGATTCCACATTAAAAATTTTGATTCGTTGAGTTTGGTGACATTGGTCATGTTGATATGAAAGATAGTTTGAGTATCATTGAGATTGATTGTTTCATTCGCCATTAGAAAAGGAAAAGAGAAAAGCTCATAACCAAAGGTTGAAGAAGAAGATGGCGGCTGAGTAAAATTTAGGTTTTCCAAGGTATCTTTGCTCTGATACCATGTAAAATGGAAGACTTAATTTTATTCAATAAGAGATTTACAATATATAGAGTTAACAAGAATTGATTAGGTAATAGTAAAAGACTAATCTATCCTTAATACAACATGTATCTACAGTCAGAATGTCCTACGCTTCTTTAAATGCAGTGTTGGAGGTTTATTGGAGGCATGCAAGAAAAAGAGTTGAGGAACAGTCAAATTTAGAAACAGCTATGGTACTTCAGCCATCAAAGTTTGGCTTGAAATTCAAAGCCTCGTATTCAAACAAAGGGGCTCAGTTACTTGCAGGACAGATTTTTCTCTAAAACTTTTACCAAGTTCAACCCTCAAATTAATCGGCAAGACTCGATCTTTGACGAGTTCCCTGTGAACCACGGCAAATCGCGTGACACGTAGGCCAGAAACATCCATTAGAATTAGGTAAAGGTTTACAAGCTACTGCTCTCTCTTTTCTCTATATTACAGGTTCTACTTTGTACATCAAAGCTCGAGACTGAAACCACTAATAATAAAGTACTAAGACGATAAAGCAAGTGAAGAAGAATTCGAAGAAAACCTCGGACCCTTTTATGCTCTGTTTTGGTTGCAACAGAAATAACAACTTCTTTTCTTCTCTTTAGCCGAAGGATCTTGTTTGCTCTGCCACAAACCTTCTTCTTCTCTTTAATCTGCAACCCAAACTCGAAACCTATTGAGCTGAACCCGAGTTTAATCTTGCTTGACCTGTTAACCCATTGAGCTGAACCCGGGTTTAATCTTCCTTTACCCGTTAACCCTTTTGACCCGAAGACAACCTGATTCTACTTCCATAATCGAAATCATAATCCATTCGTGAAAATTTCATCGCTTAACTCATCTTCGGTCTTCCCTGGAGAGATTTCATCAATATCATTTGGTGTATAGACCATAGTAAACCCACACTTATGCACCTCGCATTTAACTACATTAGTCGAACCATCAGTCACCTCGAATTTGAGTGAAACCTTAGAAGGAATACATCCTTCCCCATTGTTACCATGAACTTCCATGTGACGTTTGCTGATATCGACCCAACTAGTGTAACCAATAAAGACATGAGCTGACTCGATCGTGCGTGGCTCATTGCCTGGTTCATTCCAACCACCAACATTGGAACTAAAGCTGATGCAAATCCCATCTTCACTTTCGAACTTGCAAGTGCATTTCACCAAGAAACGGTTGCTTCCTTGTTGGTCGTCTGGAAACAGAATAACAGCGCACAGAGCTATCCCAATAAGCTCATTGTTACACCAGTGCCGAGGTAGTTGCAGCTGTAACAGTGATCCAAAGGCTTGGTAATCAAACAATGCAGGTACTTCACATCCAGGAAAACAAGTACCGATCAAAGACTCCAAAACAAAGCCCTAAAAAGTGATACAAAACATAGTCATAAATCTATGTATGTTGATAACAAGAGAGGAAAACTTTTGAGAGAAATAAGTGATACGTACCCCATTGTAGCGATTATGAGCATCTGAAATCAACTGACCTTTCCTACGTGTGTAAGATATTATGTTACTTTTGGCAGCTTGATTCAATTTGTTGCAATTAGTGAAAATGAATGTGCAGTGGATTTGTCCTGTCGCCACGATAAGAGCTAGTGGGCTGGCAACTCTTTCTAGTGACATACAGCCATGTGCATCTAAGCACTTAAGATTTGGTGGAAGCACCGGAAGAGATTTGAGCTTCTTGCAATTCTTCAAATCAAGCCATTTCAGAAGATAAAGCTTGCTGATGTTAGCTTCCAAGCTCTCAAAATCATTCCCACTCAAGCTTAACGATAGCAATGAGGATGATAGACCATGACTACCAACTGGTCTTTCACTCAAACTGTGACGTACCTGAATTGGCATATCTGCATAAACTTGGCCTTCAGACTCGGTGCAATGCCATAACCTTGGCATCTGTTTTATTCCTGTTCCATCAAGCAGCAAAATCTTCAAAGATTCCATGTTCTCCTCTTGTTCTGGGAAACTCTTGAGCTTTGAACATCCAGAGAATATGAGTTCCTCAAGAGCTCTTAGCTTTCCAAAACAATTGGGTAGACTCTTCAACGATTTGCAGTCTTTCATATTCAAAAGAACAAGTTTTTGGGATCCCGTTGTGGGAATAGAAAGGCTTTTTATTGCAGTGCCTTCCAAATGTAGAGCTTCTAGATTTTCTGAAATGACCTCAAATATTTTAAGCTTTGAGCAGTAGCTCAAGATGAGAATTTTCAGGGAACTCAACTTCATATCTGGAAGAGAGGCGAGGTTCGTGCATCCTCTCAAGTTCAGGTAAGCCAAACTTTTCATCTCTTGCATTTTTTGTGGCAACATTATCAAGTTTGTGCAGCCTTCAAGATTCAGTCTTTGAAGATTTTGAGCCCCTCCTAACCCTGAGATTTCAAGCAGATCACGTGAATGACTCAGATCGACCCACTTTAGTTTTGATGTATCCTGTGAATGAAAACGGATTCAACCATTAGTCAAAAACAAAGGAAAAGAAACTGACTAGAAAAAGGCTGCTAAAGCACACCTTAACGTTCTCCCAAAGTAGTTCTATCTTGCTGTATGGTAGGCTGAGTTCAAGAAGATTTTGTGGGTTGAACTCTGTTGGAAGATTCTCCAAAGGGAATTGTAGCCAGTGGAGAAACCGGACATTTTCCAATGAGCAGTTAAGTCCCTCAGGGAAGTTCAATTTGGAATAAGCATCACAATCTCGAGAACACTGGGAGTTGTAGATTTTTAGGTATCGCAGATTGCACATGTTACTGAAGAATGCAGAGTTCAATGTCAGCTTATCAGTTAGTTCAGACAAGTCCAGTAAAATACCCCTAACGTTTTTCCTATCCTGAAAAGGTAAAAATTTGGAAAACCAAGTTAAAAAAATAAATGCCCAACAAGCTCTATATAACTCTAAAATTCCAATTAAGGATGAAAACTTGCCAACTTTTGGAGGTTAGATTGATCTTCTCTTCTTGGCTGATTATAAAATGTTACATCTTTATTTTTTGCCGCTGCAGTAAAGCCATCATGAATCCAAATCCTCTGGCTTTCCCAGTTATTTTTAGATCGGGATGAACAAAGTTTCTTGGCGAACGTATATAATAAATCATGCATCTCCACTCGGCCATTAGAGATGCTAATCAGTAACTTGTCTGCGAGATCTCTTATTTCGCTGGCTCCATCACCAAAATCAGGATCACCTGAATCTACTAAACTTCTAACATAGTACTCATCCCATGATCTGAAGAAACACGCTACAACCAAAAAAGTTTCTTTGAGCTGCTCACCCAATTCATCATAACTTCCTCTCAAAAAATCTTCAATACACGGGCTAGGAATTTGCACTAGTGTATCAAGTTTCTGTGACCAATGATTCTCGTCTTTCGAAAGAAGCTCCCCGCCCAATATCTTTAGAACTAATGGGTTTCCTCTAGCATAATCCAAAAATTTTGTGGATAGCTTCTTGAAGTTCCCTAAAGAAGGACAACTGTGATCTTCAAAGGCATAAGAGCAGAAGTGCTTTAAGCCGTCTGTGAGATCCAATCTTGGGACAACATAACTATGTTGAAGCTGATTGACAGATCTCTTATCACGCGTAGTAATAACAATCTGGCTTCCCTCCTTAATCCAGTTTTGGTCCCCGAGTATAACATCTATCTGTTTCTTGCTACTCACGTCATCGAGAACAAGGAAAACTTTCGTTTCTAGCAGTTTACTCGCCACAGAAGCATGTGTCATCTCGTCACTTATGACATTGTTAGTGTCTCTAAGTAACTCTTTCAGAATCATCCATTGTAACGAGACCGTCCCATACGTCTTTGACTTCTCATGGATGTTGACCATATGCACGTGACGCTGGAATTTGTGTTGCCACTCATGATATAGCTTCTCCACCAGAGTGGTTTTACCAATGCCAGGCATCCCAATAACCCCAACAACACGAGTTTCCTTGCAGGTAAAATCTAACTTTTCTTCTAGTTCCTTCAGGCGTTGTTTGAGTCCAGCGAGATGGGTTACGTTTTGGTGATTTACTCTGTTATTATAATTATCGTGGTGGCTAGAGCTTGAGTCTGTAGTCTTTTGTTGTTGTTCTTCTGCTTTTCCTTTTTCTAATGAAATTGCGGTTATCTCTTTCGCAACTGCACTGATGATTTCTTGGATGAAAAGGCTCTCGTCTCTGCAGTACACAAACGGGCCATTAGAAAAAACTGAGTTGCAAAACTAGATGGCTAGCTTCATGATTTGTGTTTTTTTTTTGCCTTTGTATTAGTTGAGGTTTCAGAAATAAGTCTACCCATTATCAAAAAGAGGTTGTAGATTGACGAGTTACAATGTGATAAAATTGTATAATACTTGGTAAAGCATGTGGAGTTATTAAAAAATATTTATCTATATCACCAAGGTACATATATTATGAGAACTTTAATCATGGATGACCTAATAGAAAATAATTTCAATACGATGTGAAATGTGAATGGAAACAAATCCTGAAAAGACATTTTTGTGGTGTATGTAGAGATCTTTAAAATAATTAATTTATTTGAAGAGATCCTAGATCCCTAATACCAAAATATCTAAAATCTAAATGGTTAGACCCAAAATCAAATGAATATCCGAATGTTCAGCTCTAGTTTACACTCGAGGGGATATTATTTGCACATGAAATCTGATTTATCCTAATATTAGATTGAAAATTTATTATACAATAGTTATTTTTAGAGAAATATCTTAAAATACTACAACCAAAAGAAAGTTTTAGCTCTGAAAATATTAAAATTTTGAAAACCATTCCAAAATACCATATAACTAAAGGTCTGATTAGTTTAAACGCAGAGGTTGCGGATGCGAGAGTTTGCGGAAACTGATGGTTGCGGTTATAAGCGTTATTAAGCGATTTATGGGACTGATTTAACAATTAGAAATATATGCTTTTGCGGAAAGTTTCTGACTGGTTACAGCGCTGCTGTAGCGGTTTAACATAAAATATATCAAATATAATATAATAAAATTTTGAAAATCTAATTTTTAATAAATTCTAATATAACTAATTAAAATTATTTATTTTAAGATGGCTGAAATATCTTTTTATATAAAAACTATATTTTATATTTATAAATATATTTTAGTTTAAAGAATACATATATAAAGCATTTAAGAATGTAATATGATAATTTTGACGAGAAAAAATAAAATTTTATTTTAACTTTTTTATTGTGAATTTTAAAGTGTTATTATTAAAAAAAAAATTTTTTAACCAATTGCAACCGTCTACAGCTGCAAACGCTGGCTGAAAGCAGCTTTTGACATCTAAAAGTTTCAAACGGTTTGAAACGTTATAGCTTATTAACTTCCTAACTTAGCTCCTAACTATAGACTTAGAAAGATAGAGGTTTTAAATTGTGGGAGGCCCTTACTAATGATTAAAATACTGCTATTTATGAAGTTTTGGAACTTTGATATTAACTTCAGAGAAAAAAACCATAAAACATAATAATTTTATAATTTCCCTCGTTTTGTAATTTATTTTTATTTTAATTAGAATTAACGTTTCTTAGATTTTTATTTTGGAAGCTTTATATGTTGTTTAGATTTTAAACGCGTACATAGTATATAAATATGTTTTTTGTTAGTTTTCTGTTTGAGCAGAAAAAAAGGTTTTAAAAATTTAGATATACACATGTACATTAATTCGTATATATAAATATTATATATATATATATATATTTTCTTTTTATATTGGTTTAAATAAAGTTTGAAATTTTGAGAAATACATTGTAAATTATGATATGTAGGTTTTTTTGTTAGTTTTCTCATCTGGTTAAGGAAAAGAATATTAAAATATTTTGATACATGTCAATATCTAATCGATCAAATTATACTTGTTATAATTCTTTTAATTAGAATTTTGCTGCATGTCAAACTCTCGCGAAGCAATTTTCGAGTTTTATATAATAAGATTTTTTAAATTAGCATTCAATCCAAAATTAGGATAACAAATTATGTTCATTCTTTCATAATTTATATTATTTTAATTGTTCAATTATATAGTTATGTTATTGTTTCACTCTTAATTTTTCTTCCCCTAAATAATTACCACCCACTACATGTCATTGATCCCAGTGTATTCTTTTTTCTATTCAACTGCCGTTCTAACATCACTATTCCATTATTATCGCGGTTCCATCTCTTCTAATTAATCTATTAAGCATATTTGTATCTCGATTGCCAATTGTATTAATATTTTTTGTTGAGTAGTTTCTCGTTTTGTACCTCTTTCCGTCGTAGGTCAACCCTGTATTTTTGGCAATAGACTTCAGAGCTTTGATCCAATCGTTCTTCGTCACATCATCAACACCCTTCACCAGCATCTTGAATTTGTCACCGAAATCTCCCATTTGATCTTTAACGGTGCATGGAGTCACCATGTAGAAGATGGGAATGACTACCAGTTTCTTTGCATCCATGCATTCTTTCATCTTTGCAAGCTCGTTCAAACACGATTCTGACTCTGTGTACCTTAACGAGAAGATCGCCAGCGCAATTTTCGAATCTTCTATCCTCTTTAAAAGAACTTTCAAAGGGCGCCCTCTCTGCTCATTGGTATCTATAAAGGTATTGATCCCGTTCCTCTTTAAGGCCTCATTGAGATAACACACAAAATTATGACGTAGTTGATCTCCCCGGAAGTTGATGAACACTTGAGGTTTCGGCCAGGCCTCCGCAGTTTTCATGGCTTTGTTGAATGAATTGCTTTTGGAGAGACGAGGAGGCATGTAAGGTTACAACTTACAAACAACTTCAAGATATAAGTACTATTTTAATACATGGACCACTTCAGAAAAAAATAATTTATTTTCCTATCTAATACAACTTGCGTAAATAATTTAGGCCCTATAAATAATGTTTTTTTTTGGGGAAATTTGTGGAATAGACAGTTGAAAATAATAGATATTTTGGACAGTTTACTATTTGCAATTAGAAATATAGTCATCACTGTTAGCTGTCTAATAGAGTTTTGTGAAATAGACTTAAATGTGGATCTAAGAAATGACTTGTTACCTTCCCTTCCTCAAGATGGTGTTATCATTCATTCAAATCTAAAAACCTTTGTATTTATGTCATTATTATTTAGTTAGGGATATATTAAATAGGGACATGTTTGTATTATTAAACAATTTCTTAGTTTGTGTGTAATGTGTCAAATCACACTTTTTATAAAATGGAGGGAGTATTACCTTTGTTTCTGAATATTTGATTTTAGAAGTTTTCACACACATTAAAAATAATTGATGTTTAGTTATAAATACATTATTATTTTCATTATACACTTATCCATTAACTATGAACCAATAGTAATTCAGCTATTCAAACATTCCTAGTTAATATTTTTTGGAAGTTTACAGTTTATTAACATTAATTAATAAAAATGTATTTAAGAATCTAGAAAATCAATTTAAAAAAAAACAAGAAAAACATAGGGACAATCAAGTATTCAGAAACAGATTTACATGTAAAATTATTTGCGTAGGTTTCTTATACTACATAAACCTACAATATTTTATTATTATTTTGATTTTTAATATTGTTGTAGAAACTTGGTGAGAGAATATGGACGAGATGCACTAAGTTTCTACTACTTGTGAGACTAGCTTGTGAGTCTGAGAATAAGCAAATACATTTAACTGTAAGACCGGAGGTTTTAAGTATTCGAATAATTTACGCCCAAAAGGAAAAAAAAAACCTATTCGGTTCATTTATTGACAAAATGTTTCAATGTTAAAATTCATAAAATTAGAAAATTTATTACAATCTTAAGCTAGTTTTGAATCCAAAATATAGTATTATAGTTTATTTCATGATTATTGTAAAATATTAAGTTAGTGTGACAAAATTATGTTATAGTTTACAAAATTCATGGACATATGTGACATATTGTTTAGGCTCCGGTTCTTCCAATTTTTTTAACTGGTTTGTATCTATAAAACTTTGTTCATTTTGGTTTTCCAGCTCAAAATATTCATCAGCACATGCGTTCAAGTGTATCATAAAGTTGACTTTCTGGTTTGTAGTTATCAAAATGGTTAGTGGGGGAACATGACTGCACTACTTTCTTTTTTTCTTCTCTTTTTTTTGTTTGTCCGACTACACTTGGAAAAATGAAATAAAATATGTGTTGCGGTAATCCCCTGTAATGTGATTGTGATAACACGCTTTTCTTTTTCTTGTTACATTACATCCATTTACAGCATCTTTGTTGGTTTTCTTATATGAATTATATATTATAGGTATTTTTGATAAGTTTATGTTAATCCACTATCATAAGTACACAATCATTGTCAACCGTTTGAAATTTTCCACAAATGCACATATTTCCAACTGTTATAGTATCAATTACTTCTTTAGAATTTTAAAGAGTGTCATTTGAGATTTATAATTTTTGTTTTACAAAAAAATATCATCTTCTGTGATATACTGACTCGCACTTCGTCTTAGTTTAGGGGCATCTGATTTATCTCAAAGCGTTTACTTTTTGTATCCCAGACGATAGATTTGAGTTCAGCACTTTCCATTTTGCCCTCGACTTCTGACGCCAACATACGAGGTTCTCCGCATACCGTCTACATGCCTACTAGCCATGAGCGTTGGGCCCAGACAATACATAACGTTTTTGGCTCTGATACCACTTGTCACAGTTTTTTCCTTGAAGACCGCGCGACAGTCGATAATCTCCACGATTCTCGACTCAACCTTCATCTCACTGACCATCTTCGATTGGTTTCGTCCTGCCGATGACTCATCAGGAGATCAGATTCATATCCCGACCAGTTTGTGCATAGATGGCCTAATTCCTTCTTCGTAGTCAGATCATCGATCAACGACAGACTTCTTAAACTCAATCGAGTTTGTCTGCCTAATTCTAGAAGGTCTCTCCAACCTTTTTCAATGCAATTTTTCAATCAACTTTCTTAATTTACCATTAATCCATAACATTATTATTTTTTTGAATTTAATTTATGATCCACTTATTAAATAGAGGCATTTAAGTATAACTTAACTTTTCTTTTTTTGTGAAATATGTCAAAACCACACTTTAACAAGATGATATATAAATTGTTTAATAACTTTGAAATTGCAACCATCCACTTGTGTGTTTAAATTAGTCATGTCTTACTCTATTATTTCGATGCGTATGTATTTGGTGGTTCTTCTTCTGCTGTTTTCAACGGTTCAATGTTCCGCTTATTAGATCCCCTCTCTTGCCGTGTTTTTTCGTTTCCCCCTATTAGAACCAGATCTGTGTCAGTTTCCTACTGCAAAATCTTTGGCTAGGTGCCATTTCCGAGCTTTCCAGGTTTTTTTTATAACTTTCTTTTTAATCTAAAATTAAAAAGCCTCTTCTTCACCTAGTTACCTCCAATAATGACCGATTACACTAGTTCTACGAAATGTATGGTCTACATCAGCTTCAACAGATCTGAAGACATAGTACGGTACTCCTTTGTCAGCCACCTTTCCGCCTCCCTTCGCCGGAAAGGCATAATCATCTCTTCTTCGTTCGTGGATAAGTCCTCCGACGAGAGTACGGAAAATATAAAGCTTGAGGCTTTCGTGGTCGTTGTCTCTAAGGAATACTTGTTATCCGCAGAATGCCTAAATGAGCTTGCAGAGATTGTTGATTGCCAGCAGAAAAACAAAACCTTGGTGGTTGTTCCTGTATTCTACGGCATAAGTCAACGATCGGACATATTGGGAGATTTACTCCTACAAGGAAAATACTCGGCCGACCAAGTATCCCGATGGACAAGCGCTTTAAAGAAAATGACCGACTCTTATAAACCAAGGTAAACTACTACATTATGTAGTCTACATATATATCGATTATACTATACCCAACTATGGGAGTGATTGGGAGGGACTCTAAGAAGGGTAGGTTTGATTTAAGAACTATTCCTTTTTTTCACAATCGTTGTCCTCTTTTTATATATAAAAAAAACTATATAAGAAAGCTATATATCAATTTATTAAAGGAAAACCAAGGTATATATGATATATCGATTATACCCATTAAAAGAAAACTTAAATATCAATTTATCAGAAGAAAATAAAAACTTGCCTAGTAAACTATTCTGATGGTGGGCATTTGCCTGATTCGATTTTTCCAAGGAAAAACATATTTATATTCGACCCCAGAGTATGCCACGTCATAGTGGCATATTGCGTGGTGATTTTTTTTTTAATTAGTTGGTGATTCACTGATTTGGCACTAGGAGTTTAATTGTTTATTTTAGTTTTGCGATTACGTGTTACAATTGCTACTAAGGTCTAAATGGTAACAACATAATTCAGTTGAATCTGATTCTGAATTTTAGAGTTTTGTTGAATTTTTGATGATTTTTTGGAGAATCTAGCGAAATAACGTAGAATTTAAATGGTAACAGTTGAATCTAACTAAATACGATAGAATTTTTTTTTAAATTAATTAAATAAACTTATAAACAAATTTAATTATTATCAAGATTAATTAAATAAACTAGTAAAATATTAAATTTAAAATTTTATATTTTTAATAATCTTACTAAAATACATGATCATTTTTATATCCAAAATATAACTTTTTCCCCTGTTATAATACACACGTTCTTGAACTGTATCCATTTAATACTACGAGTTGACGGATATTGAGAGAAATTTTGGGTTAGACCTGGGCAAAATACCCATAACCGAAGAATGAGATTGGAATCGATCCGAGATAGGGGTACTTAACCCGAACAAGAACTGATCAAAGAAAGGATATTGAATCCCAACCGACAAAATACCCAAAAGGATTCCAAACTCCTATATCCGAAGAATCAAAACCGAATCCAAACAAAAAAAATCGAGTGGGTATCCAAAATACAATTATAAACAAAAAATATTAATTATATTTAGACTTGATATAACTTAATTTCAAAATTACAACTATAAAGCCAAAAATATCAATTATTCACCCTACAAAATAACAAAAATACCCAAAATAACAAAAGTGTTTATTTATATTTGTAAAAATTTAACCAACCTTTATTCAAATTTAACCAAATTTTTTATTATTTGTTTACGATATTTTGAGTATTTGAATCCTATCCAAACTCGGATGGAAGCCAACCGAACATGAACCAAAAATTATTAATACCTGAATGAGTCTTAAACCTCTAAACCTCTAAACCCAAAAACCCAAAGATCCAAACTGAACTCGAAGAGGTATCCGAACGTCTATGTTTAGTTTGTGTATTATAGAGGTTACCATTTAGTGCCTAGGTTATATTTTGGGGATTTATTAATTTTTGTATGAGTGATTAATGCGTGATTTAAAAAATAATAATACAGATATATGGTATAAGATGATTCATACTCTGTATTGTATTGTATGTTGTTGACAAAGAAACATGATATAAAAATATAATTTTCTTAAACTTTTTGAAAAGGTTAAAAAAGATTAAGATAAGATAATTTTAATAAAAATAAAAAATAAAATATACATCTATTTAAACCAAAAAATATTAGAAGATATTCTCTCCATTTCATATTATTTGTCGTTTTAGAACTTAAAATTTATTTTATATTACTTGTCGTTTTATGTTTTCAATGTATATGTTTGATAAAACTTTCAGGTTTGTCCCTCTTGTTTTAATGTATTGAACAATAAAATAAAACTAAATAAATATTAATTAAGTGTAAAACAGAAAAATCAATTGTTTTCTGAAAAAAAACTTAAACGACAAGGAATAAGAAATAGAGGTATTATTTTACCCATAATAAATTGATTAAAATTATATTTTTATAATGAAATTATTTGTAATATTCTACATTTTAATGTTATTCTTTAAAATGTACTTTCATTATAATAGTACTAGGAGAGAACCCGCACAACACACAAATGTAGTTTTTGATTTATATTTTAGCTGAAATATGTTAGTTAGATATATAAATTATGTGATATATCAATTTTGTTTCAAAATAGTTTGTTTGAATTTTTATTCTAATTTGATTTTCTCTTAGTTGAGTCGGGTGGTAGTTTTTACAATAAGAATGAGTGCTAACAGTTTACAATTTAGAATTAGATTGATGTTTTTACCTTGTTATATGTATATGTGTTTGTTTTACCAAATTTGATAGTAATATTTTATTTTAAAATATTGATGGTAATTTTTTGATATATATTTCTCGTGTGACCATCATTTTCGAACTTTTAGAATCAAACATTTGGATAATATTATATTTTATATTTTTATTGTTACCTAAGATCAATGTAATTGTAAATAGATTTATTTGAATCAAGATTTTATAAAAATCTCATTATTTGTTTAATTTAAGGAAAAATGCCATAAAAAACCTCCAACTTAATACATTTTTCCAACTAAAACATCCAATTTTTTGTGTTTCCACATAAAACCTCTAACTCAATTATTTTTCCAAAACAAACCATAAAATAATCTAAAATGTGCATGAGATTATGTTGACTAACGGTCAACGTTAGTTCTATCTAACATCGTTAACAACAATAATTTTGTGTCAAAAAATATTATTTTCTATTTAAATAGAAAAAGCTAAAAAATATAATTAGAAAGCCTAAATAAAACAATAAAAAAAATTATGTCTTATAAATAAAAATTATTTATTTAAATAAATAAATAAAAATATAATTATCTTCAATTATTTTTTCTAACAAAACTTTGTTTTTTATTTAGATTTTTAATTAAATAAATAAAAATACAAATTTCTGAAAAAAAGAATAATCTTTTTAATTAAATAAATAAAAATATATATTTTCCAGAAAAAATAGGAAAAGAAAAAATAAATTAATTCATTATAATATTAACAGTAAAGATTAATTAAAATTCAACATTATAAATATTGATTAAATTAATATGGTTATATTATTTACCATTAACAATACTAACAAATAAGAAAAGACAAAATAAATTAATTGATTATAATATAAAATTTTAATATTATAATAAAACATATTTTATCTAAATAAAAACAATTTTCTTAATATATATTTTTAATATAACAGTGTTTTTATTTTCTGAAACTACGTTTGTGAACATTTTTCCTCCAGTTTAGACTATCAATTATGGAGTGAGTTTCTAATATTAATATGTGGTTGGTAAAAAAAATTAATATTTTTATTATTGTAAATATAACATTTAATTAATGTAATATTCATTTTTTTAATAATTTTTCTATAGAGAAGATAATTTTTATTGTTAATAATAAAAAATACTATTTTTATTATGTTAACATTTTTTAAAAAATATTATTTTATATTATTTTTTGTTTTATTTTATTTTTACTTAGTTTATGTTTTGTTCGTTATGATTTTTAGTTTTTTCTAATTAAATTGAAAAATAATAATTGTTTAACAAAATAAATTGATTTTTGTTAACGGTGTTAGGTGTTGACCGTAAGTCAACCCAACCTTATGCACATTTTAGATTATTTGAAGGTTTGTTTTGAAAAAATAATTTAGTTGGAGGTTTTAAGTGGAACACACAAAAAGTTGGATGTTTAAATTGGAAAAATGTTCAAAGTTGAAGGTTTTTTATGGTATTTTCCCTTAATTTAAACATGGTGATTTGTGGACATACATGTTAATTATTTGATCAATATATTTTATTTTGAATATTAGTATTTAATTTATTATATATTTGTTTTAAATTTCATATTTAATCTAAAGAATATGTGATTTCTTAGGTTTCATATTTTATTTTCTATTTCTAAAACTTATATTATTTTACCTAATTTATAGTTATTAATTCGATGGAGAGTTCCTTTACAAATTTTACAAAATGGAAACTTAACCTATGACCTCAGATTTTAGGAAGTGCATGACTTACCATTTTGCCAATTTAGTTATATTGTCTAGTATAAAAAATAAATATTTATATTTGACTACCCACCAATGTGAGTCTGCTCTTGTATACAACTAGCTCTAGTCTCTATCTATAATTCTATCACTTTTGTGCAAAAATATACTATCTATGTTCTTTGATAGATTGATGTTTTGAGTTTTTTTTTTAAACATTGATTTTGTATAAAAAAACATTGATTTTGTAGATTTTATTTAATATATTTTCTATTTTAAAATTAATTAATGAGTATATTTTTGGAAAAATGGGAAAAAGTGAAAAAAAAGAAAACTGGGAAAATGTAAAAATGTGAGGAAAAGAAAATGAAATGATCACCTACATAGTATGGAGTCATAAAAAAAAATCAACTAAAAATGTTTTGTGTGAAAAATCCTAAACATCAAGCTATTAGGAACATAGTATTTACCGTGTTACCATACAAACACCTTGTGCATAAAATGGATGATACAGGAATTATTTGCAGTTCCGGGTATCGAGCTGGTGGCGAACCATAAACACCTGAGCCCTTTTCTAGTCACCGATAGTCTCGGTCTATGGATTACAGTCACCCTAAACAAGACCTCGAGCGGCCGCGCCGTCTGTTTTCACCCTATTCGTCTCTTTTTAGGTGTTGTCTCAATTTTGTGTAGGAAGGATACATAAAGATTTAAGAAAAAAATACTTCAAAGATTTTAATTTTTGAAAATCAGAAAGATTGAGATTTCGATTGTTTGCTAGTAGTTCTTCATCAAATGTTCCCTGTTCTACCCAACCCAAGGAAGGATCCTGGATTTATCACTGTCGTTTGAGATTTATTGTTTATCTTTCTATGATTGCCTGTCTTTTTTTTTTCTTTTCTTTTTTCCCCGAAACGGAGATGAGAAAATCAGCCTACCAGACATCCTTTAGTTGCTGGGGATATCTACAGCCGGCAACACTGGCAGGCTGGCAGCCCAACCTTAGCTTAACCATCTCAACTTTTAGCAGCCTTCTCTTTGTATATCATCTAATAGGTTCTAGTGCTAGGCTTAGTAATAACTAATAGTGGGTTTGGGGATATGATGTTACTATGATATATACTCACGTTTTGTTTGTACCTAAGAAAATTTGCGGCTATTATTCGCTGGATATAATTTCAAGAATTGTTTTGTTCTCAAACAGGAATCAATATGTTGACAGCAGACTTGTAGAAGAGATTTCTAGAGACGTCTATGAGAAGGTTTTTCCTACAGAGCGAATTGGAATCTACTCAAGGCTGCTGGAAATAGAAAACTTGCTTTGCAGCCAATCATGGGGTATCCGCAGCATAGGAATCTGGGGCATGCCTGGTATCGGCAAAACGACACTTGCTAAAGCAGCCTTTGACCAAATGTCTTGTGATTATGAAGCTTCTTGCTTCATCAAAGATTTTGACAGAGCATTTCGTCAGAATGGACTTTATGGCTTGCTGAAAGAACATTTTGGGAAAACTCTGAATGAAGAATTTGATATAAACAGTGCCATTGCGAAGCCAACCCAACAAAGAGTTCTTATTGTTCTTGACAATGTCTGCAAACCTTTGGATGCAGAGTCATTTCTGAATGGGTTTAATTATTTTGGTCCAGGAAGCCTGATAATCATTACCTCCAGGGATAAACAAGTGTTTGTGCAGTGTTTGATCAGTCAAATATATGAGGTTAAAGGTTTAACTGAGTATGAGGCTAAGCAGTTATTCTCCAGATGCGTATCTGGAAAAGATCGGAGAAAAGAGAGTGACCAGGAAACTCTTACACCTTTGGTGCTCAATCATTTGATGTCGAGCATTGAATTTGCTAGTGGTAACCCTTTAGCTCTCAGCCTTTATGGCAAAATGCTATCACACAAGAAACCAAAGGAGATGGAGACGGAGTTCCTCAGACTCAAGAAAGCTACTCCATGTCAGATTATGAAGGCATTCAAGAGCAGCTACAGTACACTCAGTGACAACGAGAAGACCATGTTTTTAGACATTGCTTGTTTCTTCAGTGGAGAAGATGCAGATTATGTGATGCAACTGTTTGGAGGGTGTGGTTTTTTTCCACATGTTGGAATCTATGTTCTTGTGGAGAAGTGTCTGGTGACTATTTCAGAAAACAAGGTGCAAATGCATAATCTGATTGAGATCATTGGGAGGGAAATTGCCAATGAAGAAACAATACAGTACGAGAGGCATTGCAGACTATGGGATGCTTCAATCATTCAACCTTTGCTAGAAGCTGAAACAACCAAATCACCTTTGAAATCTGAAGTAAGTCATGAAAATTTTGGTATGTCTAATTGATGCTTTCTTATTACATTTGATTCTCAATATGACTTGTTGACCTCTTTTGTATTTTCAGGGTGTTGAAGATATCGAAGCCATATTCTTAGAAATACCTAACTTAAACTTTATTGTCAAATCTATTGCTTTCAAAAATATGCATAATCTTAGATTTCTGAAGATCTACAGTTCCAATCCTGAAAAGCATCAAAGACTTCCCCTTTACAAAACCCTTGAGTCTCTCCCAAATGAGCTAAGGCTACTCCACTGGGAGAATTACCCTCTGCAATCTTTGCCACAGGATTTTGATCCTAAGCACCTTGTTGAACTCAACATGCCTTACAGTCAACTTCACAAACTTTGGGGTGGAACCAAGGTAGGAAAACTCGAATACCTATCTCCACACCCCAGTATAATTGAAAGAATTTTCTGTTATTTTGATAGAGATGACAATTAGCTGAAATTTTGGGATTAAACCAATTATAAACATAAAGGTTTTACGTATCATTTTAGTTCAAGTTGCTAAAGTCAAGCAATTTCGTTACTAATTCTAGTTGCCCAGCCATTGGGTAAAGGTTTAAAGGGTTTAGAGCCCTGGCAGGGAGAGCTTGTCTCTTCCTTCAGTCTCTTCCTCAATAAATTCTGTTTTATGTCTTCTTTTACATTTGTTTTCTAATCTCATGGTCTTAAATTTTATTTTGTTTTTCAGACTCTAGGGATTCTGAAGACAGTCAGGCTTTGTCATTCCCAACTGCTAGTTGACATTGACGATCTTCTAAAAGCAGAAAATATTGAGGTAATTGATCTCCGAGGTTGTATAAAATTTCAGAGATTTATAGCCACCGGTCACCTGCAACATCTCCGAGTTATTAATCTCTCTGGCTGCATAGAAATTAAAAGCATTCCGGAGTTTCCACCTAATATCGAGGAACTGTATCTTAGCAAAACTGGCATTAGAGAAATATTAACATCCAGTGCGCCTCTTTCCACGCAAGATGAGTTGCATTGTAGGAACTGCAGAGAACTTATGAATCTTCAAACAGAACTCCCAAGCGTTTCAAAGGCTTTGAATCTAAAGCATGGTGATAATGATGGATGTTCAAGTCTGGTAAAAGTTAGCTCATCTAAACACGATTCTCTCAAAATTCTTGAGCTGTCCGGCTGCTCAGAGCTCGAATATATTCAGGATTTCCCAAGAAACTTGAAAGAATTATATCTTTCTGGGACTGCCATAAGAGGAGTGCCATCATCAATCAGTCATCTCACTGCACTTAACGTATTGGATATGACTAAGTGCAAAAGTCTTCAACACTTGCCAATGGGAATGAGTAATTTGACATCTCTTGTCAAGCTCATGTTATCTGGCTGCTCAGAGCTCGAGA
The DNA here is from genome assembly GCA_028015245.1 of Cardamine occulta. Taxonomy (NCBI): domain Eukaryota; kingdom Viridiplantae; phylum Streptophyta; class Magnoliopsida; order Brassicales; family Brassicaceae; genus Cardamine; species Cardamine occulta. The sequence goes on from CM051384.1 coordinate 1,960,858, forward strand.
GTATTCAGGATTTCCCAAGAAACCTGAAAGAGCTATATCTAGCTGAGACCGCCTTAAAAGAAGTGCCATCGTCACTCTGTCATCTCTCTGAACTTGTCATAATAGATGCGCAGAACTGCAAAAGGCTTCAAAACTTGCCTATTGGTATGGGTAATTTAAACTCTCTTGTAAAGCTAATGTTATCTGGCTGCTCAGAGCTCGAAGATATCCATGATCTTCCACGGAACCTTAAGATTTTAAATCTAGCTGAGACCCTCATAAGGGAAATGCCATCGTCATTTGAGGATCTCACTGAACTGATTGCACTGGATTTGAATCATTGCAGAAAGCTTCAACATCTGCGAATGGGGTTCATCAGATCCGCAGTCAGGATTGAGCTATTGGGATGCTCAGAGCTGATGTATATTCTAGGTACCTCACTTCAAAACATGGAACTAGTTCATACACATGGGACCAACGAAGTAGTGTCACACGAGCCTCGTCCTTGTAAAGTCACTTTAATTTTGGAGAACTGGAGAAGATATCAACTCCTGCCAAGGGAATTAACTAGCTCAAAATTTATTCTCATACTTATGCCGTTTGTAACCACACCATATCGGTCAAAGCTACCATTGTCATTATCTTCCCCCCTGGTGTCAAGTATGTATGCTGTAGTGTCTTTGTTTCTCAGTAACACATACTTGCTGGACATACATATACCTCAAGAGATATGTCATTTTCCTTCACTGAAGACATTGGATCTCGGGGGAAACGGTTTTAGGAAACTTCCTAAAAGCCTCAAGCAGCTCCGTAGTTTAAAAAGTCTTATATTATGTCATTGCGCATACCTCAAATCACTCCCAGAGCTTCCCCAAAGTCTAGAACTCTTGAATGCGCATAGTTGTGTGTCTTTGAAGAATATTCATTGGAGCTTCGAACAGTTTCCTCGAGATTATACATTCTACAATTGCTTTAATCTTTCTCCAGATTTGGTCACTGATTTCTTAGAGAAAGGGCTGGCTAGTGTAGCTCACATGGCCAGAGAGGATCTCCAGGTACTAACTCTTTCTCACACACACTCTGGCACACAATTTATATATATATATATATATATATATATATCCAAAATAGTATCACACATCTAATTTTGTTTTGCTTTCTGAAACAGAAGCTCATCAAAGCCCCAATCTTGAGTTTCTCTGTTCCAGCATCCGTAGGTCTGAAATCCATCTTTCACTTGCAACAAGGTTCTTCTGTGAAGATACAGTTAACTTCTCGTATAAGGAAGCTTTTGGGCTTCCGATTATCAGTTGTAGTTTCGTTTTTGGACAAGTCTTACAATGATGCTGGTTTCGGCCTTAGGTGTGTATGCAGATGGGAAAACAAGAAAGGCCTCTCACGTAGACTAGAACGAATTTTTGATTGTTCGACTCTTGGGGAATTTGCTCTGGAAGTTCGAAAAGATCACATGTTTGTCTTTTGTGATGTCTCAATGCATCCAGGAGGCGCCGAAGGAAGTGACCCCGATATATTGGATGATGTAGTTGTGTTTGAATTCCTTCCTGTCAATAGGCATAACAGGCTTCTTGATGATTGCTGCATGATTAAGAAATGTGGAGTAGATGTAATTGCTGCAGCAACAAAAACAACGACTATTGACTCTCAACCGACTACATTAATAAGGTATGCCCAGTACATATATTTGTTGCTGCAGCAATTACATCTACGTTGCAGCAAATATAACGTAGTTTAGGAACGATATTTAGTTAAATAATTGAAGATTTAGGAAACCAAAAACTCTTCAAAAGAATAGAAACAATATTTAGTTAAATAAGTTTTTTTGGTTAAAAGTTTAGTTAAATAATTGATCAAAAGGATTACTAGATAGTCTAGATTTGTAAAAATAAATCTATATATATAAAATCTCGATGAAAAAAAAAATCTAAATTTCGTTCTTTTTCTTTTCATGAGGCCGATACCATAAAAAATGGCATAAAAGAAATATTTCACTTTTTTAGTGGCACAATCCACAAAATTCCCTATAACCTATAGCAATATTTTTCCAAAAATCTCATATATATATTTTTTGTTGCTTTTGTTCAGTAATTGATAGAAACTATAAAAATATATATTCCTTTTCTTTAGGGAAATTATTTGTGAAAAATCTTAAATGTGTAATAAATTGTTTTTTCTTAAGAATCAAAAACCAAAAACTGTTGCACAATCTACAAACAATCAAAACCTAATCACCAATAAAAGATTTAAAAGTTTTGGTTTTCTTAAAATTTAGGATTTTCTTTTGTTATAGTCACCCACTAGAATCGGACTACCCGCACATACGTGCAGGATTATATTTGTAACATAAACTTATTTTATATTTAAATTTAAGATAAAATTTAGTTATAAATGTTAAGTGATGTTACATATATATTTTCTAAATTAATCAAAACATTTGTAACAGTTTGATTAGGGGTGTTGAATCGAATTTGGATTCGGTTTTAGTTTGGGTTATTTCTATATATAACATAGGCATATCCATTTAGGAAGGGAAAACCATCTTGTCCAGTATCCATAAAAAATATTTTATCTCATAACGGTTTCTTTTTAAATAATTATCCGTTCAACAATTTCAACCAAAAAAAATTATCCGTTCGGTAATATTTATTATAAGAGATTGAGTAAAAGTTTTAGACATATGTATTCCTTGTTTGAATATTGAATTTTTATAAAATTAATAGAAATTATCCAAAAATATTTATAATTCTCAAAAATTCTCTAAATAATTTCAAAAATTACGCGAAATTCCTAAACTACCCATCTTGATATGGATCATAACCCGTCCCATATTTAACTCTTAATAAAATTAATTAAAATTTGAGACATGAATTTACCTATGTAAATTTTCTGATCTGTTACCATTACCCAAAATTATTATCTCGTTTTTTTTTTATCAAATATCGTTCGATTAATTTTTTTGTTACTTGAATTAAATGTTCATGTCCCATACATACTACTATTTTCCGTCCCAATACCAAAATAGATTGACCTTTAAAATAGCATATTGATTTCATCAGATAATAATATTAGAGTATTCAAAATTTAATTATGTTTTTTGAAAGTAAATGTAGTTAGTAAAATGAATAGCTTAAAAATGATATTATTTAAAAACCTAAAATTATATACATAAAATATATTTAATGTGGTTTTTAATCAAATTTAGTTCTGTTTTTTGAAAGTATGTGTAGTTAGTAAAATGAATTACTTTAAAAACTAATATTATTTAGAAAACTCAAATTATATACATAAATATATTTAATGTGGTTTTTTGGAGACATTTATGTTTTTTTCTTTGTCAAAAGGAGCATTTATGTTTATTTAATACATTTTATAGATTATAAATATTATTAATATTTTAAACTTTTATAATATTTTAAACGAAATATTTAAATATTTATAATATTTGAAATTAAGTATTTAAAATATTTTTATTTATTTTATTCGGTAAAATTATTAATTTAACTAAAGAATTTTATTAATTGTTTAATAATATGTGAAATTAAGTATTTAAATATTTATAATATTTGAAATTAAATATTCAAAATATTTTTATTTATTTTATTTGGTAAAAATTTTGGTTTAACTAAGAATTAGATTAAACGAATAATTTTTTTTTAATTTGAAAGTCTAATCAATCAAGCTTCTTGCTCATTCAGATTTTAAATCATTGTGGTCATTTTTTATAATAGGACTCAGAACCATTACTCAAAATTTTGAACCATGTGGGACGTTGAACACACATTTTTTTCTTCATCGATAGAGCAATATATATCCGTTTCTAAAAATTCGATTCACAACATATGCTGAAAAAAATCTTCATATTTATTAACTATAAGTATTAGATGTAATTCCAAACAATTTGAAAATAAGATCAAACAAAGATGACAGAAGAAACATATTTTAAATTTTAACAAAATCTTTCAAATATAATAACTTAAAATAAATAATATAGTATAGTTATATATCAAGTATTATTGTTTCTTTTTGGAAACTAATAGTTATTTAAAATATTTTTATGATTATTTAATTTAATTATATTAATTTTGTGATTACTATTATACCTTCATGATTTTATTTAAAAACTCTGAAAACTAATGGCATTATATGTAAAATAAAACAAAACAAACAAATGTTTCTTCTGGTAGAGTGTATATAGTTTTTTTTGTATTATCAAATCTATAGAAAGATACAAAAGAGTTGTAGTAGTACTGTTCTTACAACTTAATGTTTTTTTATATTTAGTGCTTCTCAACTAATAGTATAGATTCAATATTGGAAATTAGTAAGTCTTATTGAACTAATGTTTTTTTTTTTTTGTGACGATTATTGATTGAACTAATGTTTTCAAGTGATTTTAATGTATTTCGGTTGAAGAGGTAGAAAGACTTGAGAAATTGGTTTGGTTTAATCAGTATGACTCCATTGCTCTCCCCCGAACCCTTAGGCCTTAACCACCAAATCTCAGAGTTTTCTCACGATAATCCGATGAGATCACCCCTCTGGTGATTCACTTGATCATCACTTTGATTGAATCACTTGATGATCTGCATTGAAGAGTACATTCGAATTCCACTCTCATTTGATTTAATCTCTCTTATTATGGCAGTGACGAGGCCATTTTCGTCAAGGAAATCGTTGACAAAGTTAAGCAAAGCCTTAGTGCCATTCCAGGAGAAGAACCTGCAATGGTTACTCATTTTGGAATCGAACATCGGATCAAGCAAGGCGAGGAAAATTTGGATTTTGCTCACTGCGACAAAACTCGAATTGTCGGAATCCTTGGGAGGCAGGCTGTCCAAGAACCACCGGTTCCGTACCACCAAGTGTTTATTAATTTCCGGGGAGCTGATGTGCGCTACAGCTTCATCAGTCATCTGGAGCCCGCATTGAAAAACGCTGGGATCAAGGTGTTCGTGGATAAGAACGGGAAGAGAGGAGAAGATCTAACAGTTCTTTTCCGTAGGATTGAGGAATCAAAGATCGCGCTAGTCGTGTTCTCGAGAAATTACATGAAATCAATATGGTGTTTGAAAGAGTTGGTGAAAATCAAAGAACGTGTCGATGAAGGGAAACTTGTGGCCATTCCCATATTCTATAAGGTTAAGACATCCGACTTAAAAGATCTTATTGATGAAGCATGTGCGGGTCATGGCAATGAGCATGAGGCTCACATTCAGAATAAATGGAAGGTGGCATTGGAGTGTATTATGTCAAAGATGGGCTTGGCTTTGAAAGAGAAGAGGTATTGATTTTGATTTAATTTTATTCCTTTAAATCTTATAATGTGGTATATTACAAATGGAATGTTTGTATATATATTGAAAGAAATAATTATTATTTAGGAGTTTATAACAAAATTAACAACATTTCATATCATATTTAATCTAAAAAGTAAAAACACTTCTAATATGTTAAAATCTAATATGAAATCAAACTTGATGATCTGCATTGAAGAGTACATTCGAATTCCACTCTCATTTGATTTAATCTCTCTTATTATGGCAGTGACGAGGCCAGTTTCGTCAAGGAAATCGTTGACAAAGTTAAGCAAAGCCTTTGTGCCATTTCAGGAGAAGAACCTGAAATGGCTCCTCACATTGGAATCGAACATCGGATCAAGCAAGTCGAGGAAAAATTGGATTTTTCTCGCTGCGATGAAACTCGAATTGTTGGAATCGTTGGGATGCATGGTATCGGAAAAACCACTCTAGCCACGGAATTGTTCAAGAAATCTAGACACCGTTTCGTTCGTTGTGTTAATTTTCTTAAGATCCGTGACAAGTCAACAAAGTTTGGTGATGATCGTTTGAGGAAGATGTTCCTTGAAGATTTACTACAGAACCCAAATATTGAGATAAGTGATGAGACTACACATGATCACTTAGCGGAGAAACTGCTTTCGAATAAAGTCTTTGTTGTTCTTGATGATGTGAGTAACAAAAGACAAATACAAGTTCTTCTTGGAAACCGAAACTGGATTAAGAAAGGAAGCAGGATTGTTATCACAACTCGTGACAGGTCATTCATCTCTGAGTTAGATCCAAACCCTTATGTGGTTCCAAGATTGAATCTTGGAGATGGGTTAATGTGTTTCAGCTTTTATGCCTTTGAAGATCATATCTGCAATCCAGAGATGGGAGAGTATATGAAAATGTCTAGAGAGTTTGTGGATTACGCTAGAGGGAATCCATTAGCTCTCAGGGTTTTGGGTAGAGATCTTCTAAGGAAAGGAGAGGATCAATGGAGAAATCAGCTTGATACATTGGCCAAAAGTCCAAATAAGAGTATTCAAGATATATTGCAAATAAGTTATGATGAACTTAGTGAACAGGAGAAGGATGTGTTCCTTGACATAGCGTGTTTCTTTAGATCAGAGGATGAGTATTATGCGAGAAGCTTACTTGATTCTGGAGATTGTGAGTCCTTTCAAGCTGCGAGGGAGATTACGGATCTTTCCCACAAGTTCTTCATTAGTATCTCTGGCGGACGCGTAGAGATGCATGATTTACTACATACATTCGCCATGGAACTTTGTTCGTTAGCATCCGATGAAGTTAATCAGGTGAAACCTTCGTTATCATCCGATGGAGTTAATCAGGTGAAACGTTCGTTAGCATCCGATGGAGTTAATCAGGTTAAACGTTCGTTAGCATCCGATGGAGTTAATCAGGTGAAACGTAGGCTGTGGAATGACAAATACATTCTCACTGCCCTGCAAGGCGAAATGGTGAGGCTAATCAAATTGCTAAAGCTTCCAAATTTCCTATAGTATCAGTGTTATAAGTGAAACTTTTTTTTCCAGGAAACCGAAACTGTGAGAGGCATTTCTCTAGACATGTCTGAAGTACCAAACATGGCGTTAGACAGGTTGGTCTTTATTAACATGTGCAATCTTCGCTACCTTAAACTCTACAGTTCTACTTGTCCACTGGAATGTGAAGGCGACTGCAAATTAAACTTCCCTGATGGACTTTCATTTCCATTGGACGAGATCCGATGTCTCGACTGGCTGAAATTCCCGTTGGAGGAACTTCCATCGGACTTTACCCCAAAGAATCTTGTTGATCTCAGGCTGCCTTACAGCAAGATTAAACAAGTCTGGAATGTTTCCAAGGTTAGTATAGATATGTCTGGTTCCTTTTTCTTCTTATAGTTGTATAGATTACTGACTGGTGGTGGGAATTCTGTGGTTTTAATAGGATACACCGAAACTGAAGTGGGTCGATCTTAACAACTCGAGAATGTTACAGACATTGTCAGGGTTTTCAAAGGCCCCAAATCTTTTGAGATTGAATCTTGAAGGTTGCATAAGTCTAGTTTGTTTGTCTGAAGAGATGCAAACAATGGAAAGTCTTGTTTTCTTGAATCTAAGGGGATGCACAAGTCTCATGCGTCTACCGAAGATGAATCTGAGTTCATTGAGAACTCTTATCCTCAGTGGCTGTACGAACCTTCACGAATTTAAGCTAATCTCAGAAAATCTAGAATATCTATACTTAGATGGAACTGCAATAGAGGATCTCCCTTCAGACTTTGTGAAGCTTCAGAGACTTATCTTATTGAATCTGAAAGAGTGCAGAATACTAGGGAGTCTTCCAGAGTGTATTGGAAAGCTTAAAGCACTTAAAGAACTGATTCTCTCTGGCTGTTCAAATCTCAAGAGTTTTCCAAATGTTGAAGAAAACATGGAAAATTTCCAGGTTTTACTACTTGATGGAACTTCAGTCGAAGATGTGCCAAAGATACTGCGGGGTAGTAACAGCTTATCATTTCTGCGGCGTCTATCTTTAAGCAGAAATGATGTGATCAGGAGTTTAGGACCTGACATCAGTCAGCTCTATCATCTCAAATGGCTGGACTTGAAGTATTGCAAGAAACTCAGATCTCTTTCGACACTTCCACCGAATCTCCAGTGCTTAGATGCACACGGTTGTATCTCCCTGCAAACAGTCTCGAGTCCTCTAGCCTTTCTTATGCCAATGGAAGATATTCACTCCATGTTCATCTTCACTAACTGTTGCAAACTCAATGAAGCCGCAAAAAATGATATTGGATCCCACATTCGGAGAAAGTGCCAATTGATCTCAGATGATCACCACAATGGGGTCTCTACTCTTTCATCTCAAGTCTTTTTCAATACTATTTTTTTTTTGTTTTTGTTTTCTGATTATTTTTTTTCCTTGCAGAGTTTTGTCTTTCGTGCGTTGATCGGGACTTGCTATCCTGGTTACGAAGTACCTCCATGGTTCAGTCACCAAGCCTTTGATTCAGTGTTAGAACCAAAGCTACCTCCACATTGGTGCAACAATAAGTTTCTTGGACTAGCTCTATGTGCCATTGTCTCTTTCCATGACTACAGAGATCAAAACAACCGTCTTCAGGTTAAATGCGCATGTGAGTTTGAAAACTTAGATACATCATGTAGCCGGTTTAGTGTTCCTGTTGGAGGTTGGTTCGAACCAGGGAATGAGCCACGTACAGTCGAGTCAGACCATGTCTTTATTGGCTACATAAGTTGGCTGAAGATCAAGAAACTACAAAAAGAGGAGTACAAGAAAGGATGTGTTCCTACTAAAGCTAAACTTATATTCACTGTGACAGATGAGACTGGTGAAGTGATTGCACAATGTGAAGTAGTGAAATGTGGGTTCGGTTTGGTGTATGAACCTGATGGATGGTGAAATAAGCACTTTCATATCTGCACAAAATGTTAGTGATTATCCAAGAGAAACTCCAACGACAGCTGACTTTAAAAGTGGGAGAAAATCCATTGATGATTACTTCAGAAAAGGCTGTTATGATCTTTAGGGCTCACATGTTAATTTAAAGCCTGTACATACACTGATAGACAAATTCGTTTTTAGATATGTAATAATAGGGTAATTCAATTGGATCGATTATATTTAAAGAATAGTTTAATTATTTACTGTATAAGGTGAACAGGTGAAGTTCAAGAGTTTAGAGACATATGAGCATGAGAAGAGTTAAACTTGAAGTAGTTCAAGAGTTTAGGTGCAAATATGCAAGTGAAGAGCAGTGTGTTTTGTTCAAGTTTGTTTTCTCACCGGAACACTTTGAAACTCTCATTTCTTTTTAAGGGTGTGTTCCATTTTAAAATTTATAAAATTTATGAAAGATTGTCCCAACTCTTCAACGTATCATCCATTGCTTCAAAAACTCAAATTCATAAGTTTAGAGCCCACGGAAGAAATCATGACATATATTTGAAAGGATACAGAATTGGACAAAGACGTTCAATTATATAATTAGAATATGGAATTGTTACTAAATATTTAGTAAAAAAATAGTTAATTTATTAGAAATGTTTGCATTTTGGGTATTTTATATCAGACTCGTCATTACTTCCTATCCCTTTCTCTTCCTCCTCTTTCGTTTCTCGTGGCTCTAGCCTCTAGGGTTAGGGTTTATTGAATCCACGTGTTATTCTTCTTCTCCAAGTAAGGTAATTATCAATTATTCCTATTATTGTTTCGAATACTATGTTGAATTTTCGTTGATTTTCTTGTTCTCTAGTTGTAGTTTTTTTTTTACCCCACGGTCAAGTGAATCTTCAACTAAATTTTCAATCTTTTAATTGCTCTAAAAAACCCTTTAGATCTAAATGCCGTCTTATTTTTCCTGTCCAGTTGTTAAATTTCTCGATATGAAGGATAAAGACCCAAAGAGGACGTTTGTAGTGGCTCAATCAGCAACATAGCTCATCAGATCCCTCTTGATCAAACCTATCATGAGATCCTCACTAGATCGCCTGCTAAATCTATTAAGAGGTTCCAATGTGTATCCAAGGAAATGTTGTCCTTCATCCAAAGCCAAGTATTCATCAATAAGTTCAGCTCAATTTCCCAAACTCGGTCACGGTTTCTAGTCGCTGTTCGTAATCATCATGTGAATCGTGAGCTATTCTTATCTTCTTCAAACAATGAAACAAAGGTACCTAGCTACTACTTCTTTGGTTACTTATTTTTGCCAATACCCAACTCACCCATGAACCAGGTTCATTACACTTCTTTACATACCAATCTCGATATGAAAATGTCTGGTTCGCCCGTGGATCTTGCTCATTACTCTTCCGTCCATGGATTGTTCAGTTTGTCATTTATAATATATCCAAGTCTGTTCATGATATGTAACCCTAGCACACGACAATTTATATCCTTGCCCTATTACAAACCTTATAGTGGTATACGAGAGGGTGTCTATATGTCCTTGGGATATGATTCGGTTAGTAATGAATACAAAGCATTATGTAGCGCTGGTTTTCGTGGTGAATGTTATCAAGAACACAAGGTTGTAACACTTGGAGGAGGAAGTGATTATCTTTCATGGAGAGACATTGATGAAGGTACAAAAATCACGTGTTATACTGTTGCAACAAACAAAATATGCATCAATGGGATTGTGTATTGCGGTGTTTGGACTACTCGAGGACAAGAGAAGAGAGCAGTGATGTTTTGGTTTAACGTTAGAGAAGATAGGTTATATCAGAACATATTCATCGATTATAAGTGGTGGATCTTTGATAAACTTCAATGGGAGGTTAGCTGCGGCTTGTCCCATGCCATGTGATCCTATCCACAGTTTTACTATATGGATTCTAGATGAATACGAGTTGGACAAATTTAGATGGTTAAAGATACCATTCTATGTTGGCCGTGTGTTGTCGGAATTGTCAGGGAATATTCAGTTAAACATTTTAGGCAAGAACAAAAACGACGAGTTCGTTTCATGTCCAGTAAAGTTGCCTCCCAAACTTGAACCGTTGTACATTTACTACTACAACGGAGGGAATGACTTAATTAGAAGAGTTGAACTTGAAGGATTTGAAAAGTTTGGGTGTAAACATAAAAGTGATGAGAAATGTGCTTGTCAAATCCTTATCTCGGCGGATCACTGTGAAAGTCTCGTCTCTTCGTAATGTGTTTCCTTTTTATTTTTTATTTATGAAGGATTCTAGTGACAGAACTGAAGTTTGTGTTCTTTTCAGTTACATTGTTTATTTTTAGTCTCCGCCGGTTTATTTACTAGGCATTTATTTTTTGTTACTGTTCAAAAATCAAATTTATCAATGCAAGGGAATTGAAGTTATGAGAATGCAATAAGTTTAGAGACAAAGTAAGAAATCATGACATGTATTGGCAGGATACAAAAGCAATTGCAATGCCTTTGATTATTTTAAGAGTATTCATAATGAATAACCTTAAACTTTTTGTTAATTAGATAATTCACTATGAATTTTTGTTATTAACTAGGAGAGAACCCCCAGCGAGCGGATGTAGTTTTAAAATTACTTTTTTGTTAAAATATGATAGTTAGATATATAAATTATGTGATACATCAATTTTGTTTCAAAATACTTTGTTTGAATTTTATTATAATTTGATTTCCTCTAAGTTGAATCGGGTGACAATTTGTCTAATATTAAATTATATATTTTTAATGGTTAATCTAAGATTAATGTAATTGTAAATAGATTTATTTGAATCAAACTTTTATAAAAATCTCATTCCTCGTTTAATTTAAATATGGTGATTTGTGGGCATAAATGTTAACAATTTGATCAGTGTTTTATTTTGAATATTAGTATTTAATTTATTACATATTTATTTTAAATTTTATATTTAATTTAAGTAATATGTGATTTCTTAGGTCTTGTATTTTATGTTTTTATTTCTAAAACTTAAAGTATTTTACCTAATATTTTATTGTAATTAATGTATTATTTAAAATAAATTAAAAACAAATTGAAAAGAGACATAATATTTAAAACGAAAATAAACTTGGTGATGTGGTTGCTGAGTAGAAAAGAGAATAGAGGTTGATGTATCGACGCTGGAGAAAACTCATTCTTCCATTACACATAGGATTTAGATTTTTTTAAACCAAGATTACCACGCTCTCAGTATGGTTCTAAATGATGGGAATGTGGAGTATGCCCTTCGCGAAAAATCTATCCACAGTGCCCTGGCTTGTATCTAAGTAGGCGATGAATTCTTTGGCCTTTCATTGTATAAATTTCCTCAAGGAGAAAATGTGTTGCTCCCCGCTTGGAGTTGCTCCTTGAAACAAGCACCCATGGCTTGATATCATAAACTTCGTACATATCTCCTTCCGGCTGGCTTTACCAACTCTTTATTTGACACTTCGCTATTTGTCTATCAATGTAATCGACGCTTTCTCTATGTTCTGGTCTATGTTGACGATATTCTTATCACTGGAGAAAATGATCGGGTTGTGGTATTTATTAAAGCTCTTTCCAATCGGTTTTCATCACAGGATCAAGGTGAACTCAATTATTTCTTAAGCATCGAGGTGACTCGCACACATCATGGCCTACACCTCATGCAGAAGAAATATATTACTGATCTGCTACTCAAGAAAAATATGCTAGACGCTAAGCCGGTTACAACGCCCATGGCACTTACGCCAAAGCTAACACCTTATCCCAAGAACAAATATATACGCTCATCCTGGATATAACATATATGAAAGACTGAACAATCCATGGATGGATGAGCAACGAACAAGGTCCACATGCAAACCGGACACTGTCATTTCGAGATTGGTATGCAAAGAAGTATAACGAACAGGGTTCACGAGCCGATTGGGTATTGGCATTTGAAGACTAGAAGTAGTAGGTACCTCTGTTTCATGGTTTGAAGAAGAACAGAGGAGCACACGATTCACATGAGTACGAACAGCGACTAGAAACCGTGGCCTTGTTTGGGAAACTGAGCTGAACGAATCGATGAATACTCGGCTTCGGATAATGGATAGCCATTCCTTGGATACACATTGGAACCTTTTAAGAGATTTAACCGGAAATCTATTCATGATCTCAATCATTAGATCAAGAGGGATCTGATGAGCAAAGTTGCTGATTGAGCCGCTACAAACACCCTCCTCACCTCTCATATCAACCTCGTCTTGCTTTTCATGAGAATTCTTTGAGTGTGATGAAACCCCACTCTCACTGTATGAACATTCCCCAGCTACTACTCCAGCCATTAGTATCTTCTAAAACCAAAATACCCAAACCTAGCAAAAGCAGAGACCAAAAAAAATAGATTCGTCAACATTGGATATGCCATGGCTTCAAAGAAGCTATGAACACCGATCATGCAGAACGATAAAAAATTGCAAAATCATGGTAACGAACATATCGAGCCCCAATCCGAACTAAGATAACACACATCGGAAAACTTGATAAGGGAAATTTGATACAAATGCCAGGTAAAATCCAAAATTTTGCTCAAAAGACCAATCCCTGCCGGGAAAATTAACAACTTGAAAGGTTTTTGAAGCAATCAACCGAAAGATTGAAACTTCACTTGACCGAGGGAAAAAAAAAAAACAAATCCAGAGAACAATAAAATCAACGAAAATTCAAGACAGTAATCGAACGAACGACAGAAATAGTTGATACTTACCTTACCTGCAATGAAATTAACTTCTCCACTCGCGAATTTCAGAAAAAGAATAACGCACCCTAACCCTATCCCTGTTATATATAAACAAATTATTAATTTTTTTTCCTTAGTCAAAAAGGATTATCGATGAATGATAATAATAACAAAACAAATACCTTTTACGTTCTAATTTTTCTAGTGCATATGTTAAATATTATTATTTAGTTCAATAAAAATTTAATTTTTCTTTTTAAAATTTACACCTGCCTTTCCATTTTATTAGATGTTTCGGCTAAAAATGTGCATATTAAAAAATCTATTTTTCTTTACAAAAATATCATTTAATCTTTTACTTTAAAACTATTCAACTAATCAAAATTTAGTTTTTGCCTAAAACTTTCAAAACAGCTAATAAAATAGACAAAAAAAAGGCCAAAACATCTTATAAAATGGAACATAAAAAGTAGATTTTATATTATTTAGGCTCCACTAATAATTTTTCACACACTTCTAATTATTTGAACGTAAAAAATTGATTGATTATAATCTAATCTAATTCATTATCATAATTAGTTGAATATTAAATAAATCATAGACTAAATTAATTGAATTAACCAATATCCTATCAAATTTGATATATCAAATTAGCACATAAATTTATTTAATTTCATGGATCACATAGTTAAATAGGTCAACTCATGAACACACAAATTTATTGGTAATAACTTTATCATCATAATTTTATAATAATTAATTAATTAATTAATTAATTACATGAATTCAATCAATTATAAAGGCATTTTTAGATTTTGAATTTTTGATTATTTGAAAAGTGTAATTAGACAATGTTAGGAAAAGCATGTATGAACAAACATTAAAAAATATCATTTATATCTATTTTTTCCTTAAATCATTCATTTAAGATTTTTTTAAAGAATTGTTCCAAGGAAAAAAAGAAATGTTCTAAGAATATCTATAGATAACATTAACGATGAAGTTTGCTCAAAAAAAAACAAAACAAAAAAAAGGACAATTTGCTGTTATGCCCCTTTCGACAAAATTTTCAGCCGCTATATCCCTCTTATGTTTTTTATTTATTTTAAATTTATTTTTAAATAAGAAACTAGTTAAATGACCAAATAACCTATTGACTTTCTGTTTATTACGTTGACAACCTAATGAATCTAAACAAATAAAAAAAAGTCGGCCCATTAAGATAAAACGAAATAAAACTTTTAAAGTCCAACCTAGAAACACAAAAACTAATGTATCTAAAGGAAAAACAAGATCTAAAACTACTTTTCCCCATTTCTCTCTTCTTCTTCTTCACGCACATACACGTCCCCTTTTTCATCTACACGTTCAGCCACCATCGTCTTTTGTAAGGTTTATATTACAGTTACGGTTTAGGAATTTCAAATTAATAAGTTTGGGTTTGTTTTTAGAATTTTCGACAATAGGGGAATGTCCACCATAATTTAGGAACTACAAAAACAAAATTACATAGTCTGGGAGTGAAATGTCAGTTAGGGTGTAGAAAATTTATCAAAATCGTAGATAGTTAGTTTTGTCTAAAAATAAAATATGTTTCTTTGAAATTGTGTCTATTAATTGGTGTGAAACTAAGGTTTCAAATGTTGTTTTCATAATGCAGTTATGGTGCGAACTAGAAATGGTATTTCTAAAACCCCACCTCGGTCTTCTCTAGAGGATGAGAATGTACCTGAGACGGATCAGCCTGAACCAGAGATGGATCAGCGTGAACCAGAGATGGATCAGCGTGAGAAAGAGACGGATCATTCTCCTGAGCTGGAGAACCAGGTATATAATAAGTACAACTGATGCAAAACTAGTACAACTAATGTAATACATGTAGGTTCATTTAGGTAAACCTAGTACAACTGATGTAGTAGTAGTACTACTTTAAATTAGGTATAGTGGATTTCTCGCTAATTTTTGGAAATTTATATTAGGTATAACTAAGTAAACTTGGTGCAACTTATAGCTAAAATGTTCTTGTTGTAGGATGCTGAGGAGGTACAGCAACCTGCTAAGTTTTATCATCGGCCGGAAGACTACTCGAAAAATTGCAAGTTCATGATTAGGTGCAATATCTCCAATGTGTTGGATAACTTGGAGATGTACCTTTCCGACATGGAGTTGGATTAGTTCAAAGATCAGAACCAATTCAAGCATCTCTTCCACATGCCGAGGGAGAAAAACCGGAAGTTGATGGGCATGTGGATGCTCATGTTGCGGACGGCTTGCCTCAAGAGGAGGAAAGAGTGGTGGTTCGTTGTCAACAGAGTTCCAGTCTGTTATTCCATAAGGGAGCATGCTTTAATATCCGGACTTAATTGCAAAGATTACCCCGAAGATGGTGACAACATTGGGAGTTATGACTTTGTGCTAAGACAGTTTAAAAGAAAAAATAAGATCTTCTTGGCGGATGTAGAAAAGAAGCTGAAGACGATGCCATCATGTGAAGATCGGTTGCATATGGCTGTGCTTTACCTCCTCAGCTCCATCATCAAAATGAAGGCGAAGGTACCTTCAGCCATTGAACCTTTTATTCTGAAAATTGTTGATGATCTAGAGGTATGCAAGAGCTATCCGTGGGGTAGATACACATTTGAACACTGTTCAGATGTGATCCGCAAGTGTTTGACGTCTTTAAAAGGAGAAGTCAAAGAGAAAGTATCCTTGACATTTCCCGCATTCATAATTCCATTAGAGGTAAAAATATTCAAACTTTTTGTTTCATATATTTATTGGTTATAATGTTTGTACTAATGAAGCTGCTTTATTTTTTATAGCTTTTGGCATTTGAGGCTGTGGATGCTCTTAAGGTAACGTACCGTGAAGATTTTAGATCGAGCCATGGCTGTCCAAGGATGTGCCAGATGAGTTTCAAAGACACGGGGATGAAAGAATATCCATTAACTGACATCAATGAGACGCTCGGTGAGACAAAGGTAAGATTCTATTTTTGTGAAGGATTCTGTTTTTGTAAAAATTTGATTGTTATTAAAGCTAATGATTTTTTCTTTCTAATATAGGAGATTTGTAGCATTCTGGAGCCTACAGCTGATGAAGAACGTTTGCTAGATTGTATTTGGGATGAAAACTTCCCTGAAGACTATCCGGATGCGGTGGCTGAAGGTATGACTGCCCATCTCAATGCCGGAGGGAGCATATTTTGGGAAAACCTCTACGAGCGGGATGTGTCTGCAAGGGTAGTAGAGGAAGTAACTGTGGAAGCAGAAGAAGTTGAAGAAGTTGAAGAACGTAGAAACGTTCCTCCTCCACGAGATATTTTCAGAGAGCTAAAGAAGCTAATGGATGATGGGTTCAACCATAGCCGCAAGATGATGAAAGTCATTGAGGAGAAGGTTAGTTTGATTGGTGAGAAGGTTAAAGTTCTTGAATATGATGTGAAGAACCTACAAAAGGGAAAGAAAGGGGTATGGATAACATATGGTGAAGGTGATGTTGAGATGGGATCAAGGGAAGCTGATGTTGATGCTGAGATGGGTGAAGCAGCTCATCATTCTCCAGTTCAGCCTTTTTCTCCAGTTCAGCATTCTTCTCCGGCTCGGTCTTCTTCTTTGGCTCAGCCTTCATCTCCGGCTCAGCCTTCTCCAGCTGAGGTTGCTCCGGCTCAGCCTTCATCTCCGGCTCAGCCTTCTCCAGCTGAGGTTGCTCCGGCTCAGCCTTCATCTCCAGCTCGTCCAAGAATTGTGACTTCTGAGTTTTCTATACTTCAATGTGGTCCAGTAAGTGGTCCTTTACCTTTTGGTAGCACTGAACCATTGAAGCCATTATTCAAGCGCACAAAGATGTTAGCTAGGAAAAGTGTGAGGGCGTGTGGACCCTCAAAGTTTTGTAAATCTCCCTTCATGGAAGAGAAGAAGAAGAAGGACGATCCCAAGAAGAAACGGGAGAAGGAAAAGAAGAAACCAGAGAAGGAAAAGACGAAACGAAGGAAGGTTTAGGTTTCTTCTTTTTTATTTATGATGTTATGTTATGGGAACTTGTTTTATGTTTTTATTTATGATACTTCAATGTTGTGTGGTTGTGTTATTTGGAACTTGTCTTGATGATGTAGGAATTTGATTTCCGTTTGGAACTAATTTAGATGAGTCCTTTTTAAAATTTTCCAATTCTAAGTACTACTACATAGTTGTACCTAGGTTTACCGTAGTTGTACTAATGCTTCCACATAGATGTACCATGTTGTACTTAGTTGTACGTTAGTTTTCATAGTTGTATCGTTATAAATTTAATTTTAAATTTTAAACGTAATTTTAAATTTTATATTTTAAATTTAATTTTAAAATTAAAATTATATAATTTTAATATAAATTACATTTATTTGATTATTATTCCTAGGATCAGACAAATATAAAAGAAGACAAAAGTACCTAGTATAGACAAAAGTATATAGAAAAAAGTCCCGTGACAAAGAGTACGTCGGATAAGACAAAACTACGTTGTACTCGAGATAAACCATTGTCCCATAGTTGTACCACAGTTGTAACATAGTTGTACCAAAACTGCATAGTTGTACTTTGGTTGTTTAATCTTAAATTAGTTGTACTATACTTAAACCTCATAAATTTTAGTTGCACTAGTAACAGTGGATTAATAATGTTGATTTCCTATAATTTCATTAAAAAAATGTAGTAAATAACATTTTTCCCAATTCTCAATAATTGAAGTCCTTCCCATCCAAAGAAACCACAAGGATACTTATCTATGTAAAACTGCTTGCAACCACAAGTTTTCCTATCCAAATCTACCACATAACTTATCCCATCAAGCCCCAGAACTGTGTATTCTTGACGTAGCTGTTTATCTCAGTAACCTCGAACCGATTTGCTTCTTGTAATCTTTCATTCATGAGACTCTCCAGCTAAGGAACCAATTTTTGTGATGAAGGAACTTCTACAGAACTCTTCCGATGCTTGTTAGACCATTCAGATATTTTTTCTACAATAACATCCAACATTGGTAATAGCGAGTACTCTCTTGCAGCTACAAACACACCATTGATCGATTCCACAATATTAGTGGACATCAAATTGTACCTATCGCCTACAAAATAACATCTTGCCCA
Source organism: Cardamine occulta (assembly GCA_028015245.1). Taxonomy (NCBI): domain Eukaryota; kingdom Viridiplantae; phylum Streptophyta; class Magnoliopsida; order Brassicales; family Brassicaceae; genus Cardamine; species Cardamine occulta. Next base: position 1,979,440 of record CM051384.1, read on the forward strand.
TTTATCACAAGTTGTACTTCTATCCAAATACTCGCCTGCGGATGAGTAGCTCTTTCTAAAAGCCACATACAGTTTCTTGAACTCAGCCTCCGTATAAGCTTTTGCACATTCAATGAACATAGAAACAACAATTTCTTTCTTGACGTGGTGAACACTCCCTTTCACATTCTGCGCCAAATGGTACATGCAATATCCATGTTGAGCTAAGGGGTATACTTCACTAACTGCCTTGATGATACTTTGATGTCTATCCGTAAGAAACACCAATTCTTGGGAATCTGGAATAACCGATTTCAACATTTTGAGAAACCAAGTCCAACTAGCATCTTTCTCACCATCAACTACACCAAAGGCAAGTGGGTAATGGTGGTGTTCAGGATCTTGAGCTGTGGTAACAATTAGAACTCCACCATATATATGCTTAAGGAAAGTTCCATCCATAATTATAACTTTTCTCATCGCCCTAAACCCTTCAATGGAAGCTCCCAATGCAAAAAACAAGTATTGAAACCTGTGTTGCTCATCTACATCAACACGTGTGACTGTACCTTGGTTGTTGAGTTCTAAATTGTGCATAAATGAATACACAGACCGAAAACTTTCTTCTGGGCTGCCCCGCACATAACTAGCATCTTTGATTTTTCCTCTATATGCGGTAGAGTATGACACTTTAACACCAATGTTTCTATTAACCAAACCCACAAGCATCTTTGGAGTTGGGGTTTCAAATGTACTAGGAAACTCTTTATTCAAAAGAGATGCAACTATCCGCTTTGTGCCTTTCCTTCTGTTTTTTCTAGTACTAGTACTACTCGCTGGAGAGCATGTATGCAGCTTGTTGTGGGTTCTTATTGAGAAATAACTTGCACCCATAAGTATTGCAGCCCGTAAATTCCACTTGCAACCGCTAAGTCGTTCACGACATTTGACCACATATCTCTCTTTATCCGATTTCATAATATCAAACTCAAAATATTTTTTATGTGCAGCAATTTCAACTATATCTTGTATTTCTACCTTACTCTGAAACTTTTGATCCAAGACTACATTTATATCATCTTCACATGCAACATTTCCATCTTTATTCCCTTATATTTCTCGTCCATCCTCATTTTCCCCTATTTCTCCTCCAGTTTCTCCTTCTTCTACAACATCTCCAAGCTGATAGTATTCATCCAAGTTCACGAATTCTTCATCATCAAGTGCATCATTTTCACATGTGTTCTCCAGCCCATATTCCATTCGTTCTTCTCCGTAAATACTAAGTAAACCATCATTAACACAAGCTGCACTTTCATTTCTTACTACTTCTTCAAACTCCATATTTTGTGCAACATCTTCCAAAGGCTCAACATGCAAAATATTCCCACTTTGATCATAACGACATGTCATAATATAGACACGCAAGTCTTCATCATCCTCGATTATTGATGGTCTATGCTTATGATCCGCCTTCGGAGTGTAACGAAGTTTCAGCCTTGTCGCATCTTCATCTCTTTTCATCTTCTTGCATATGCTATGAACCAACTCTGAATAAGTTACATCCTCTACCGATGTCTTCATCATCAAAGTGTAAATTCGATCTTCGTTTTGAATCCATTCCATATAACCTCCTCCGGTTTTTGAATAATACCCTCCATAATCAAAATATATGATTATGCATCGCTTCATATTCATTTCCCCCTGAAAAATAATAAAAATCAAAATTGAATATTAGTATTAATATTAGTATTCGTAGTTGTACCAAGTTGTACCTAGTCGTACCAAGTCGTAGTTGTACCAAGTTGTACCTAGTCGTACCAAGTCGTAGTTGTACCAAGTTGTACCTAGTCGTACTAGTTTTACTCTATTTACATAGTTGTATCAGTTGCACTTATTTCTGGGTAAGTTTTAGATTTCTAGTTTATAGTCGTGTTCGAATTTTATTTCTTTTCACCTACGATTCACTATAATTTCACCACTATCAACTGATACGATTGTTACTAACTAACTAATTGATCAAGAAAACGAGTTTTATCTTCCAATGTGCAAACAAAACTCAAAACAAATTAAAATCTACAAGAACATTTGAAATCTATAAATTTCTCAACCTTAAACTTTGAATTTAAACCTCCGATATGGGTTAAAAATCACACAATACAACAAGAATTCATTAATATAACAATAATACAAAAGGAATGGGAAAATAATCACCTCAAATAAAGCTTCAAATTTGGCTATGAAGGTTTGTCCGGTTTGTTTAGGCAAGAAGAAGAAGAAGATGAATTTTTACTTCTTTTTTATTGGTCCACATTTAATTTTGTCATTTAATTCTCACCAATCATAAACCTAACTTTATTTTGTTTGTTTGATTAAATTTAATAGAACTAATAAAAGGAAGGAGGGTCAAAAATGTAACTCAACTTATGGAAAAATATAAAGATTAAATAAAGAAAAATTTTAGTGTCCACAAGGATATATTAGCCATTTATCCCAAAAAAAAACACTAACGATGAATAAACAAACAATAAATAATACAATCGAAGATATAATAAAATCTCATCTTCTTCGCGCTGATTGTCTCTCTCGTCTTGTCCAAAATCAAACGAAGAGATCAATTCGATTTCTCTGAAGAATCGCGTCTCTCGCTTTTACTCTTCTCGCTGGTCTCTACTCGTACTTAGATTCTCGCTCGTTTCTCCTTCTTCGCACTGATCCTCTCTCTCGCCTTCTCCAAAATCAAATATCTCTGAAGAGATCAAGTCTCTCGCTTACTCTACAGCATCGCGCTATTCTCTAGTCATACTCTTTGACTTCTCGCTCGTTTCTCCTACTCCGCGCAAGAACTAATCTTTCTTTTTCCATCTTCTCTCTCATACTCAACCATGGATCATCCAATCTACAGTACTATAGAAGTTCCTTTCTTTGGGCAAAATAAGACCATTCTTCTCCACAACAGGGAGGGGTTAGAATCACTTTTATCAATCTGTAAGTTCTTTGAACAATTACTTAGGTTAGGGTTTGGTTTAGGTAAAGCTGCTTGTTTATGATTTTTTTTCTGATTTTTGTAGGCAATGCCATCATTCTTAAACGCAAATTGGTTCTTGAGGGTGATTTTTATGAGGAATGGGAAGTGTTATCCTTTCTTAGAGAGAAATTGCAAGAATTGTGTCTGGACCAGTTGAAAGGTAGGATCGAGGATGCAATTTCAAACCTTCTAGAGACTTTTCCTCAACCGGTTTGGGATAGAATTGATTCATTTAAAAACAATGAATGCTCTGAAATTCTTTAAGTATTGAAGATCCCTCTGTACCATGAATGGGTCATTGAAGATAAGGTATTGTTACTCTTTCAAGTGTCAATTTTTATGCTCTTAGTTCATGTAGTCACTCACTATTGCCTCTGATTCCAGGACGCACAGCCAAAATGCCAAGATGATGTCACACTGTCTGCTTATGGTCTCTATTGTTTAAAAGAAGCAATTGAAAATCATGAAGTCTATGTTTTAGTACACCACAACCACTGCAACAAAGGTATTACTCAAAATGTTTTGTTTAGTTTTGCAATAAACCAAATATTGGTGTAAATTATCCTAGTAGGTGTTATGTTAATAGATAAGGTTTGTGTAAAAGCATGTTTAATGTGTAATCACAAGAAGTCATATATATGTTGTGGTTATTTTTGATGCAGAATGAAGGTGAAGTATGTCTTCTTGTCATGGACAAAGGTTTAAACAACGGGGGTATGTTCTGGGAAAAGTTGAACAGTTCTGAGGAAAGAGAAGCTCATTCTGAGGAGGGAGACAATAATGGAGCCGATGATATAGGAGAAGGAGCAGAAGTATTTGACTTCAAGGATAGAGTAGATGGAAGAGCAAAAGTATTTGACTCTAAGGATATAGTAGATGGAGGAGCAAAAGCATTTGACTCTTGAGGATATAGAGAAGGAGGAGCAGAAACATTTGACTATGGAGGATATAGTAGAAGGAGGAGCAGAAGCATTTGACTCTGAGGATATAATAGAGGGAGGAGCAGAAGCATTTGGCTATGACGATATAGTAGAGGGGGAGCAGAAGCATTTGACTCTGAGGATATAGTAGAAGGAGGAGCCGAAGCATTTGACTTTGAGGATATAGTAGAAGGAGAAGCATAAGCATTTGACTCTGAGGATATAGTAGATGGAGGAACATAAGCATTTGAATTTGAGGATATAGTAGAAGGAGGAGCAGGAGCAGAAGTATTTGACTCTGAGGATATAGTAGAAGGAGGAGCAGCAGCATTTGACTTTGAGGATATAGTAGAAAGAGGAGCCGAAGCATTTGACTTTGAGGATATAGTAGAAGGAGGAGCCGAAGCATTTGACTTTGAGGATATAGTAGAAGGAGGAGCAGAAGCATTTGACTTTAGGATATAGTAGAAGGAGGAGAAGAAGCATTTGACTTTGAGGATATAGTAGAAGGAGGAGCAGAAGCATTTGACTTTGAGGATATAGTAGAAGGAGGAGCCGAAACATTTGACTTTGAGGATATAGTAGAAGGAGGAGCCGAAACATTTGACTTTGAGGATACAGTAGTAGGAGGAGCAGAAGCATTTGACTTCGAGGATATAGTAGAAGGAGGAGCTGAAGCATTTAACTTTGAGGATATAGGAGGAGGATATGAGAATTTGAATCGGACGGTTCTATGGATACCTAGGTAGGGGGTCAAGCTTCAATCAAATCAGTATTGGACGTTCAAAGTTCTTCATCTGCCGATGAGTTTTAGGTCATAGAGTTTCCTGTGACTTTTGGAAAGAGCTACAATTTCCTGTGACTTTTGGAAAGAGCTACAGTTTCCTAGATGACGCTTAACGGATCCTACTTTTATTGGTTTTTCTCTCAGTCTAGAAACTTTATTCAATTCAATCTTTAGTCTAGTTTTGAACAATAAGGGATTACGCCCATGTTCTGAAATTTTTTTTTAAGCGTTTTTGTAGCTCGATGCTTTATGCTATTGGGGTTTTGAGAAGTATTTGGGTTTCTTCTGGTTGGGAATGATGAGATTCAATATAATCAAATTTATTCTATTATAGGAAGTATATAATCAAATCTTTGAGTTTACCTTGATTTTCGAATTAGTTTTGGTGTTTATATTTGTCGTTTACTCGTTGGAATTGTGGGAGTTGAAAAAGAATCGAACGAATATATATATGTCATATTGTTATGGATAATTATATTAGTAATTATGTATCTAAATAAATACTATATATAATGATGTTTATGATTATCCATATTACATGTAAATTAGAATAGTTGTAATTATCAATGTTCTTTTCTATTTATATTTTGTAAAATTAGTTACTTGTTCATCAAGCAAAACAACACTATAAATAGTGTTGACATACGTTGTAAGTGATACACATTATTGAAAGCAATAAACAAAGTTTCAATAATCATAATCTTCTCTCCTCTCCTACTTCTTTCACATTTTCAACAATTCACCGTCATTTCTCTTCTTTGTTTTTTTTAAACACATATGTATTATATACATCTACATATATAATACAATACACTTTTTTTTTGCCAGCAAAAAAATCAAATCCATTATTGCAAAAATTGGCGAAAACAACAAACTATCATTGAGAATTTCATCTTTAGACTTAAAACCGGTTTTCATCATGGGAAAACCAATTCGGTGAGTTAGATCTTACATGGAAAAATAAAATATCTCATGCTCGAGCTTTCTTTGACAAGAAGTCGGCACGAACATTCAAATTTTGAGATTCAAATTTTGAGAAATAAAAGAAATAGAAAAATCAGGAAATAATGGTTTAAGGGCGCTAAAATCATCCATCTCCGATGCAGATGTCGGCCAAACCTCTGGTGCGTCGAGCAAAATTATGAGATCCTTGCAATTGGTCTGGAAAATAATCTCAAAGATGTGTAAATCTCTCAAATATCTCAAATCCCAAAGTAATGAATCGGGTTCGGCATGGAAAGGGGGGGGAGGGGGAACAACGTTGACTCTTCAGACCAATGTTCAAGATCTTACCGTCCGATATCAGGAGCCAACCATGCCCACTCTGACTGTCCGATTCCGACCAAGATCCATATGTCTGACAAATAAAACTGTGATGTACTGGTGGAGGGTCTTCTAGAATCTGAGGTGATGTAGCTAAAGTTATCGCTTCATCCCAAGCATTAGCTGTCCTAAAATCTTTCGCCTCCTACATCGCAATAGCTAAAGTGATGTTCAGTGCTACATCTTTGATCGTAAGAGTGTCTCTTTCTTTAAGTTTTGAGCCTTCCAAATAAACCACAAAATCCACAAAAAGGATTTGATCGTAAGAATGTCTCCCCCTAGATCCTTGGCTCACCACATAAGATAATCAATATTCGTGAATACTGATGTCGAGGGGAACTCATTTGGCACTGACAGAATGTTTGACAAAGTCCATACTTGCTTTGCCGGAGGGCACTCAAAGAATATGTGGTTGATAGTCTCATTATCCACTCCACATCATGGACAGGTCTTATCAACTCTGATATGTCTATCGGTGAGTCGTTGACACGAAGGTATACAACCCGACACGATCTACCACACAAAATGCATTAGTTTTTGTGAGGTCAAAAGCTTCCATGATTGTGCCTGCAGTGTAGTAACACTCTGTCCCTGAAAAGGGAAGTTACAATCTTCTCTCTGTCGGGCCTTAGCTGCCCAATATCCAGACTTTACTATGTAGACTCCTGATTTTGTGTGTGTCCAGCTATAATTGTCGTTAGAGAATGCGACACTCGACCTTATGCTTAAAATCAGAGGTAGATCTTCTAGCGACACTAGGTCCTTAAGCACTTCAACTTTCTAGCCTTTCGTTGTAAAGTATATCAAATCGCTCACATATATGTGAGGATCAATCTCAACAGAGAGGCCTTGCGGCAATTTCGCTAAAATGTCGGGGATCCAGTGGTCTGACCAAAACTTGGTTCCTATACCGGAACCAATAACTCTCCTTAGACCCGAACTCAACAGCAATCTAGCCGCCATTAAGCTTCTCCATCCATAGGAAGGGTTATATGCTGGCTTGACATGGAGTGGGTTGGAGTATCTGAAGTATCTTCCCCTCAGCACCCGTGCTAGGAGAGAATTTGGGGATCTCACAATTCTCCATAGTTGCTTCGCCAAAATGACGTGGTTAAAGTCCTCGAAAATACGGAAACCCAGTCCTCCTGCCCAAAGCGGCTCACATAACTTATCCCAAACGATCCAGTGGATACCCTTGCTATCTTGTTTCTTGCTCCACCAAAAATTTGAGATGGCACTGTTTAACTTCGTGCAAATATACTTGGGTAAAAGGAAGCACATCATTATATATGTCGGAAGAGCTTTCGCTACATATTTTATGACGATCTCTTTTCCTCTCCAGGAAAGGAATTTTGCAGACCACATGTTGATCCTGCTGTGAAGCCTATCTTGGACAAAAGCGAACATTTGTGCTTTGGAGCCGTGTATCTTCTCGGGGAGTCCTAAGTAGGTACCCATCCCCCTCTCTTGTGTAATTCCCAGAATCTGTTCAATGTTGTCTTTTGTCTCTGTTCCAATCTCTGTCCCGAACATGATGGACGATTTGATTAGATTAATTTGTTGTCCCGATGTCTGTCCGTATAAACGAAGGATAGTTAAAATCTCTGTGCTTTGTTGTGCATTAGCCTAGCAGAAAAATAGACTATCATCAGCGAACAGTAGATGTGATACTAGAGGGCACGCTCTCGACAATTGGAGTCCCTGGATCCTACCAAACCATTCTGTGTTGTTAAGTTGTGCGATTAGGGCTTTTGTACACATGATAAAAATAAACGGTGAGAGCGGATCTCCTTGTCGAATCCCTTTCGCCGGAAAAAATACTCTCTCTTACTTCTCCATTAATCAAGACCTTGTTTGAAACAGATCTGATGCAATGCATAATCATATATGTCAAACGAGCTGAGAATCCCAGCATAAGCATCAATTCTCAGAAAAAATTTTATTCAATCTGCTTATAAGCTTTACTCATATCCATTTTTATGGCTATGTATTTTCTCCAACATGCTGGATATGTCCTTAAGGTATGAAAATTTTCGTGAGCAATAAAGATATTAACTATAATCAACAAATGCTGATTGGGTCTCGGAGATAGCACTTGGGAATATACCTCTTTGTTATTTAATGATTTTATTACACATATATATTTCTTTTTCTTTTTCTTTTTATGTCAGACTCTTCATTACTTCCTATCCCCCTTTTCTTCCTCTTTCGTTTCTCACGACTCTCTAGGGTTAGGGTTTGTTCAATTTCACGCGTTATTCTTCTTCTTCTTCTTCTGCAATTCGCGACTGGAAAAGTTAATTTCATTGCTGGTAAGGTAAATTGTCTGTCTTTTTTGTTTCTGTTCGTTCGATTACTGTCTTGGATTTTCGTTGATTTTTTTTCGTTCTCTCGATTTGGGGCTTTTTCCCCAACCGGTAAGTGATTTTTTTCAACGAAATTTTCAATTTTTCGGTTAATTTCTCTACAAGTTCTTTGGATCTGTTGTTTACTGCCCAATGGCTAAATTTCTAGGTATGGTTTCGTAATCTGAGCAAACTTTTGGATTTTTTTTATTCGAATGATTCTAATTAGCGATGAATTTCGCATAATCAAGTTGTTTGCTAAGTTCGATTTCATGATTTTCAGTTCGCAAATGATTATCGTGCTGCATGATTCATCTTCATTAGCTTGAAGATTTACTTAACCCTTTGACTCTCGTTTAGACTTATGTGATTATGTTACAATTCACCAATCAGTCTCTTCACCTTTATGCAATTACAAAGATCATAGCTTTGTTTGATGGGGAATCAATCTATTTTTCTTATGATCTCTTCAGCGTTGAGTATCAAGCTTATTACCATTGTAAGTGATGTAAATTTTGGTTCTTTTTTGTTAGGTTGGGATATTTTGGTTTTAGAAGATACTAATGGCTGGAGTACTAGCTGGGGAATGTTCGTACAGTGAGAGTGGAGTTTCATCACACTCAAGGAATTCTCATGAAAAGCAAGACGAAGTTTCCCGCTGGTATTTTGGTAGAAAAGAAATAGAAGAGAATTCACCTTCAAGGTTGGATGGTATTGACTTAAAGAAGGAAACTTATCTCCGCAAATCCTACTGTACGTTTTTGCAGGACTTGGGCATGAGATTAAAAGTGTAAGTTCTTTTTGCACCTCATCTTATTTCTGTGCATTTTTCATTTATCTGCTCCAAGCTGGCTTGGTCTTTCTTGACATGGTAATTCTTCCAAACCGTTCCATCAACATTGTGTATAGATTATAGTTACACCTTTACATATAGGCTTGGTATAATTGGAATTTGATGTGCTTCTGATTGTTTTAGGCATACCTTTGTACTAGCATTTGTTCTAGCACTTTCCATTAGAAATTTGTAAAAGTTGTGTTTTATTTTATCTCATTGTTTCTTTCTTTGACATGAATACAAGTAGAGACAGTTATTTATGGTGACGACATTATTGCTTCACTGTCTGAATATTACTTCTTGCAGTCATGGTTTCTGCAATGTACAAAAGCTTTTAATTTTTAGTTCCCATTGAAAGTGGCTGATATAGTTTTCCGATCAGTCCCCAGGTTACAATAGCTACAGCGATAATCTTCTGTCATCGATTCTTCTTTCGTCAATCACATGCAAAGAATGACAGAAGGGTGAGTTTATTGTTTTGCACCTGAATAAGTTGAACGCTTAAAAAATATGGGATTTAGTCTGTGTTGTTCGAATCACTATGCTGTAGTCTGGCTTTTGTAGCGTTCAGGGTATTGAATATCATGGCTCCTTGGTATTCTTTTACATATATTGGCTCCATCTCCTTGCCATTTTTCGTTGTAGTTCTAGAGAGCACATTACTCTATTCTCATTGATAGTATGGCTGTCACTTTGATTTTGATTTAGCTTTTTACTTTGTTCTACCCAGGATTAGTGAATTGTGATTGTTCGTACTGATTGATTCTTCTAGAGCAAGAAAATCATTTAGATCTTTACTGGGCCCTTTCTTCATGTTGTTTCACAGACAATTGCTACTGTATGCATGTTCCTTGCTGGAAAAGTTGAGGAAACTCCACGGCCCTTGAAAGATGTTATTTTTGTCTCCTATGAGATAATAAACAAGAAGGATCCTGGTGCTGCACAGAAAATCAAGCAAAAGGTATTCATCATACTACTGAACCTTCTCACATATCTTACTTCCTTTTAGCTAGTCATAAATGAATGTATCGGTTTTTCCCCATATCTTCTGTTGTGTTTGACATTGAGGTTGTACTATAAGCTTCATACTTTACTTATTCGTTTTCTAGAACCATGGTCCTTTGGTTCTGATTTTTTTTCTGTTGGTCAGCATTTCAATGTGTACTAATGTATATCACTTTTGCAGGAAGTATATGAGCAACAAAAAGAGCTTATATTAAACGGAGAAAAAATTGTTCTTTCTACATTAGGCTTTGACCTCAATGTTCACCATCCTTATAAACCCCTTGTAGAAGCAATAAAGAAATTTAAGGTTGCACAGAATGCTCTTGCCCAAGTTGCATGGAATTTTGTTAATGATGGGTACGTTGAAGTGCTATTTCCTTCTAAAGGTTCCAATAGTTCTATGTGCCTTGTATTTTCGTCTTCATATAATGAAAAGTGGCTTGCAGTCTGCGGACATCACTCTGCCTACAATTTAAGCCTCATCATATTGCGGCTGGTGCAATATTTCTAGCGGCCAAGTTTCTTAAAGTGAAGTTACCATCAGATGGAGAGAAGGTTTGGTGGCAAGAATTTGATGTCACACCCCGACAATTAGAGGGTATGTACATGATGAAATTTATTTGACAACTCTTGTTTACTTGTTTGACTTTCATTACCTTTTTGGATATGATTTCAAGAGTAATCACCTTTTGTATATCTCAGATGTTAGCAACCAAATGCTTGAGCTTTATGAGCAAAACCGTGCCCCTGCATCTCAAGGAAGCGAAGTTGAAAGTAGTGTAGGTGCAGGGTCAGCTCATCGGCCAGGTTCCAGAAATGCAGCGTCAACCGATGAACATGCTGGTACTGGTTCTAGGCAAACATCAGTACGTCCAACCCATGAACATTCAAATTCTGATAATCATGGGGGTTCATCGAAAGGCGTGTTGAATCAGAACAATGATAATGGGGGTGGTGAGGCAGCTAATGCCAGTGTCGATCACAAAGAGGAGATGAAGAGAGAAACAAAAGAAAGCCCACATCATGATAGTCATCCAGCTCATAAGGAAAATGCAAGAGAAGCCCCGCATAACTCCAAACCTTTAGTTGAGGGACCTGGGAAGGACAACTCAGAAAGAGAGGGTGGAGAGCTTCAAGATGATGTCATTGTTCATAAATCAAGAACTGTTGATGTGGGTGATGCCCCAATCAGCCAATCGCCAAAAGACTTGAAATTGCTTCGAGATAAGGTGAAGGCTAAACGAGAGAAGGCTAAGAAGTTGCTAGGTGAAAGGATGAGGAAAAAGGATTTGATGGATGAGGATGATTTGATTGAAAGAGAGCTGGAAGATGTGGAACTAGCTGTTGAGGATGAAAAGACAAAGGAAAGGAAAATACAGAGCAGGCCGAAGGTCGAGAACTCTGGTCTCATGGGTACAGAACATGGTGAGAATCTAGATGTTAAAGGAGAAGTAAAATATACAGAGGAAGGCGAAATGGTAAATGATATGTCCCCGATGATGCATAGCAGAAAGAGAAAAATGGGAAGCCCTCCTGAAAAGCAGTCAGAAGGAAAGAGACGCCACAATAGTGAGAATGGTGAAGAAGGCCACAAAACGAGCAGAGGTAGTAGTCATCATGGTGATAGAGAGCACAGAAGACACTCGCAAGAGAATAACCATTCATAAGAGAGGTAATGATCATTAAAACTGCTACTCTTTATATTTCATCTTATGGTCTTTTTAAAGACCTTAGGCACTTGATGCCCAACCATGTGAACTTGACTTCTACATGGGTCGGTTCAGTCGTTGGAACCACATGCTCAGTGTATTTTATGTTGATTATATATATTTGTGGCATTTTTGCACTATCCAACGGCTTGAACGAGGACTCATCATCCTAAAAGGATGTTGAGAAGCTAACTAGGTTTTCCTTCCAATAACTGCTCCATGCTAGAGAACTGAAACTATGCATTATCCTCTGCTCTTTTTTTGTCTAATCTAAACTCAGCAATGGTCTGATTATGCTAGGCAACTTCATATTTTCATTTGCTTCCATTTCCTTATATATTTCATTGAGAGTGGACTCTTCTTCTGATGATGGTAACGGTAAGTAGGTGAAATCAAAGTTCCTGGAACTATTAAGTGCTACAACATTGGCACTGATCTTTTACCGTTACCATCATCCCTTTTTCTTCTCTGCCAGAAGAAGTGTCTCCATTCTCCATGAAAATGAAAGATGTTTTCATTTGCTTACATATTCCCTCATTGGGAAACAGTTTTCATATGGTAAAAGATTGGAGTCAGGTCACTGCCTGAGAAATTAATCATAGGAAGTATTATAGATTGTGGTTGTCTACAGCTAGTTGATAACTTCTTTGTACAGTATGCGTTGTGCAACAGAGATCACTTTTGATGGCTTCTCCTTAGTTTTGTGATTACAACATTTTTGTATGTTTATATTGGGATGTAAAAGAGAAACCCTTTGTGGCTTTGTACGGTAATGAAAGTAAATTTACTTAAAATCTGTCAGATTTTGTTTTCTTCGTTCTTAAGTGAATCGTTTTCTTATGTGTATTGCCCATCTCAGAAGTTATACCTAAATTCCAAATGGCGATATCAATATTGTGGAATTGTAAAGAAACATAATTCGATTCAATAATCAAAAAGAGGAAAGAAGATAAGAAATCATCACCACAAAAAGTTTAAATCTTTATAAAGATTGAAATTTTACTGTAGCTGGGAGTGTTATAAGTCAAAGATCTTTGCTTTATGAATCAGCATAACACAACCCACAGAACGTAGCCATGGAAATCGCTTCTTGTTCGATTCTTAATAATCTTCAACTTTCATGTGCCAAGACTTCTCTTTTCACTCGATATCTGAGCGAGCGATCATCGCACGACAATGGAAGACGAAATTTCTTGCCTTTTTCCAATTTACCTGGGAAATCCCAGATTCTCAGAAAATGCTTACGATTGCAGAGATGCTCTTCGGTTTGCTTATCAGCGAACCGAGAAGACGTAAACCCATCTGAAGAACTCGCTGTAATACTTGAAGTTGATGGGTAAGTTCCGATTAAGAAAAAGCTTCAACCTTTCTGATGAGATTGTTATGAGTTTCAGTTATGGGTAACTCTTGATTTTGGTTTTTCAGGGTTATGATTGATACATGGTCAAGTAATCGTCAAGCATTCAATGTAGGTGCGGCTTAAAATCACCCATTTTTTTTGAAGATTTTTCAAAACAAAAAATCTATGAGATTTGAGTTCAGTGATTATTTTTCTCTTTTCTGATCTTGTTGCTTCTTATTGTGAATACCAGCTTTTCAAAAGCTTGGGCTTGACTGTGCAAATTGGCCTGAACCAGTTTATTCAGACCTTTTAAGGTATGTAATTGTACCAATCAGTGACTTGTTTTTTCTGCTAGGCTTTTGGTTTCCTTGACATGGGTTTGCTTGAAGAACCAAGTTGTTTCCAATCATATCCTTCTATGGATTAAAGTCTAATTCTTATATTAGTTTATTAGATACTAAGCTGATAATTTTGCTCTATTCAAACTGTTTTTCTTCCTTTTCCTTCTTAGGCTCATAATCAACGGCTATTTTCCCTATGATTACCCTTAATACGAGTAGGTGATTAGATAGAGTTCATTTTACAATTGCATTTCGTTGCCTGAAAGTGGTTAGTTGATTATTACCAGAAAGGGTGCTGCTGATGAAGAGAAAATGTTGGTTTTGTATTTCAATCAGGTAAGTTATCAAATTTTTGCATAAGCTCCATTATCGAAATTGTGGTTGCTTCGTTTTTCTCATTTGTTTATCTACCTCTTTTCAGATTGGTTGGCCTTCGTCGTTGCCAACTAATGAGAAAGGAACGTTTGTAAAAAGTGTATTGCGAGAAAAGGTTGCATGCATACTTGAACATGATGTTATTTTCCGCTTAACTATGTTCTCTTTGGAGTTGAGGTGTGATAACCTTATCAATTTCTTAACTCCAACTTGTTTATTGTCAGAAAAATGCAATGGATGAGTTTCTGATGTCGAAAAGCTTACCTCTGAGATCTGGAGTCCAAGAGTGAGTCTCTTAAATTTCTCTTCCAAGCAGAAACAAAAAAGTAGTGTCTTTTTCCATGTACTTGTGTAAATTCATATTGTCTTACCTTTTTGAGCTGTAGGTTTATCGATAATGCATACACGGAGAGCGTACCTGTTGCTATCGTAACAGCCTACTGCAAAAGTGGAGACAAAGTAGCCCTGTAAGTAGTTAGCTCCCAAAAACATATCTTTCTGCAGTTTAATAAAGTTACTTATCTTATATACTTTAGTTCTGGTTGCTCAAAGATGCACAAATTTCTGTTCTCCTGGAGATGGCTAAGGTTCACATGCATATGATTTTCATACTATCATGATATTCTCAAAGGTTTAGTTTGTTGCCAGTAGCCCTAGGAAATTGCTTTGGAACCTTGAGGTTTCATACTGTTTTCGTGTGATTGGATACTTCACATATTAGAAAAACCTAAAAATGCAAGATGAAAAGAAGTGTTTGTGAGGAAATTCTACAAAACAATCCATTAGCATAAACAAAGTCGTACGTAGATTTGTTTTCTGTTATTTTTATCTTTATGACATGATTATCTAACAGATCCGTTGTTGAGATGCTTGGCCAAGAAAGACTTCCAACTGTGAAAGTTATCGGAGACAATGAGGTAGAACAGAGTATGTATGGACAACTTGTTCTTGGCAAAGGAGTTTCTTCAAGTCTAGAGGAGCAACTAGTGAAGGAAGTCAAAAAAGCAGGTGTAGATCTCGGTGACAATTTGTAAATCCTTTTTCATCTAATATTTTCCCTTGTAACTGTAGTAAATATCTCATCCTCTTAATTTTTGTCTTACTAGCCTCTGCTGAGAAACAGAGGATAGCAGAAGAAGTTGCATCGATGCTAAAGCTAAGTGTTGATATTGACACAACCTCATCTGAGAGGTAGGAATTTTCTGTTCTTCTCTACAAAAATTCCAATTCCATACATTAACAAAGTATAGTGATGTCTTCTCGTTTTCTTCTCCAGACTGGAAAAAATTGTTGTTGCTCTGCGTGCTGCTGCGGAATACATAGGATTACCTGTAAAAAACTGTGTACTTGTTGCTGTTAGTCAATCTGGAGTTTCTGCTGCAAAGATGATAGGCATGCCGTGTGTCGTCATGCGAAGCAGGTATGATGTTCGGTTTTTGATGTCTCTTTGTGGATTTTTGTTGCTTCTGTGGAGCATTGTTTCATTTGCTCATTTTCCTTACCATTCTTTTTACTTGTAGTTTAACTGCAAGAGGTGAGTTTCCATCGGCGAAAGGTGTAATGGATGGGTTTGGAGGTGCAGACTTAACAATCCCAAAACTTAGGCACAAGATCAAGTCTTGAAGAAACAATTCAAGAAAGTTGTCTAAAATCAGAATCAGAGTTATTTGTTCACTTCTCCAAGTTTTTGTGAAGTTTTCGGCTTGATACATACATCTATAGCTACATGATGTACAACTTGATTCTTTGTAATGTACTAGTGTGGTTAGTTTTCAGACATCAGAAACTCTTTACGCAAAACTAATGTCCATTTAATTTCCAAAGATACGTATTATTTTGGTCCTTGGGAGCAATGAGAATGAGGAAAAATGTGTTGGTTCAAAATGATATATATTATGATTTCGTTATCAAGTCCAGACATACCTATATATAGAACTATAGTACCACTTTTATGAAGAACATTATCAGAACCGACATGGCTTGTTCTATGGTAAATCTTGCACTTCTAGTTGGTTTACAGTTGAGAGATCTCTGATTCTTCTACATCGTTGGTGTTTCGTCTCTGAACCAGTGCAGGGCGGCTCGAGTATTCTCTATCGTCATTATCCATTTGTGAAATGTTTGATGAGACAGATTCAGCTATTGTGCTTGAGATGGAGTGTGATGGAGATTGCTGTCTGTAGCTTTGGGAAGCTGAGTATTCTGGTGCTTCCTGAGTTGTTTTTCCTTGCGCTTCTTCAGCGAGCTTTCTTAGAAGATTCATAACAGTTGGAAGAAACTTCGAAGTGATGGAGAGTACTCCAGCAAGCTAGCAGATACAGGAAACATGATGTTAAGATAATATATCTCCTAAAAATAATTGTGTTTGAAACAATGGAAGTTTAGTAAGAGCTTACAGCGCCATGTTGAAATTCCTGAGGAATGTCAAGCTGCACCCATAAGGCTTTGGAGAGTAAAAACACCACGAAGAAACCTAAGAGGTACAAAGGATTCCTGTTCCAACCAAATGAAACATGCCGATGAATCTAAAAAGTTGAAACACTAATGGAGAATCTTGAATGAATTGTAAAGGAATGCAAGGAAATTGATAGTTTACTTCAAAAGCATCATGAATTCATTGAAACCAAGGACAATCATCAATACAATCGCCCAAGCTGGTGGAAGCCAATTGTTAGTTCGCTTGTGAGCCTCCTGAAGTTTTAAAATTGGAAACTTATCATTGACTACATTATGTTTATAACACATAGATTCTGAGGTAGATTTGCAAAAATCACCTGTGCTGAAATAGCTTGGGTTACAGTATACTCGGTCTCAGATTTAAACTGTCTCCACAATGACTTACACTGTACTGGGGTCAGTAGCACGTTTTTTGGAGGAACCTTCACACAAACAAAACCATAACATAGTGTGATGTCTCAATAAAAGTCACATTTATCTACCAGATTATACTAGAAAAAACTAGATTAGACTGTTTACCTCTTCCCAAGAGCTAAATGCAAGTGGATCCGTAGAAGCTTCTACGCTTCTGTTATGGGAAGATGCAACAGAAACAGTTCCATCCATGAGAGAAGAGAAAAGAGTACTCTCAATATTGTCCGGTCTTTCATCCAAACGTATCGCAGCCATCACAGCTAAAAGACTTAAAGCCTACAAGATAACAACAAATAGAGACAGTTATATGACATCACTAAGTCCCATATTACCATAAATTCTAAGAAGTTACCTCTGCGCGAGCATCTTTTGTGATCGCTCTTATATCCTCTTTTCCAGTCCAGACTCGTGGCATTGAGTCTTTGTCATGACTGAAGACCGTTGAGAACCTGAAAATGTGTTTTGGACAATATCAAGCAGAGAAAATTGAAAAAAAAACACGATATTCAAAGGAGTGTACTCTGATCTTTTTTTCTTACCTATCTTTCATTCGGATTAGGATTTTAGCAGCTTCTTCTCTTGCTTTTTTCTCAACTAAACTATGAGAATAGTCCTTTAGATTCTGAACCATAGCGTCAATTGTATCGTGATCTAGCTCAAAACCAGCAACCACATCCAGGAAATCTGTAACAGTTGTTTCAGTCTCGCGTTTGAGAAGCTTCCTTATTGAAGGCCACGTCTCTTTTCCACCAGCTTCAAACAAAGACTCGACAAGTTCACTAAGTGCTTGAGTTAGCCGTTTCTGTAAACCAGCACGAAGCAGAACAAACTAATATCAATACGAGCCCTAGAAAGCTAAGAAATCAAAAGAAGAGTAAACCAAAGCAGAACCTCATAGTTAGTAGTTAATTCAGATAGTTTAGCAGTCCGAGCAGAAGATGTGTGAGCATCAATGTCACGAAAAAGTTTGTCCCTGATTTTCGATGCATCCCAAGTTGCTTGTTCAACAGTAGAATCTGAAGAGACAAACACAATTTATAAACGGAGGTATTCTTATGTAAATATTTTGTAGTTTTTGGCCAAAACAATTTTTTTTCTCACAAGGAAACTCTACTTTCGAAGCACAGAATGAAATAGGAACTCTCACCTTCACATCCTTTGTCAAACACAATCAGACAAGATTGTTGGGAGTCCCGCACAGCTTTTGCAAATCTTTCTCCTTGATTTAAAGACTGTTCCAGTCGGATCTTAAATGATTCCAGTGCACTGGCCCGTAGATGTCCCAACATGGTAGCATAAGCAGAGTACACGAACTGGAAATTTGGAGAAAAGTTGAAAACAAGAGACACAATAATCATAAGTGACCAGAACCAGAGGCAACACTATTTAATGCAAAACCAAACACGGAAGAAGTCTTACATCTAAAGCTTTAAGTTTCAGCTGTAGACGCTTTTGTTTTCTTACTCCTTCATCGAAGTATATTGCCTCTGAGTCGTACCTAAAAAGGGTAAGCGAAAAGAAATTAGCAAAATTACTTTTCCTGGGAGGTAAATACTTCAGGAACCAATAGGAGGAGCTTACTCTGAGAAGTATTTTTCAAGGATAGAGCTAAGCTTTTTACCAAAACCAGGAACTGGACCACCTTCTACAGCTTCTTGCAACTCCAACCATCTCTAAATAATAAATAAAGTATACCCGTTATGTCTCACAAAACATTTACATAAGCAAGGAAAAACTGAAGTATGTTAAGAGCCCGCAAAAACATACCATATCGGTTGCCAAGTTGTGTAGCTTCTCATTGGCTATCTCTTCACATCGAACGGTGGCAACCATTACCTTGCAAATATAAAACAAGATAAACATTAGGTCAGAAGATCAGAAAACATGGTTTAACCACAAATTTTAATGAGCATAAGACCTTGTGAACAGGAAGGTTCAAGTCTCTATTCTCTTTTATAACTTTCCAAATCTCTTGGGAGCTAAAAGAAAATCCTGAAGCAGGAACTACACCACGTCTATCACCAGCAAGTCCCCCAGGTGAAATAGAATGGAAAAACCTCTGCCTCAACTCAGCAACCTGTTTAGAAGTTCACATGCATCAAGGGAATCAGTCATAGTTTTAAGTTGATGCTTTGAAAGACAAGTGTTTCACATATCGGAAGAAGAATACCTCTTGCTTAAAGATTTTTTCTTTCTCTTCATAGTTGGATAATACAACAATCTCTACCTACAAGTATATATTGAGCGAATTAGCAAACAAGGAAAAGATAGACATGTATATTCATAAAAATTCAGTAAATATATAGCGTTAATCAGATTAATATTGATCATAAGAAGATGATCTTCTTACATTGAAGAATTCACTTAGTGGTGTATTCTTTTGTGCTTCAGGCTTAGGAACTAAATCCCATATCTGCAACAAACCAAAATCAATACCCAAACTTCAGAAACGAGAAAACCTTTCAAGGAAAAGGAAATTGAGAGAGACTGGATGTTACCTTCTGAATATCTTCTCTTAGAACAGGTTCAAGCTTCTCCATCGGAGTCTTAAGGACAAAAGCATATGTCAATTTAAGAAATATGACTTGACCATCAAGAATCATAGGCAATTGCAAAACCAAACCTTTGTTTTATCACGTATGACAAAAAGAAGAGTTGTTTTCCGAGGGCTAAACAACTGCATCATGACCTACAAAAGCAATAATGACCAAGTTATTGAACCTATTGGTTGAATATGAACGTTCCACATGTAAGCATATCATGATACCTGGAAAACTGTCTTCAATAATGGTTTGTTTGAAGCCTGTTCCCTTCCAATATCATGGCACCACCTATGGAGTTCATTATTTCAATTAATAATCTAACAAAAAAAGCGTATCTATGGCCTAACCTTTTTATACCTAAGATTACATCATACCTATGTTGGTAGCTCTTTAATAGTTTATTCAAATCTAACTCTAACATAGCACTTACACTTAAGATTCAGAAAAGTTATAAAACATAAAAGTATTGAGGGATAAACTGGAACTATATCTATCATCATCTAACACTGGCCGTTTTTCTTTCTGCTCCCAAGTTTAAATACATCAGTAATAGTATATCAAAGCTAGAGCACACGAAATATAGACTCACATGTTTATAAGAACAATATCGGCAACAGCTAGAGCGAACAGGGCACTTTGTTTCTCAAATGTAGTGTCATCCTGAAAATTACGGGAACCGTTGACAAAACGAATAGAAAGTGAAATTCCAGAAACTCATAAGATAATTAAAAGTATCAAGTATATGTATATAAGTATCCATAAATTTCAAAAATTTCTTAGCAAGTTAGCGAAAACTATATGTTTTGGTTACAACTAAATGTAATAGTTGTATATATTGCTAATTGTGTCACTACCTCGCCTCTTTCTCTTCCATCAGTACCCTCCAAATCCATAGCAACTGTGAAAGGCTCAATTCCAACACATCTAGCCATCCAAATACCTTTGGTTGTTTGACTCCTGCAAGGAAAATGAAGACAAAAAATTTACCAAGTCAAACAAATTTCAACCCTAAAAATCGCATTACCACAAAAAGATTAAAAAACAATATTTGACAGTTGAAAATTTGCTAACCTTCCCACAAAAGCATCCATTTCTCTAAAACTGGTTTTAAAAAGATGATTCAAAAGTGTACTCTTCCCTGAAAAAACATAAAACAAATAAGCATTTAAAAAAAGCTCATCAAATCCAAGACTTTGCAAATGACTCAAACTAAAGTAAAAAAAAAATGAATAATCTAGTAACTTTGAGAGATTCAAATATCCAAATTCCAAAATTATTCAAAAGAAATCGAAACTTTGATTAGAGTTAACTATGAACTTCAATCCCAAACTCATACCACTACTTTGAGGACCCATGATTGCAACAACTGCATAAGAAAGTCCACAATCAGAGAGCTTCGTCTTCTTCACGAAATTATCCAAACCCTCAACGTTAAATTCACCATTCCCGTCGATTAGCTGAGTGGAGCAGCAACCATCATCGATTTCACCCATGTCTATTTCACCAAATTATACTAGAGGGATCTACAAAACACCCAAAAACGTTATTCAAATCCAAGATTTCAGCAAAAACAAATATATTCATCTTCTCAAAGCAATAAATGCATCAGCAAGTAGAAACTACTTTGGGAATTTTCTTTTCTTCCTTACCGATCTTTTAGGTCAATTATTAATTCGATCGTTCTGTGTAGTTTACTGTCGTAACCGAAGATTGAGAAAGAAGAAGAAGAGATAGAAGTGGCTAAATAACAGCGAGAAATATACGAAGCTTGTTTCTCGAGTTTTGTCTCTTTGCTTTTTCTTAAGAAGTTTCGATATTTTATTATTATTTTAATTTTTAGATTTTTTTTTTCGGTCTTTCCAGAGATTATGATTACTTTCGATATTTCTGATAGTATATAAAAAATTTTAGCGGTGATTTTTTACTGGGATATACCATTTTAATAGTGATCAATTACCAATATCTTTATTTTTGCTTGTATTATTTTATTTTACTGTTGTTTCTTTCTTTTTTAAAATTATTTTAGGTACACTTACTAGTTAAAATCCAATATTAATCTTTTACTTCTTTATTTTCTTTTACCGTCTTCTTAAACTTTCAATAAACCAACGAATACTATTCGATCAAAGACAAATAGTATTAAGTTTAACTAAAATAATTGACAAATCAAGTACAAATGATGCACAATTCATAAATTATTACACTAATACCCATACATATGCGCAAATTTTTATATTTTATATTCGGAAAGCAATATACTACATAAACATCTCAAACTATAGTTAGGTGCGGATATTTTTAACATAAATGTCTTTAGTTAACATTTTTGCTTGTTTGCATTTATATTTATTTTGCTATAAAAAAAATTGATTATAAGAATATGAAATGTGGTTTTATCAAAAAAAAAAAGAATATGAAATGTGGGATTGAAACAAATATTGTAGAAGTTGTAGTTTTGAGTAGGCAATATGCTAGCATTCATTTGGATATCATGATGTATCAAATTCTACCTTTCCAACTAACAACGTTTCATTGTTAATAAATGATTAATTGCTTAGTCAAAAACTTTATAGCCTCCATAACTTCATCACTAATTCGTCCCAAGATACATTGTTGCATAGTTAAAAAGTTAGATCACAAAATATTGACGAGATGGTCATATTTAAGAAAGATTGAGAATATTAAATTCAAAAACTAAAAAAAGGAACAAATGAAAATTATGTAGAGAGAATCAGCGAGTATTAAGGACATCTTTTGTCATCCACAGTCAAACAAGATTGTTGGGAGTCCCACACAGCATTTCCGAATCTTTCTCCTTGATTTAGTGACTGTTTTAGGTGTATCTTATAGTATTTCAGTGCATTGGCTCGTAGATGTCCCAACATGGTAACATAAGCAGAGAACTAGAAATTTAGAAAAAAAAAAAAGTTGAAAATAAGAGACACAATAATCATAAGTAATCTGTTCTAGTCAACACTATTTAATGCACTCCCAAACAGAGAAGAAATCTTACATCTAAAGCTTTAAGTTTCAGCTGTAGACGCTTTTCTTTTCTTATCTTTCGTAGAAATATATTCTCTCTTTGTCAAATCTATTGCGAAACAAAATTAGGCAAAATTACTTTGCTTGGGAGTTAAATACTTCAAGAACCAAAAAAGAGGAGCTTACTCTGAGAAGTACTTTTCAAGGATAGAGCTAAGATTTTTACCAAAATATAACTTATGTTTTTATTACATAAATATAGTATTTTTTCTATGATTTATTTTCCATAATTATGAATTAAAAATTATAACAACAAATTACTTTATAATAAATTAAGTTATAAATCTAAAAAGATGTTTCTATTTTCTCCTCATTAACAAAAAAAATTAAATCTAATTAATTTCTGATAAACTAATTTAACTATAATTAAAAGTAAAATTTAAGTTAAATTATAGTTAAATTAGTTTATCAGAAATTAATTAGACAATTTTACTACAACACAGAAATCTACACTATTCTTTGTTTACAAAGAGTGGAAGGATTTTCCACTTTTCTAAAATGATTTTACTAATTTTCTTCGTTGACCTTATATTTTTTTTGAAATTGGTTTTTAACCAATAAAATTGCAAAGTTATTTATCGGATGATAGAACATCAAGTGTCAATCAATGGGTAAATTAGACTCATCGCATAATTGCAACAAAGTATTCAATTGCATTATCATCAACTTTCCACATCTAGCGCCGACCAAATTAAAAGAACAATATAACTTTCAACTCATAAAACCCAACGAAAAAAATTAGTATTTAAAAGTTTCCAAATACACAATATTGATTTTCTTTTTTTCTTTTTTTTTGCCGGCACACAATATTGGTATTCTTTTATATATTTTTCATTGTAAAGGCAAAAATGCAATGTCAATATAATGACATGCTAATTGAAACTTTATTATACTCAACAATAATTCATACTACATGAATTCAGAAATATTTAACAATAATTTATGCAAAATAAAAGAATATAATGAGCATTGAAATCCGCAAAAAAATCTCAACACTTATGTTTAAGCTATATAACTACTTTCCAATAATATAACATTATATACTTTCCAATAATATAACAGAAATTTGGAGAAATAAAATAATTACAAAAGAAGAATAATTTGTTTTTCTCAAATTCAAATTTAATTATATTAATAAACACTCTATTCTATATTACAACTCGGAACAAATGTTTGGTATTTTGAAATTATATAAGTTACTTACTATAAACAATAAAATTATGTGATATATAAAATACAAAAAAATCAATTTAAATTAAAAGTAACTAAACAAATTTCAATATAAATTATATTAATTTTAAAGCATGAAAGATTCTCACGTATCAACCCTACATAAGATAATAAAAATATCTTTTCTTGAATGACCCAAAAGTGATTGATAATGTTATACAAGCTAATCAGCTATGGTGGCTCAAACTACATTTCTAAGTTTACATCCTTAAGAGAAATTGTCAAGGCTCTTATCATGTGGGTGGCTGAGGAGTTCTCTGCTATCTTTCTCCGAGTTTTACGATCTCCCATGATGCACAAGGTACCTTCTTCAGTTTGAGTCTCAATCGTAGCTGAACAAACATATCCTCCACCTCCTTCCTTTTTTCTCAACATTGAGAAGAGTTAAACACAGTAACAAAATGATATTTAAGTTAATACAACGCATTCGTGCTTATAGGAGTATGGTTAAAGAGCATATACACATTTTCTCTACCCTTAGTCAAGACTCTAAACTACTTAATTGTGACTTCAAAAAGAAAAGACTTGTGGCTAAAGCAACAGATAAAAACAGAGCTAAAAGATGGCATCTCAAGATATATATATACCTGTAAATTGGGTTAGGCCACTTTCGCTTGTTACAAATCTCAATCAACTTTTGTTTCGGATCTTCAATTTCAACATCTCTACTATCCTCATCCATAATCATTTCAACGGTGAAACCTTTTTGTAACAAGGTGCGTATCGCTCTCTCAACAGCAGACAGTTTTGCGATATCACTACACTCTTTAGGTTCCCCATAAGCTGAAAATTCGTCATCAAGAAATACCTGAGCAATAGAGCGTCTTCCGTCACGAGATTCAGAATACCTAATCTCGATTCGCTTGCCGTGCTTATCAGCCCAGCGAAAAAGCGTAAGAATTGGTTGAGGTTGTCGCCGCAAATCATCAAGTGTACATATCATTGGCTCGAAAAGAGGCTTAAAAATCTGCAAAATTTCCTAACTTGAGAATCATATATAATCAAATTAGAAACAGAAATCTAAGTGAAGAACACAACAAACCTCCCAGAGTCTTTTAATATCATAATTGACATCAATATAAACAGCTCCAGCTAAAATCTCTATGAGTACACGGAGAACATGTGGGGCTTTCACAAATACACCATGCGGGTCTGGATTCTCTTCTTTGCCACCAATTCTGTGAACCATTTAATCTAAAAGATTGAAACTTTTAGAATGATTGTTTCTCAAATCAAAATTTAAAAACAAAAAAAAGGATCTTTACCTTTTCTTGATCCTCAACATTGCGTATAAAGAATTGGTGAAGTCCGTGTTTGGCGGCGACAAAAGCGTATTTTTCGGTATTTCTAATAGCATCTCGCAACTGAGTCAAACTCCGTGGGTTTCAGCCTAGGGTTAGCTATGTAGATGTGATTGGTTATGGCGAGAGGTAGAGCTGCCTCGCCGATGAACTTAAACCGGTCGAATGTAGAATAACCTTGCGTTATTGCATCTTTCAGAAGACTCTTGTTAGTGAAACTGTAATTCAAGATCTTCTCCACTGAATCCGCCACTGCTTCCATCTCTGGTTCCACTGAATCCATCTCCGACCAAAGTTGAAGAGATGTTGATTAGGTCACGCAAGCAGGACTAGGCCTAAATATGTGGAAAATTTGGAAAATAAACCCTGAGTTTTACCAAAAATATGAAAACAAAACTAGAGTTATTTTTAAAATTTAAAACCCTCTGTTCTTGTAACGTTAACAAAGTAACGGCCAAAGAAGAAAACATAAAAATCCCAATTCTGCTTTTTCTAAATCACCTTCATAGAGAAGAGAGTAGTTCTAGTCTTCAAGTTGAAGCAAGGGTCCTTTCATGGACTATCACTATGACATGTCTAGATAACTTTGGATTCAAAGAGGTAAATATTTGTGGCTCCTGCTGAGCGCAGTTATAGCTCTGATATCATGAACCCGCCAAGTAGGAATCTCAAGCCTACATCCCAGCACACGAGATTCCAAGTCCCAGCTGGGCTGAGCGCAATTATAGCTCTGATATCATGTATTCGCGAAGGAGTCTCAAGCCTACATCCCGGTTTCAAAGAAGACAAGCCAATGTTTGTGTACTTCTCATTGCCTCCAAGACCTCTTCCTTGCCTATTTACTGCCCATTTGGATTGTTGTACTCTTACTTGGTTAAGTCACGATCATTCATTGTATTGTATAAGAAACATAGGACAATTTTGGAGTTGGGCCATGGCAAGAACTCATGTCAGACATGAAGGCACGGGAAGAGACCACATAAAGAGATTGTTGTGGCTAGAGAAACAAAATCGATTTGTACAAGAGATGCAATACGCGTTTGTAAACTGAAAAAAGGAGAAAACTTAACATAATCGCTCATTAGCAAGTTACAACCTAAGATCTATGACCATATACCAAAAAACTTATATTTTTCATCTAAACTTTCCAGCATTTGCAGATTCTTTGGATGCAGATTCTTTTCATCTAAACTTTCCAGCATTTGCAGATTCTTGTTCTCATCTGAACTTTCCTGCTTTTGCAGATTCTTCTTCTCATCTAAACCTTCCTGTGTGTGCAGATTTTTATTCTCGTCTGAACTTTCCTGCATTTGCAGATTCTTCTTCGCATCTGGACTTTCCTGCATTTGTAGATTTTTCTTCGCATCTGAACTTTCCTGCGTTTGCAGATTCTTCTTCACATCTGGACTTTCCTGCATTTGTAGATTTTTCTTCTCACCTGAACTTTCTTGCATTTGCAGATTCATCTTCTCATCTAAACTTTTCTGCTTCCTCTTCGTTGAATGCAGATTTTTGTTCTCATCTAAAATTTTCTGCATTTGCAAAGTCTTCTTCTCATCTGAACCTTCCTGCGTTTCCAGATTCTTCTTCTCATCTGAACCCTCCAGCATTTCCAGATTCTTCTTCTCATCTGAACCTTCCAGCGTTTCCAGATTCTTGTTCTCATCTTCCTGCGTTTCCAGATTCTTCTTCTCATCTAAACCTTCATGCATTTCCAGATTCTTCTTCTCATCTGAACCTTCCAGCATTTCCAATTTCTTGTTCTCATCTGAACCTTCCTGCGTTTCCAGATTCTTCTTCTCATCTGAACCTTCCAGTATTTCAAGATTCTTGTTCTCATCTTCCTGCGTTTCCAGATTCTATTCTCATCTAAACATTCATGCATTTCCAGATTCTTCTTCTCATCTGAACCTTCCAGCATTTCCAGATTCTTCTTCTCATCTAAATGTTCCTGCATTAGCAGATTATTATTCTCATCTAAACCTTCCTGCATTTGCAGATTCATGTTCTCAACTAAATTTTTCCGCTTCCTCTTCTTTGAATGCAGATTCTTCTTCTCATCTAAAATTTCCTGTGTTTGCAGGTTCTCCTTCTCATCTAATTTATCCAGCATTTGCAGATTCATGTTCTCAACTAAACTTTTCCGCTTCCTCTTCTTTGAATGCAGATTCTTCTTCTCACTAAACTGTTCTGCTTCCTCTTTTCCTCATCTAAATTTTTCTGCATTTTCAGATTATTTATGACAAGACTCATTAGAGAAGAATTCAAGGCTCTTATCATGTGGTAGGCTGCGGAGTATTCTGCATCCTTTTTCCTTAATTTTACATCTCCCTTCATGTGAAAGGTACCTTCTACACTTGGGATCTCAATCTTAACTGAACAAACATATTTCTGCTTTTTTCTGGTCCTTTTTCTTCCTCAACACTGAAAAGAGTCAAACAAAGTAACAAATTTTAGGTTAATACGGCACATTTGTGCTTATTGATGTACACAAAGTAAAAACATCCAAACTAATATTGATCTTACGAGAATAGTTTTATAGAGCATAAATGTGATTTCTCTACCCTAGACTGTAAGAGTTTAATTGCGGATAAGCAAACATGTTCTCCTTCTTTGAGATAGACTCTACGCTACTCAAAGATACTAATTTGACTTTGGGTCATGGTCCTTGTTAAGCAGTAAGTAGTACTTAGAAAACAAAAATGCCTGCTAAAGCAAAGAATGTAGGAATAAGATGTACCTGAAAATTGGGTTCGGCCACTTGTTCTTGTTGCAAATAATAATCAACTTACTTTTGGCTTCAGGTCCAGCCTCCAGACTATCCTCATCAACAACTATTTGTTTTGTTGTCATTTCATAGGTTAAAGCGTTCGGAGAGGCAGTGGACAAAATAGATGATCCAGTCTCTATCTGGAGCTTTCTAGTAGACAAAATCTCGCACGACTTCCCTTTCGCATCTTCAGGTTCAACATGTGGACTGTCCTCATCAACAGCCATCTCTTCTTGGGCCATTTCAGAGGCGGTGGGCAAAGAAGATGATCTAGTCTATAACTGGAGCTTTTCCGTGGAGCAAATCTCAAATGACTTCCCTTTCACATCTTTAGGTTCAACATATGGACTCACCTCAGCAGTTGCCATTACGGGGTTCTCAGAGGCAGTGGGCAAAGAAGATGATCCAGTCAGTAACTGGTGCTTTTCAGTGGAGCTAATCTCAAACAACTTCCCTTTCTTATCTTCAGTTTCAACATCTAGATTATTCTCATCAACGATCTTTTCAATAGGCATAGATTCTGACAGCTTCCTTAAAGCTTTGTCAGCAGCGAGCAGCTTTGCGTGATCTCTAGTTATAGCACACGTAGAAGTTATAAATTTATCATCGAGATATACCTCAGCAATATGCAGCAAATCATCCAGTGTGTATATTGGCTCCAAAAGACCCCTCAAGATCATATCAAGTAAGACACATACCTCCCAAAATCTTTGTAAATCAAAATTCACATCTATATAAACAGCTCCAGCTATGGACTCTACAAGGTCAGCAAGACCTTTTGGAGCTTTAACCAATCCACGATGCAGAACTGGTCCATTTTCTTCCCTCACCGCCTCAGAGAACAATTTAAACTAAGTGATAACACCACAATCATTCATAGTGACAATCTAAAACGTTTAAAAAAAAAACAGATTTTTTTTAGCAATAATGAAAATTTCAGATGTAAATATGAGACCAGTTTAGCTTGTTGAGTATGATGTATTGGTAGAGGTTGTTTCTGACGGCGGCGTGTGCGAATTTCTCGTTTCTTACATTTGCATGTCGCAACTTACGCAAAACCCTGGTTCTGATATTAGGGCAAGTGAGGTGGATGTGATTGGTAATGGCGACTTCAAGAACTGAGTCGCCGAGGAACTCAAGCCGTTCGAATATTGGAGATGATTCAATACTACCATTAGATATTGCTTCTTTCAGAAGATTCTTGTTCGTGAAACTGTAATTCAAGATCTTCTCGACGGCTTCTACAGATTCCATCTCCGGCCAAAGGTGAAGGCGACGGCGTTGACTTGAGGAGAGGAGATTATTAGGTCACTCGAGTCGGTTCGGTCCTAACTCCTAAACATTTAATAAATTGTAAAAAGTTTGAGGGACAAATTGGAAGGATATGATTACAGTAAGGACTAAACCGAAATAGTTAATAATTAAAAGTTGGATGGGCAATTTGGTTTGCGGTTTAGTTTCCGACTTTTCTGTTCGGTTTCTTCAGTTTTTAATTTTTGGTTTCATAAAAACTAAAAATCATATAAAACTATTGTAATTCATTTTGGTTTTGGTTTGATTTTTGTTTTAAAAACCACTATATATAAACAAATAATGATTTATATAGTATTCTTATTATTTTTATGGTTTTATCAAATTTAATACATATAAAATTATACTGAATTTTAGTATGATTACAAAAAAAATGATTTCGGTTTATCAAAACATTTTTGTTTAATTTCGGTTAACTAATTCAATTTGGTTGGGTTTGATTTTTCTGATTGCAATTTATGGTATACCACAGATAAGAAAGGATATTATAATAAGGGACTAAAGTGAAATAATATCAATTAATTTGCCGACTACAAAAAAAAAGTAATAAACGCAAACGCAATTATACTATAAAACCCCTAAATTCTTTTTTTGACAGTTTATTGTCTTTTTCGCCGTCTCTTGAACCTCTTCCTTAAACCCTCTTAACTGTAAAATCTGCAGTCCGTCATCGATTCCCGTCGCCGGTAGATTCCTCCGTCGTAACTCCGGCGATAAGTCACAAACTCTTCCACGGATTTCAGATAACTGACAGCTGAATTACAAGTTAACAGTGATGGGGCTCGATCAAGATGATCTAGAGTATGTTTTTTTTTTTCTGGAAAATATGAAATTTGTTTTCTTTGTTTTTGTTAACATACAATAATTCTTCTTAATGTTATTCTATCTATTGAAACAGTTTGACCAATGATGATAATTTCATTGACAAGAAGAAGCTTTCAGCTCCTATCAAGTCTACAGTAGATAAATTCCAGCTCGTTCCTGAGTTCTTGAAGGTAAACACAACACAAATTATGCAACTTGAACACTAATTTATACTAGATTGTGTAATTTTCTTGTTTTGTAGGTTAGAGGACTTGTGAAGCAACACTTGGATTCGTTCAATTACTTCATCAATGTTGGGATAAAAAAGATTGTTCAAGCAAATAGTCGTATTGCATCCACAACAGACCCATCAATTTACCTAAGGTCAATCTCTTTTTGTGTACATCAATTTTGATATTTTGTTTCATAATAAGTAAAATATATTAGTTGGTGGCTTTTGACCTTTGAGTCCTTTTTCTATGTCATCAATCATACAACGTTTATATATATATTGAGATTGTGCTACTTTTGGATTTTCTGAACCAAATTTTTGATGCAGGTTTAAGGGCGTCAGAGTTGGTGAACCTTCAATTTTAAACATTAATATGGCGGAAATGATTAATCCACATATGTGCCGATTAGCAGACATGACGTAAAGAGTTCTTCTATTTACATTCATCATATTTATTGTTTTCTGTTTGAGCATATGTTGAGCTGTTAAAGTTTGGCAAAATCTTTCTGCATTCTTCTACATCATCCATATCTTTCTCTGGCTCTTGGCTGTGTTTAATGCATTATCACTTGTTGTTTTAATTATCAGATATGCTGCTCCAATATATGTCAATATAGAATATGTTTATGGAAGTCATGGACAGACAACAATAAGTGCGAAGGTAAATGGAAAATGAACTGTATTGTACATAATGTTGTACTATCGATAGAACTCAGGCTGAATATGATGTTTCTTTATTTCAGGATAATGTAATTATTGGAAGGATGCCTATTATGTTGCGGAGTTGCCGCTGTGTATTATATGGAAAAGATGAAGAGGAACTTGCAAAATTGGGTTTGTATTGTACCATTATTTCAAGCATTGCTTCTTTTTACTCATCTCATTTATTGTATTCCATTTGCATTCTAGGTGAGTGCCCTCTTGATCCTGGAGGATATTTTGTCATCAAAGGAACTGAGAAGGTGATACTTCATACTTCCTATATAACATTCTTACAACTATCCTATGGAGTCAGTAGATTGGCTAGTAGTCCGTACTTTTGACTTTGTGGATATATGTTGTGTATTATTACATTTTGTTTAGTTCAGACTCGATTGTGTGTAGATTTAACAGTTCAGCACTGCTCTTGTTCTATTTGGCGCGTTTCAGTTCTTATTTTTACCTGTCAATATGGCTGCCTTGCCATGCTATTCCTTTGTGTTGATGTTTGCTTTTGATTTCAGGTCTTGTTGATACAAGAACAACTTTCAAAGAACAGAATTATTATTGATTCTGATAAAAAGGGGAAGTAAGTAATCTTTAATATTGATAGCAAGCATCTCCATAAATATTAGTAACTGCCAAGCCAAATGATATTATCATCTATCCAATTACCAATTTTACTATCTGCTGATTCTCCTTTCTTTCATTGCTTATTGTCAGCATAAATGCATCTGTTACAAGCAGCACTGAAATGACAAAAAGCAAAACAGTTATTCAGATGGAGAAGGAGAAGATATATTTATTTCTTCATCAGTTTGTAAAAAAGGTAGATACATTATCACATCCTTCTTTAATTGTACATCTTTCAGTCTTGGATTCTATTGGCTGAGCATGTGATTTTGTCATAGATTCCAATTATAATTGTCTTAAAAGCCATGGGAATGGAGAGCGACCAAGAGATCGTACAAATGGTTGGAAGGGATCCCCGTTTCAGCGCATCACTCTTACCTTCTATTGAGGCAAGTATTATAGCCACCTGGTTTTTACTTTGTGTCTAGTTGATGGCCTTTTCGTAATGATTAGTTCTGATTAGTGTTTGAATAGAAGTAGCTGATTAGTTCTGTGGATGTAAATGTTCATTTATAGGATTTTTGAATCTCGTTCATTTGAAAGTAAACTACGAAGTAGCGATACTTGTGTGGTTGATTATTGTCCTCACAATTTTAGTGAGGAAGTTAAATGTAAAGTTTTATGTTCAAAAAGGGTACCAATAAAGAAGTCATAATACAGTAATAATGATATTTAAATCTTGATACCAATTGATATTTAAATCTTGATACCAATTGACATATAGGTCAAATCTGAGTGTGCATGTGATGCATATATATATATATATATATAGAAGCTACTGCTATGGCTCTTAGAATAGAAGGTTTTGCTTTGACATTTGGAAAATAGATCTTTCTCCCTCGTCTTTTAGATTTATAGGTAATGTGTCAGTATCACTTGCCCGTGGCTTACAAAGAAACCTGCTATGAGAAACCAATTTCTTAGCTGTCCTTTTTGTTGAATCTGTTTATGCATCTCTTTTTCTTCCATGTTATTTGTTCAACCTGTGTGTTCTGATGAGCCTTGATCTCTGAAGCATCGTATTTATCACTCGAAATGCTTATTTAATTTCAGGAGTGTGTTAGCGAAGGTGTGAATACACAAAAACAAGCACTGGACTATCTTGAGGCAAAGGTGCAGTGTTTTAGTTATCATAGTGTTATTTAATAGTTTTTCTGTTCGATGATTCTAGTGGACACATATTGTCTATTTCAATAATTATCTAGAAAACCGAAAGATTTTACTCCGTCCTGTTGAAAAACAGCTCTTTCTAAATTCTTACTTTTGTCATTTTGCAGCATATGTTACATATTCTTTTACTTTTTAATTTCTGTAGGTGAAGAAAACATCATACGGACCTCCACCTGACAAGGTTTTTATTCTTTATTCCACTATTACACTCTCTAGTTTAACTTTATACAGACGCATAATATGTTTCTGGCCCTGCAAATTTGAATATGAAAGTTTTCTTGCTAAGTGAAAAGTTTACATTGTATATTCACATAATTTACTAGGACGGAAGAGCTCTCTACATCCTCAGAGATTTATTCCTTGCGCACGTACCTGTAAGTATCTTAACTTCTTTTGGTTCTTAAAATTTTCCCTTTTGCTTACTGCTATGTTCTTGTCTTTAAGGTGCGTGACAACAATTTTCGTCAAAAATGTTTCTATGTTGGCGTGATGTTGAGACGAATGATTGAAGCAATGTTAAACAAAGATGCAATGGATGATAAGGTAATATGATGATGAACTATCTGGAAAAGTTTTTTTTATATGTGGAATATATTTGAAGTCTCATTATTTTCTATTAGGATTATTGTTGTATGACATGCTAGATACTTAGATTACCCAAAATTGGCAAATTGAAAACAGAGAGTGACATGCTGAAATAGCTTACAAAATGTCTGGGTCGTCCCTTAGAGAAGCCACTAATATTTAAGACTTCAACTCATTATGATGGCTTACTTGTTAGGATGATCTGTAGACAAGTCTTATTATAACCTGGAAGTTCATATTGCTTGTAACGTATGTTCTCAAATGTACGTCTTCTTGTAGGATTATGTTGGTAACAAGCGGTTGGAGTTATCTGGACAACTAATATCTCTTCTCTTTGAGGTGTTACTGGGACATATCACCAAACACAGTACTTTCTCTTCCTTTTTCTTGTAAGATTTTGTCAAGTCCTTACCTATTATTTCTCTCCCTCTCGCTGCTACAGGATTTGTTCAAAACGATGCTCAGTGAGGCCATTAAAAAAGTAGATGCTATTCTTACCAAACCTGGCCGGGCTAGCCGATTTGATTTCTCACAGGTAAGTGTAGAAATATACTGCCCTGCTAGTTCAAGTCTTGCATTCAATTTTGTTGAGCAGAAAAACATGTATCCTTAGACACCTCCTATCATTTGGATTTGTAAATGATCTTCAGTCAAAATAACATATAGGATTCATGTTTTAAGATTTATGTTGTGTTCATCCTGTAGTTATGAACCGGTCGTCCTTCATGGTTCTTGAAGTAATCTAAAAAGTGTTGTTGTTTGTAATAAGCTCAATATAACTTGCTTTATGAACTTACATTTCCCTTGGATATTCCACTGCAACTTGAATTGCTACAATTAATTTTCTTATTGCTCTCTCTAGCTTTTGCCTTGGAATAACATTTCCTGTAGAGTTGATTTTCAGAAATTGTCACTTTAGTGAAAAGAACTGATAGTACAACTTCAATTTTCCTTTGTGTACTCGTAGTGTCTTACTGGAGAGGAGCATCATAGTATTTCTTTTGGATTAGAAAGAACCCTTTCAACAGGAAACTTCGATATTAAAAGATTCAGAATGCATAGGAAAGGCATGACACAGGTCAGTCTCACTCTTTCTATATGCATCTGTGTGCATGTCTCTAGCCTCCTTCATGCTACGTCACTCTCAAAGAAATCTTTTCATATAGGTCTTAACAAGGTTATCTTTTATCGGAAGCTTGGGGTTTATCACGAAAATTTCGCCACAATTTGAGAAGTCCAGAAAAGTAAGTGGGCCTAGATCTTTGCAACCGAGCCAGGTAATGATACTTTCTTTATCAGCCTGCATTTTGTAAAGAAAACTACTGCTTTTTTTTGAACTATCATTTAATCGGAGTTTTGGAACCATGATTTGCAAGTGGGGCATGCTCTGCCCATGTGATACCCCAGAAGGAGAATCTTGTGGGCTTGTCAAGAACTTGGCTTTAATGACTCATGTCACAACGGATGAAGAGGAAGGCCCACTGGTTGCTATGGTATGGGGTTTGCTATTTTTTTCTGCGTGCAGCCAATTTATTTGCATTAATCATCTTTGCTAGGCTGTGAGAAGGATACTACGGGAACCACATTAACCTTTCTCAATATCTACTGCTAGTCATCTGTTTAATGATGGATTCTTGTCAACAAAGTACTGAATCTATGTGTTGAATTGATTTTCGGAAACAGTGCTACAAATTGGGTGTCACAGATCTAGAAGTATTATCAGCAGAGGAGCTGCATGCTCCAGACTCATTTTTGGTCATATTGAATGGGCTAATACTTGGCAAACATAGAAGGCCACAGGTACTTTTATATAAAGACAAAGGTTTGCAACAAACACATGCAATACATATTTTTACACCTCTTCACTAGTTTCTATTGTTTCAGTACTTCGCCAATTCACTTAGAAGGCTGCGTAGAGCTGGAAAAATTGGTGAGTTCGTCAGTGTGTTCACAAACGAAAAGCAGGTATTTCCTCAATCAGTTTTTTTTTGGGTAATCTAAGCTGTGCAACGTGCACCTTATATTAGCTTGTTGTCATTCGTCCATAATGTTAACTGAGACTGACTCCGAAGAGAAAATATTTATCAGCATTGTGTTTACGTTGCTTCTGATGGTGGGCGGGTGTGTCGTCCACTTGTTATTGCTGATAAAGGAGTATCAAGAGTTAAACAACACCACATGAAAGAATTACAGGTACATGTGTTGTATTTTCGTAGATTCATGGTTGAGTTAAATTAAATACATTGGCTGACTGATTTGTGTTTCCTTGAAGGATGGGGTTCGCACTTTTGATGACTTTATTCGTGACGGTTTGATCGAGTATCTTGATGTCAATGAGGAAAATAATGCATTGGTTTGTCTCAGTCTCCGTATTTTCTAGATGTATTATAGTCTATTGCATCATAGGCAACGTAAAATGACACAATGCTCTTTTTCCTTGTTTTAAGATTGCTTTATATGAAAGTGATGCCACTACTGAAATGGATGAAGGAGCAGAAGCTGCTAAGATAAGGGCAGACACAACTCACATTGAGATTGAACCTTTCACTATCTTGGGTGTTGTTGCTGGTCTTATCCCTTACCCTCACCATAATCAGTCACCTAGAAATACTTATCAGGTTTGTGTTTTTAGACAATATAATATAAGAAGCTGCAATTTCTTTTGGTTTGCATCTCGTTATTGTTCCTGTTGCATTATCTGCAGTGTGCTATGGGAAAACAAGCAATGGGAAATATTGCTTACAACCAGGCAAGTCCATTTATGCCCTTCATATCATTTCATTGCTGCTTTCCAGTTTTGTTGTAATTAGATAAATTGTTGCCTATTATGCTATCTCAGATTTTGCTTAATTAAGTTGGTTATGTGAAGTCTAAATACTTTAACAAGTGTATCTTCTCTATTGCATCGTGTTTTCGTATATCTTTCTCTCTCTCAGACACTGAATTTTCTTTTTAAAATCTTTGTATTTAGTTAAACCGGATGGACTCATTGCTTTACCTATTAGTGTACCCTCAGAGACCCCTGTTGACAACAAGGACCATTGAATTGGTAAGTTTTCTTTACTCTAATAGGAATGTGTTATTACTTAATAATGTGGAACTAATAAATTATGCTTGTTAACAGGTTGGATACGATAAACTTGGAGCAGGTCAAAATGCAATAGTTGCTGTGATGAGTGATACTGGATACGACATAGAGGATGCAATAGTGATGAACAAAGCTTCCTTGGATCGCGGTTTTGGCCGCTGCATTGTTATGAAAAAGTATATAATGGATTTATCTTTGAGGAAAAAGTTGTTTTCTTTGAGAAATAGCCTCTTACATTAACTATTGCTTCTCGTCTTGTGTTGTGAAACAGACTTGTTGCTACGTGCCAGAAGTATGACTATACAGTAGACAGAATACTCAGGCCACAAAGAACAGGCCCAGACGCAGAAAAGATGCAGGTAGTACATTTTTTTCTTCATGTATCGTTAGACTTGGGAATTAGTGTTTTTGCAAATGTTATAATTCTTTCTGGATTTTTAGATGCTATGGAAACAGTCCTAGGTAATTCGTTGAGCACAACACATGTTGAATACATTGTCATGTTAACTTTTTTTTTGTCTTTAAGATACTGGATGACGATGGAATCGCTGCTCCAGGGGAAATTATCAGACCGAATGATATTTATATAAATAAACAAGTCCCTGTGGACACGAAAGTAAAGACTACATCTCTGCTATCTGATAGGTATCCAATTAACTTTTCAATGTATATGATCATAATTGTTTCTTAGAACAGTAATCACAGATATACAATCCATTGTGTAACTTTCAGCCAATACCGTCCGGCCAGAGAGTATTTCAAAGGTCCTGAAGGGGAGACACAAGTGGTTGATAGAGTTGCTCTCTGTTCTGATAAGAATGGCAATTTATGTATCAAATATATCATCCGACATACTCGTCGACCAGAAGTGAGATATTTTGTCTTCAATACTGTTATGTTTCTAGCCGAGTCCTCATGTTCTACAGTGTTAATCATGTCTTGGTCTGACCTTTTTTAGCTTGGCGATAAGTTCAGCAGTAGGCATGGGCAGAAAGGTGTGTGTGGTACAATTCTTAAGCAGGAAGATTTACCATTTTCTGAGCGTGGAATTTACCCTGATTTGATCATGAATCCTCATGGGTTTCCAAGGTTGGAAAATATTCTTTATAAGATTTCTCTCTATTTATCTGTGCACTTAGATGCCTTTTTATAACGTCGAGCCAAAAAAAAAAAAAATCCTTCATTTTGTGTACGTGTGTATTGGGGTCTCTTGTGTGGAGGTTTTGCTTCATTTTTTATACTCGCTTTGCCTTAACTATAAGAATCCTTTTGATGTAACAATGGTTATTCCAGTTGGCAAAGAATTTTAGATTCTTTTTTGGTACCAAGCAACAGTTATGTTCATCCCTTTGGTCCAAACCATTCGAGTTTCGTATGAAGTTTTATTGATTGCTTGAGATTTTGTTTAAAACTGATGAATTTATTAACTTAACATTTTTCTTGTCACAGTCGTATGACAGTAGGTAAGATGATAGAACTCCTTGGTAGTAAGGCTGGGGTTTCTTGTGGTAGATTTCATTATGGTAGTGCTTTTGGAGAAAGAAGTGGTCATGCTGACAAGGTTGAGACTATAAGGTACTGTTGTTTCTCTCATAAATTATGAGGTTCCTTCTTCCATGTTGAAACTTTTGTTTTGGCATTTATTGTCATTGTATGTTCTTCTATGATTTCAGTGCGACCCTTATCGCTAATAAGTTTTCGTACAGTGGGAAAGACTTGCTATACTCAGGTACTGCATTATGACTCTTCACACATTTTCAGAGTGTACATTTATGTTAGCATTCATTCGAATACAAAGTCATTTAGGATCTCTAAAATGGGACTTAAGACACTACTATTTGAGATTTATAAGACTTTCTTTGTACATCAACCTGACGACCTTGAGAGTCTCACAGGTCTCACTGGCGAGCCATTGCAAGCATACATCTTTATGGGACCAATATATTACCAGAAATTGAAACATATGGTGAGGTTCAACTAACCCTATTTAAACATTTTTTTTCTTTTTATGTTGCTTATGTTGAATAGACTCAATAAAAATAAAGATAAATATATTTTTTGTACTTTCTTATGTTGAATAGGTTCTCGACAAAATGCATGCGCGAGGGAGTGGACCTCGTGTGATGATGACAAGACAGCCTACTGAAGGAAAATCTAAAAATGGAGGTATATGCCTCTTACTTGTATATCTTCACTCTGAATATATTAACTATTGTTTTCTTCTCAATTGTATGATCTCTAATGCTGTTACAGGTTTACGAGTGGGAGAAATGGAACGAGATTGTCTTATTGCTTATGGGGCCAGCATGTTGATCTACGAGCGGCTCATGCTTTCTAGTGATCCTTTTGAAGTTCAGGTAATAATGAATCATAATACACTGTTTTTTATGAAGTGGCAAGTTGCGTAAAATCATTGTAACTCCATGTCTCACTGAGATTGTATGTAGCAAGCGGAATAATCTGTTATGCAGACATCAAATGTATTTGTGATGCATTATTAAACGTTTTAATGCAGGTTTGCAGAGCTTGTGGTTTGTTGGGATATTACAATTACAAGCTAAAGAAAGCTGTTTGTTCAACATGTAAAAACGGCGATAAAATTGCTACTATGAAACTTCCATACGCTGGCAAGCTCCTCTTCCAGGTAAAACCATTAATCCACTGCTCAAATTGAAACTCTCTACTTTTAGTCCTTGGATCCAAATTTCGGTTTTACTGGTTTGTGGTTGGTCTAATGACACTCTTAAAAGAGTTCTTATAGTTTCCTCTGGCTTGTTTTGGTTATTTCTTAACTCGTTTATATTTCGTTCTTGCGCATTTCGTGGTTGCAGGAACTCCAGTCAATGAATGTTGTTCCTCGTCTGGTACTCACCGAGGCTTGATCTCAGGGAAATGTTGTCAAACTGTTTTCATCTTGGAGGACAGTATTTGATACGGCTTTGATTGTTTTTGATATTCTTCTGATGTCAAAGTGCTCGAGCTTGGATCATATTTGTGTAAATATCCTGCAATTTTGATCATTCTCCTTTTCAGATGGTTTAGATGAATAAGAATCATATGAATATGTTATGTTATGTTTTGTTCTCATTTCATGGGTACTGAAACTTTGCGGAAAATATGAAAAATGAGGAAAAGAATTGTATTTCTCATGCTTATAAAAATTATTTTATGGTGAATTATAGTCACACAATCACATACTGATTTAGTTTCGATTTATAAGCTATTTCAGTAACTTATTTTTGTATTCAAAATTAATTGAAATAGCTTATATTTGTATTCAAAATTAATAAAACTAATACAAAATTAAATCAGTTGTAATCAAATTATACAGTTACCCTTTAATTATACCACAGTTAAATTATTTACTCTACAAGGTTGACATAATTTATTCCTTTTGTGTCCAACTGATTTAAATTTTTATTAGTTGTAAAAAAACTTTAGAGTTTTATTTAAATTCACTTTATTTTTTATTTAAATTAACTTCATATTTGTATTTAAATTATGAAAGAAAAATTCTGAAGATTTAACTGCAACTATTAAAAAGTTAGTTGGTTATTTGATATTTGGAACTAGTGTAATTTTTTATTTAGATTGACTCAACTGATTTAAATGAAAGAAATAAATTACGCAAAATGAGTTAACGACCATTAAAAATGAGGAGGAAGATACGTCTGTTTTGAATCGATTCGTTACTGTAAATTTAAATTTAAAACCTTCTTTTAAAAAACGCCTGACGTCATAAAAAAAAAAAGCCACGTGGGATACTTGAAGTATCCGTTAGAGCGTTGTGAGAAGGCTTCTAATGGGCCCCACTTATATAACCTCGTTCTCATTAAAGTTTCTTTTATTTCTTTGCGATTTCTCCGCCGAAGAATTTTCCAGAAATTGCTCTGTATTTTTCTCTGCGACTCCTTCGCCGGCGATGATCACTTTGTAAGTTTCCGAATCAATTTCAGATTTTTTTACGATTTCCTCGAGACTTTGATTGCGAAATCGATGATTTTATTTCTCTTCGGTTAGTAATTTCCTTAATCGTTCTTCAGATGTTTCAAATTAAATCGCGTTTCAGTTCTGTTTCTCGATTAGGTTAAAATTAACCAAAGATTTATGTTTTTTTCGTTGATAATCTTCATCAAACTAACTTCTTAGGGTTTCAGAATCTCTACAATGTTTATTTTAATGCCTCGATTTCAGATAAACAAATCGAAGATTTATGTTTGTTTCTTCGAGTTAAATTCTTAGGGTTTTCAAAATTTCTCAAATCATAGATTTAGTTATTTCTCTCGTCTTTGTTCAAATTTACTCAATTTTAAGTACAATTAATCAAAGATTTATGTTTTTAACGATCGTTTTTGTTTGTTTCTTGTCGATGAAGGTTGTATTTGGATAAGAAGACAGAGAAAGCATCATCTCATTGATCCTTCAAAACGACGTCCACAAAATCTCTTTAGGTAAAATCTATAAATTTGCGTTGCCGATTTCACAATTCTTTGGATTGTGTGTTATAAAACTCAAAAAATTAAACAGATGCATTATTGTTGCATTAGAGTTATATAATCCTTGTTGAAAATGGACTCTGTATATCAACCTTCAGGTACGTAAATGGTTTATATATAAATTTTATCATTAAAACTCTTTGCTTTCTTGGTGATATTTAGAAACAGTTTGATGTAAAAGCATGAAACTAATGTAGGATAAGACATGTTCTTCTTCTATGTTTGAATTTGATTGGTTGATATTGTAACTCATATTAGAAATCTGTTTCAAAGCAAAAAGCTGATGATAATGCAATTCTTCAAATAAGGATTGATTATGAAATTGACAAGTATTGTTCTCAAGTAGTCAACCGATCTGATGGAATTGATTTGGCAATCACTCTTTTTAGTGATTGGATCTATGATGTTACAGGTACAAATATTTGGAAACTGTGAGAGTATCATTTTCAGGTGAGGCCAATGCTTCGATTTTGTTGGTTGTTTTATGTTCTTTACTTTAAACCTACAACTTCTCTATTTCCTATATTTATGTGCTCTGATTGCTCCATAAGTTTATGACTTGAATCTTTGGTTATTGTATAAGCATATGTGTTTGTTGGTGCATGGGCTATGATTTGAACCCATGATTTAAATTCTATGGTTGTTGAGTGGTCTATGCTTTCAAGTTATGGCTTGAATATTTTATTTGTTCTATGGACTATGCTTTGAAACAATATCTTGAATATGTTGTTGTGTGGTCTAATCTTATTGAATACTTTGGTTGTTGTGTGGTTTATGTTTTGTAATTATGGTTTAAATTTGTTGGTTGTTGTGTGGTATATATTTGTTAGCTAGAATGATTATTGGTTATTGTGTGGTATATGCTTTTGATTGAGTCCTGCTTGAATATATTATGGGTTGATAGTTGATACATGTTATTTTAGGGTATGATTGATTTATATCGATTGGTTTGGTTGATTCAAAAATTATAGTAATACTAACCCACGGCATAGAATCTTTGGCAAACTTGAAGATTGTCCTTAGAATTATCTTACTTGCTTAGTGATGATTATTGATTACTAAAGGTTTGATGTGAGATCTTTCTTCTGTAGGAGTTTCTGAGAAGTGAGAACATTGTACATATCTACACATTAGAGTATACACGTATAATATCTACACACACTAGAGTATATACACATTTACTTGTAATTGTACATACATGATATATAATTCTTAATTCCTTTTTTTCAAAAATATACCAAACTTAATTCTTTGTAATTTTTTTAACTTATCCCAAATACCGAACTTTCTAAACAACTGCCAACCGATTTCAGCAATGTTACTTATGATTTTTTTTTATAAATAAAAACTCTTATAAACCCTTAAATCCCTAAATTATTGTATTCGTCGACTCTCGAACTGTTATGGATTTTAAACATAACTACGGGTTATCTCATGCATAAATTTAAGCTATTTCGAATAAGTTTATGTTTTTCTTATTGTCTCTAAAATAAGCTAAAATTTAAAATTTAATTATAGAAACAGAGGGAGAATATATTTATTCGAATATATAAAAACAAATAATTTAATTTACTAAAAGTTTATAGTATAATTGAATTTAGTTAGTTGTGTTTATTTTTTATAAGTATTTGTCAAAATTTAAACTGAACAAAAGTCCCAAACCCGAACAGAACAAAATTCTTTTTCAAATGGAAACTATTTTTTAACATAGATTAGCCCAAATCAAACGTAATCAAATAGCTGAATGGCAACCTTTATATTAGTATTTATATTTAGTGCATATAATAAAGTATACTTTATACCTTTGTACCAATATCACATCTGCAAATATTTGATTACAGAAATTAACAAACTTCTTTGTTTCTTCTTTTTTTTTTTAGTTGTCATCTAATTTATAAAAATTGTTACATCACTCTTAGCAAAACAAATTCTTTCTTTGACTACTTAGAATGATATAATCTCTTCTACTTGCATTGCATGTAATGTACTGCCGATAAGCCGCACAAACATATTTTCTTAGGACTGGAAAAAAAAAGATTAGGAAAAATTGGTCAAACTAAAACAATTTTCA
This sequence comes from Cardamine occulta, assembly GCA_028015245.1. Lineage (NCBI taxonomy): Eukaryota > Viridiplantae > Streptophyta > Magnoliopsida > Brassicales > Brassicaceae > Cardamine > Cardamine occulta. The sequence goes on from CM051384.1 coordinate 2,022,275, forward strand.
GATTCTTTCTTTCAAAGTCGTTGATCTTTAAAATGTATATTGGTATGATAAATTTATCTAGTGTTATTATTCATTGTAATTCTATAAAACAATATTTACATTACCATATTTAGCAAAAAACATATAACTTCTTCCTTGTGTAAAACTTTTATGTCTTTCTGAAACATTTACACATTTTCAATTTCCTAATCCTATATGTATGTTGTTTTCTTTTATGTGCAACCTTCTACATTAATGCATCGGCATTACAATGAATGTTGTTCCACGTATAACACACTCACAGTGGCTTGATCGCAGGGAAATGTTGTCAAAACTGTTTTAACTTGGATGATAGTGCTCGAGGTTTGATCATATTTATGTAAACATCCTGCAATTTTGGTCTTTATCCTTTTCAGATGTTATGTTTTGCTCTCATTTTGTTTTACATAAACTTTGTGACAGATCTCTCATGATCTAATCTTATGTGGATTAATATGTCGATTCAAAAAAGAAAACGCAGAATCTAGTCAATTCAAATAGGAATATAAGAATCAATACATACAAATTTTGGAAAAAAGGACTAAAATAAATTCAATTCAAATGGAATTAAGAAAGTGTGTGAAGATTTTATCCTAAGTCTAAATAATAGAAGAAATAAACAAAATTAAATAGTTAATACGAGTTAAAATCTAATCGAGTGATTGACATATATTGAAGTTTTGTGAAAAAAATCAAATTATAGTAATAAGATAGTAATTTACTTTTGTATTTTATTATTAAGTTCTTTAAATCTCCGGTACATTCACACAAGGGAAAACGGATGTGATCCACAAAATATAGAAGCAAACACACTAAGTTATGATGTCTAATTACAAAAGAGATCCATTCAAGTACAAATATCTTGAGATAGCACAAAGGCAGAAGTATCATCATATGATATACAATGTTGTTGTCAATGCAAAACAAATTAAAGCAACAAAGAAGAAGCAACACATTAAAGTCTCGATATTTCTCTACTATGTGACTAAACCAAGAGAGAGCTCTCTTAAAGTACGAATCTAAGCACAACACGATGAACTCACTGCTGTAGCCCCTGGCCCGTTTGGGAGAACCACTCCTGTTGGGTTTTCCACTCGCTGTACACGCGGTAGCCTTTTCGCTGTAGCGGTTTGAACAAAAGGAAAAGAAAAAGTGAACACGGACTTAATGGAAAACAAAAAAATTGTTGGAAATTGCTATCTAGAATGTAAGAATGACTCACCGATTTCGTAGAATATGTCTTTGACATTAGTTGCGGTCTTCGCTGAGGTTTCCATGAAGAAAAGGCTGTTCTCTTGAGCATATATTTCTGCCTCCTGCAAATAACAATATCAAGAACTACTTAACAACACGATTCAGAAACGGAAAAAAACCGTCTGTAGGGATTGTAAGAGAAGATTTCACAGGCACCAGTCGAGTTTTATCTCAAAGGATTTTGGCATTAACAAAGAAAAATCAAATAGAAGGGGAAAGGAAGATTTGATTTACCTCTGGAGTCACCTTCCTTGCATCTAATAAATCAGCTTTGTTTCCAGCAAGTGCCATCACCATATTAGGGTTACCTATTCACAAGAAAACAAAAACCACATTAACATACATGAATACCAAATAAACCACACGAACTATGAGAAACTAGGAGTCATAAACTAGCTAAACCTAATTCAGCTATTCCATACCTTGTGCCTGCAGTTCCTGAACCCATTTCTTTGCCCTCTCAAACGACGCCTACGACAATAGAGATTAAAAAGTCAAGCAAGCCTAACTTTGCAGGAAGTCATAAAATGTCATTAAAGGCCACTGTTGATCAGTAAGTTAGTGCATTCTTGACTAAAAAGCATGGGATTGTTAGTTCGTACTTGATTTGTAATGTCAAACACAATAATTGCAGCAGCTGCACCCCTGTAGTACATTGGAGCTAAGCTATGGTATCGTTCTTGACCAGCTGTATCCCAAATCTCAAACTTCACAGTTGCATCATTCACAGCCAATGTTTGAGAGAAAAAAGCTGCACCTATGGTTGATTCCTGTAACACAACAAGTATCAAAAATCAAAACAAACCACATAAATGAGAACAACATATCTAGCTATAGATCACAGGACAAAAAAATGCCACCAAACCTGGAATTCAACAAACTGATCTTTGACGAAACGCAGCACAAGACTTGATTTTCCAGCTCCAACATCTCCAAGTAACACCTGAAGCACTTACACCAAGTTAAGCACCAAAACTAAATACAGGAATGAAACAGGATTGTCTTATGCTACAGATGGCTAACAAAGAAGACCTTACTTAAAAATGAGACCTTAGATACTAAAATCATTCAGCTATAAATTCATAATACCCAGTGGTAGGTAATGCATCAGATAAGCAAATCATTATAGACCCAAACAACAAGATAAGAAAAATAACTAATTGGAGAGATACAACCAAAGTAGCTAAAAGCAATCGTCCATGGAAACAGATTAAGGAACTAGAGAATGGAGTAAACATGATTCGATCTTAATAATAACCCCATTAGTTAGCTGAATTGTTAGAACCCTAAAACAAAACTACCAGATCAAGAAATCTACAACCTTTACTTCAAACCCTAGCTTTATATACTGATAAAACCCACAATTTCTAAAACTATGAAATTCGAAGAAGAGTAATATAACGATTAGAATTATCCAATTTTGGATCAGAAAATTCGATTAAAATTCCCCAAATTGGAAACAGAACCACATCGTAAAGCCGACGATCCAATCAAAATTCTACAAATACAACACTCGAATTCACGATTATCAATCAAAGGGTAAAAGAATCAAAGCTCATACAAATCAGCAAAACAAAAAAACTGACCAATTTGGCGTTGATGTTCTTGTTTCCAGCGCTAGCCATGATTATTGATCTGAATTAGAATTGAAGCTCGAGAATCTTCTGCTCAAATAGAAGGAAATTGCAGAAGAAACGCGTTGACGATCAAAGTTCTAAAAGACGAGAAGAGAGAGCGAAGAAGCTTCGTCAACCAAAAAAAAAAAAAACAAATATTTCTCTCTCTCTCTCTCCCGAAGACGAAAGCAAAATAACAGAGAAATATCAATGAAACAAAATTATTATACGGCTCGTGAATATGACACGAGACTTTTGGGTAAAACCCCACTAAATATATCGAAATTACGAAAAGGCCCTACATTTATCTAAATTACTGAAAAGCCCCAATAACAATTAGATTTTGTTGGTCATGAATTTGTATTGGACATTACTCCCTCTGTTCCACAAAGTACGATGTTTTAGATTTTTTTTTTTACAAAGTAAAAGTTTTAGTTGTTTACCAATTTTACTTTTATGAATTAAATATAACAAAATAGAATATTTTGAACTAATAACATTATACTGAAAGTGTATTTGGTTATTTATACTTGTACTTAAAAATGTGTAAAAAAATATAAAACATTCTACATTATGGAAGAGACTATAAATCAAAGTCACTGAACTTCTTTGTATTCAAAAAAAAAATTATCGTTTTCTATATACACAAGCACGTTTTTCAATTTTTAGTTTTAGTTTTTTATTGTATATTTTGAAAAAATGGAGAATAAATATTAGTTTTTTTTGTTTAAAATTTTTTTAAACTTTTAACTTTGAAAAGCTAAAAGTTAAAGTAAAAACCATCTTCATTTCTCATCTAAAATACTGAATACAGTACTGGGATACAAGTATAGAGGAAACTTTATAGCTCAAATGCTCAATACCATTTTTGAAAGATAGTTAAGATGTTAGTAAAAAAAAGAAATATAACTTATAAATGTTTAAGAAAAAATCAGTTATAGTGTATTAAAATTTATATTTTTAATCTGTTTTATTTTTAATTATTATGTACATAATGCATATGGAATAATAAAATTAATATAAGCACGGATTCTAAATCATAGACAAGGAAAATGGAAGTGATGTACGTAAATAGATGTAAAAAATAAGTGAATAAGGATAAGGTTAAGGATGCTTTCATTTGAAGTTTATTTTTATTTATTAGTAGATTGTTCATTTTATTACATTTAATTTTCATTCTATTACATTTAACATAAATGGTAAAATTTTAGTGAAAGATTATGAAAATTTTGATCCAATCACATTTTATCCCTCTAATAACTAATAAGTCATCCATTTGCCCTCCAAAAACATCAAAATCGTTATAAAAAATAGGACTTTAAAAAAAGTATATCAGTTCTCAATAGCTTAAACTTTAAATGTTTAGACATAAGAAAAAATTCTATAAAAATACACCAACTATCTATCTATTTACATGAACTTTTATAGTATCCACAAATATACATTAATTATTTTTTTTTTCTATTATAATACACAAGCTCTTAAATTTTATCCATTAAACACTCATGAACTGATGGAAAATAATCTTTTAAAATTTTTAATTTTATAAATAAATGGTGTATTTTTATGGAAATAGATAAATATTTATCATTGTAAACATGTATGTTTTTGTGATATATAAACTATTAAAATTTTAACAGATCATATTGTTTTGTCCTTTTATACATTTCAATGTATACACCTCGTATTCCACGACGAGATGTTCCTAAGTTCCATCTTCCAACTCATTATCTATATATAGCTAAAGTCCCCATTCTCCAGCTCAAGAACTCTAATCATTAATCCAAAAGAAGACACTTAATTATATATAAACTCAAAATCATTAACTTAATCAAAAGAAAACTCCCAACAAATACAAAGTGACATCGAAACAGTTTAAACAAAAACATATTTTTTTCTTTTTTTTTTTTTTTTAAAAAAAAAAAAATATAACAACACCACCAACAAAAAAGCCAAAACAACTCCAAAATCAACTCAAAAGATTGATGAATTTTTTTTTTCATGAGCCTTGGTTAAGTCCATGTGATGCAGCTTCTAAGACACAGTCCATAGCTTGAAACCCTATTCTCTCTTTCTCCAAATCATACACAATCTTCACATTCTGTTGCTGAAAACTCCCAAATACTCCGGCTGGACCGTAGTCTCCATCTTCCATGTTCTGAAATAACAAGCATTTCACCACCGAGCCGTCGCTAGGCGCGCTCATTGCATAAAAAGAGTTGCCTTGCGGGAGAATTAAGGTTGCATTGTTTAAGAAATGGAATGTAATTGAAGGGAAGATGATCTTTACATCGTTTTCGAGACTAGTGAGATTATTGTTAGGACATGGGACTTTGTAGCAGAGATCAAAGCCTGTTCTTGATTCTGTTTCCGTGGCTCTAGGGTATGTGATGGTTGGTTGGAGAGTTGTGAGGAGTTGTGAGTAGAAAGGATCAGGTAAATGTGTGTAAGTGGTACCCGAATCGATCAACATTCCTCCATTTCCTTGTGAATCAAACTGTCTTAAGGTTAAGGGAACTTGTGTGGGAGTGACATTTGTGCCTATGGTAATGGATTCTAAGCCGATGTAGTAGCTGTTGGGGTACATTGGAGTATTTAACATGGGAGTAAACTGCAAAGAGTTTGTGAGATTGACTGATAAAGCGGAGTCTCCTAGGATCAAAGGGCTTGAGATGTTAGGGTTGTTGACAAACTTGAAAGGCAAGAAACAATGAGAAAATCCCTTTTCAATAAAGCCTAACTATGAGGGTAGAGAAAGTAAACCTCTTCCAAATCCGGCAATGCCAATAGGTTCGTGGTAAGTGGACGCTACGCAGCCAAAAGAGAACCTTGGGACATCCTTGGTTCGAGCCTTCAGTATATCTCTGGCTAGTATCCCAGAGACAAGACCACCTTCACCATAAGTATAAGCAAAGGAAGGACAAGGCCTTAAGCAAGTAGATTTGAGAAGCATACTCACAGAGCAGCCAGCAATTGCGCAAGGGTCAAAAGGATTGTCTGAGCTATGGATCTCGACGCAAAAGGAACTAGCACAATAGGCTCTAAAAGATGAAGATGATTGAAGAGGAGAGAAGATTGATGATGACTTCAGATTGTACTCCCCCGGACTTAGACCTTTGTTTGTCCTCAAACAAAACAAGATCAAGAACTGAGAAGAGGTTTGAAAATCACGGGAACTCACTTGCTTATTGGAAAAATTTCGAACTTCATACCTTCTTCACTGGACCTTAGGACATGTACCGTAGTTAGCTGTGGGGTTCATAACCTAACCTTAATAACTCACAACCCAAAAGAAGTTTAGAATCCCCACTGTCATCTCTTACATAGATTAGTAAAAATAAAGTACAGTGATCTTACCAAGGGAAATCGGTCCAAAAGGTGCCAACTTCTTCTAACCAAAGACCCTCTCCCATATAACTTTCCTCTCCCCTCTTTCCCTCCTTCCACGCCATCAACTTTCTGTTTATTCTTTACAGCCATCGGTTTTCATTTGTCGATGCTTCACCCTTTTTTACAGCCATCACTTTTCTGATGCTTCTTCTTTATTTTGTGGGACGAATCTCCATGAGGTCACAAAGGATACACGGGTCTACGCATCATCCCTTGGTTCACTTCGATTTTTAGTTTCCCTTACAACAAGCTTTTCATGAGGTCACAAAGGATACACGGGTCTACGCATCATCCCTTGGTTCACTTTGGCTTGTTGCTTTGAACTTCTCCTTTTTATTTCTTTTATTTCTTTTTCTCGGTGTAATGAAGGGGAGTGAGAGAGGAATATCATACTTTGTAGAGAGTTGCGTGGTCTTGTTTGGCTCGAATAGGTCTTCCCTAATGAACATCAAACCCCTGAGAAAGAAATTGAAGATCAGGTTAGGGTCCAATAAAAATCAGAGATGACATAGATTCAGCTTATTTCCCCCTGAGCGTGAGCTTTGGAGAATATTCAATCCGCCCAATGCCTTTCTGATACAGAACTTTGGCCAAGCTGTGAGTCATACAAGTAATCCTTAGTCCGAAAATAAATCCAATAGGTCAAGTTCATAATTCCCAAACAAGCTTTTGACTCGATAAAACTCTAAAACATACTCGATAAAAGTAAACCAAGTAGCAGGACCTGATTCACTAAAAATCTAAGACTCTTGGGACTGACACAACAACAAGACTCAATAGAATATAAAATTAAAGAAAATACCTAACCGCTCCCCCGGACTTAAATCACACCGTCTCCGGTGTGAAAAAGAACGAGAGATTGGTGACAAAGAAAAATAAAATCACACATGGATAATACAATGATGATAGAGGGTAAAGGGGGATATCACTGAGTTGTCGCGGTGTCGTGCTCGTCGCCCATAGAGCATCCTGGCGGAGCAGGTACTCGCCTCTTCCTACGACGTAATGGCTGCCCGAAGCCTGAGGTTGAGTTTGAAGGCCGGGGTGAGGGAGCTGCTGCGGCGGTGGTATGGCAACATCCTCGTGCCAACGTTTGCATGATCCTCTGCATGAGGCTGTTGTTTCTTTTCGTTGACTCGATCATCCACTTCCTGTACTCGGCAGTGTCAGCATCATCAGAGATGGGTGGAAGATCAAACTCACCTTGAGTAGAGGAGGCATGATAAGGAAGTGTTAGGTGCGAGACCGGTGTGGCGTCATCGTCGGTGTCATGACGAGATATGCTTTGACGAGATGTGCTCGCCCTAGCTGATGATGATCATCTCGGGATGGCGATGAGGTACTGCGTTGGTGGTTAGAACGCAAGATCTTCCATGGTGTAGAGTTCAGTCACGGCCGGGTTTGGAAGCTCGATGAGGTTAGTCTCCCCGGTCGCAGTGATGAAATGGTAGTTGGATGGTGCAAGGATGATCTTGGAAGCGAGCAGGTGCTTCATATCCATTCGTGACAGCTGGGTGACACATGAAGCGGATGAGGGATCCACTCGGTGATGGCGAAAGAGCGGAGTTAGGAGACTCCCTATTCGCTCAACTCGCTGTCCTTTGTTTGTCTCGGTTGGGCTGTCCTTGATTCCGTAAATGACCTCGGCAAAGCGGACTCCTAGGTTGGAACGATACTCCTCGAATTGTTCTGCGTTGTCATTCCCTACAATATGAGCACATCCCAAGAATAATAGCAGCAACTCATCGATATGGACTTTGTTACCTACAGCTCGGGCAAAAAGCATGTTGCTGAATATTCTCGCACAAATGCGAAGTGCGGGATGATGGAGGCGGTTTTGACTTGCGGAGTTGGACAAGTAAGGGCCCGAGGCGATATGGCTCCAAAATTCTTTGGACTGCGCGAACGTCTTCGGTGAATCCAGTTTGGTGACCGTCTCGCGGAAACTATACAAGACGCAAAAATCCCACATAGCTATATCGTACTTCGTTCCTCCAGCAAAGAACGAAAATGTACCCTCTTCAAGTGTTGGGGAGTCTGGATTTTTGTAAGTGAGAGTGGCGGTGGCTAGGCATTGTCTCACAAGGTCCGGGTAAAGCACATTTTTTTCTAGCGCGAAAGACATACAATGCGCGTGGCTTAGGATCCTCCAAACTTGGTCTTGGAGACCTAATTGCTGAAGCGTCGTCTCGCACATGTACCTCATCGGCTCTAGCTTCAGCCCGAGGAGCTGATAGTAGTAATAGGCATCGCGAGTGTCCCACGAGTCCGTTGAGATGGGCGGGAGCTCCTTGATTCCGAGATCGAAAGGGGTGTTTTCGAGGCGGGGCCACAGGTGCATGGCGAGTCTCTCGGTGGTGGCGGACCGTGTGGAGGTGCTAGCTTTGCCTTTTCCCTTGTTAGTGGCGAAAAACTGCTTCGGAGGCATGATGAGACGGGGAGCTTGGAGTCACGGTAGCGAGAAGTGGATCTTGGCCAAGCGTGAAAAAGTCGAGGGTGACTTGCAGTGAGGCGGAGCGCAATGTGACAGAGTGATACGAGTTCGGCAGAGTTGGGGGTTCGGTGATAGAGATGGAAGACGGAGGAGGAGTCTCACGAGGAACGAGCCGAGAGGTGAGGGACAACGGCTGATGTTGAAAGTGGAGGGAAAGATGCGGGGGAGTTTCGTGGTTACGAGAGACCTCGCGACTTGGTGACAGCGGTGAACGGCGGAGATGATGCGGTTCGGCGGAGAGATCGAGAAAGCTGGATCTAAGTAGGCGAGATGAGAGAGAGATGGCGATGGAGGGGATAGGAGTCGCACCGTTCTAGATATAAAGTGAGAGGAGGTTGGGTTTCGGAATTTGGAGGTTAGTGATGACCAGTGCATGGCCCTGCAAAATAGGAAAAAGAGAAAGTTAGTGGGGTTGGGAAAAGGAAAATTTGGATTTTACCTTTTGTTTGTGTTGACTTGTCGAGCACCCTGGCGAAGCAGGTTCTCGAGCCAGTTCTGGGGTGCTCGATGCCCCTTTTTTTCAGATGATTAAAAAGTAAAATCACAAATAAAAATTAGTATAAAATAAATTTAAAATAAATTATGTTCAAGAAACCTTACCGGTGGGTTGCCTCCCACCAAGCGCTTGGTTTAAGTCGTTAGCTCGACTTTGTAGACCGTTTCAGGCGGGAGGAACATCACCTAAGGCGACAGTATCACCTTCTCCAATGTGTGTGTCAGCGAGATATGGCTTGATCCTTTGGCCATTTACCACGAATTCGTCCCTTTTTGCGTTTAGCAACACCACAGCTCCATGTGGTCTAACCTCCTTGATCGTGAAGGGGCCAGACCATCTGGACCTAGAAATAATCTGAGACGAGAGTTGAACAATAATACCTGATCGTTGGGAGAAAAACTCCTGGGGATGATCCTCTTGTCATGGTAGGCTTTTGATCGCTCCTTGTAAATCCTTGAGTTGTCATAGGCGAGATGCCTAATTTCCTCCAACTCGTGCAGCTGCATGGATCTCCTCTCAAATGCTGGTAGGATGTCGAAGTTGAGCAATTTAATAGCCCAGGCCGCTTTGTACTCCAGTTCCACCGGAAGGTGGCATGCCTTCCCATACACCAAATGAAAAGGCGTTGTCCCCAACGGTGTTTTATACGCGGTCCTATACGCCCATAGAGCGTCATCCAACTTCTTTGACCAATCCTTACGCGTGATGCTCACCGTCTTCTGCAGGATACTCTTTATCTTCCTGTTGGAGATCTCGACCTGACCACTAGTTTGAGGGTGATAAGGAGAAGCTATCTTATGTGTAACACCATTCTTCTTCAACAAGTTCTCAAAAACCTTGTTTATGAAGTGTGAGCCTCCATCGCTAATCACCACTCTAGGGACTCCAAACCTCGGAAAGATGACACTCTTGAACATCTTGATAACCACTCTAGCATCATTAGTTGGGCTACCCAGCGCTTCAACCCACTTAGAAACATAGTCAACAGCTACTAGAATGTACTCGTTAATGTAGGAGGATGGAAACGGTCCCATGAAGTCTATACCCCATACGTCGAAGACCTCAACTTCCAGAATAAAGTTCTGGGGCATCTCATTGCGCTTACTGATGTTCCCTTGCCTTTGACACGCATCACACCTAGAAACAAATCTGTGTGCATCACGGAACATCGTTGGCCACCAATAACCGGCTTGTAAAGCCTTTGAAACTGTTTTGAATGTGGCAAAGTGCCCAGCATATGACGAACAGTGACAATGTTGTAGAATCCCAGGGATCTCTGCCTCAGACACACATCTCCTATACAACTCATCCGAACACTGTTTGTATAAAAACGGCTCATCCCAAAAATACCGCCTAATATCGCAGAAAAATTTCTTCCTTTTGCTTCCCACTAGGTTCTCAGGAACCTTATCAGCAGCCAAGAAGTTTGCAATCCCTCCAAACCATGGGAAACTGGATGATTGACCGGTCTGAGTTGATTCACAAAAATTTTCGGGAGCAGGTGCTCCAACAGGCGGAGCAGGTGCTCCATCAGGTGCTCGGTCGAAATCCTGGAAAATTTTGCAAGTGCTGATAGAATATATCTGTTCATCTGGTAGACTATCCTCCATAATCGTCTCTTCTTCAATCTGCAACCTGCTCAAGTGATCCGCAACCCTATTTTCGGACCCTTTCTTGTCGTTTATCTCTAGATCGAACTCTTGTAGCAACAGAATCCACCTCAATAACCTGGGTTTGGCATCTTTCTTCGTTAGCAAATATTTCAATGCAGCATGGTCTGTGTGAACAATGACCTTCGATCCGACGAGGTACGACCTGAACTTTTCAAAAGCGAAAACAATCGATAATAACTTCTTTTCGGTAGTGGCGTACTGGCACTGAGCATCATCCATCGTCCGGCTGGCATAATAAATCACGTGGAGCTTCTTGTCTCTCCTCTGACCCAGAACAGCTCCCACAGCAAAATCACTTGCATCTGTCATAATCTCAAATGGTAGCTCCCAATCTGGCGGTTGTACTATCGGTGCACTAACCAAGGCTCCCTTAATGGTGTGAAAGGCTACCAAACAGTCACTATCAAATTCAAACTTCACCTCCTTACACAACAATCTCGTAAGGGGTCTAGCAATCTTAGAAAAGTCTTTGATGAAGTGACGGTAGAATCCCGCGTGTCCCAGAAAACTGCGGATCCCCTTAACCAAATTAGGCGGTTGCAAACTCATCATGACTTCTATTTTTGCCTTATCAACTTCGATCCCTTTCTCTGATATCTTGTGCCCAAGTACTATCCCATCTCGGACCATGAAGTGACACTTCTCCCAGTTGAGAACTAGATGCTTCTCCTCGCACCTTTGTAATACCCTGCACAAATTAGACAAACAAGAAGAAAACGAACTCCCATACACAGAAAAGTCGTCCATAAATACTTCCATAATATCCTCAATAAGGTCAGTAAATATAGACATTATACAACGTTGAAACGTTGCTGGAGCATTACACAAACCGAATGGCATACGGCGGTACGCGAAGGTGCCATAAGGACATGTGAATGTCGTTTTCTCTTGATCGTCCGGGTGGATAGAGATCTGGAAAAATTCTGAAAAACCATCTAAGAAACAGTAATATGGATGGTTAGCTAGACGCTCTAGCATCTGGTCAATAAACGGTAAAGGAAAATGATCCTTGCGAGTAGCAGCATTCAATTTCCGATAATCTATGCACATCCTATGTCCGGTTACTATCCTAGTTGGTATCAGTTCACTCCTATCATTTTTAATCACTGTGATACCTCCTTTCTTAGGAACTACATGCACAGGGCTGACCCACTTACTGTCAGATATCGCATAAATCACACCAGCCTCTAGAAGTTTCATTATTTCTTTCATGACGACATCCTTGAGGTTAGGGTTTAACCGCCTCTGATGCTCGACAGAAGTCATAGATTCAGCCTCTAGGTGTATCCTGTGCATGCATAAGTCATGGGATATACCAGTGATATCATCTAGTGAATATCCTAGAGCCTTCCTATACTTTTTCAATTCACACAAAAGCAAGGTAACCTCTACATTGTTCAGGTTCGCATTCACTATAACGGGATAGGTGGAGTTCGGACCAAGAAAAACATACCTGAGCCCTGCTGGGATGGTCTTCAACTCAAGCTTTGGAGCTTTCAGCTCACTCTAAGAGCCACCAGAAATCAGATTTTCTGGAGGAGGTGCTCCTTGTGCTCGCTGGGGTGCTCGGTGGACCTCGATTTTTGTGCCTTCTCCCAGGCTCAGAAATTCATCTTCTTCCTCCACTCTGATGTTGGAATCAAGAAACTTAGCAAATCTATGGGTGTCTTCACTCAGAAAACCGTGTTCACCCTCGGGTTTAGTCAAACCAATTTCTAAAGGATCGCTTGCTAAGATCTCTTCAACCACATCTTCTGCTATCTCTGACTCATCATGGATCACAAATGTCTGTCCATCAATCATCGATTTCTTGAGAAGTTTGCTCATCTCAAACCGAACTAATATATCTCCAAGACGAAGATCAACTATGCCTTCTTCAACATCAATGATAGCACGAGTCGTGCATAAGAAAGCTTTACCCAATATCAGTGGGTCCTTGGGTTCTTCATCAAGTTCCAGAACCACAAAATCAGTTGGGATAAATGTATCCCCAATTCGGACGTGCATGGCTTCGATAATACCCACCGGAAGCTTTGTAGACCTATCCGCAAAAGCCATTGAGATCTTTGTAGGCTTGAACTTCATGAATCCTAGACGCTTAGCCACAGAATGTGGCATCAGATTCACGCTGGAACCTAAGTCACACAGAGAACAAGCAAATGTGCACGGTTCTATCTTCACCGAGATAACAAACCTCTCGGGATCTTCCTTCTTCTTCAACACCTTACTCTGAAGTATGGTGATGTACTCCTTAGAAACAATCATTACATTCTCTTCCTCAACAACCTTACCAGCAACCAGCTCCTTCATGTATCGCTTGTGAGAAGGCATCATTTGCACGGCATCAACCAAAGGAAGCTTCACCGTCAAATCCTTAAGCATCTCCTTGCACTTTGCATCTTCCAAATCCTTGCGAGATTTCCTTGGAGGTACTGGGTAAGGGACCTTAGGTACATAGACTCGTTCTGGTGGAGTTTCAGGAATTTTTGAAATTTTCGTGGGAGCACCCTGTGCGAGCAGGTGCTCCGGAGTAGAAGTGGGGTGCTCGGAAAATTTTTCTTCGGAATCATTTGGAACAGTTCCCAGAGGTGTTCTTGAGCTCGATCCAACCTCAACATGCCCATCTTTCACAGCAAAATCACTCCCTTGAGCCTGGTGCTCGAAATTCTTCTCCTTAGCCTTTCCGTGGAAACTTCTCATCGTAGGCGGTACCAACAACTTACCACTCCTCAACTCAATAGTATTCACGTGATATTCATTCCTGGGAAGTTCACATTTACCTGGAAGAGCTCCAGCTGGTCTGTTGATAGCCTTGGCGGTTTGAGCTACTTGTGTATCAAGTTTCTTCACATGCGCGGTAACAGCTTCATACTTCGCGTTTAAATTAGTATACATGTGATCTACCTTGGTATTTATCTCAGTAGACGCCTTCTGTTGGTTAACCATCAATTGCTGCATAAGACTTTTCAAGTCATCTTGAGATGTAGGCGCGGAGGCAGCTTGTGGTGGTGCCATGAATTAGACGTTTTGTTGTTGGTTTCCTCCTTGGAACCGATTCTGATTCTGATTAGGGACGTACTGCTTCTCCTGAGTGTTGCTGGATTAAACTTTTGAAAACCCTGAGCTTGTGGCAACTGATTAATACCTCCTTGTTATGGATAAACTTGGTCTTGTGGGTTCTCGACATTGGTGCTTCGGTAGGAGAGGTTGGGGTGGCTCCGATAATTTTGATTGAACCCACGGTTCTGGATATATCCCTGACCACTCACATAGTTAACCTCATGTACTCCAGCATCGTCATCTTCTTCAAACTCTTGTGAAATAGGCGCAGCCCCATTCTCTTCCACAAACTTAACCGGTCTTTGACTTTCGCGTAGGAGTAGGTTTACCTTCGCTGTCAGCTCATCTATCTTCTGAGTGTCCACACTGTTAACTTTCTTGGACCTATCATACTCAGGAGACCTGTTGCTAGAGCTTGAAGCAAGGTTCTCTATCAGCTCAAAAGCACCTTCTCTAGTCTTGGTCATAAAATCCCTGTTACTCGCGGCATTTAGGGCGTTGCGGTAATCCCATTCAACTCCATCATAAAATATTCTTAGAATCTATTCATCTTTAAAACCATGATGAGGACACTCCCTACGGTATTCCTTCAGTCTTTCCCAAGCTTCACAAAAAGCCTCACCAGAATGTTGTTGGAAAGACGAAATCTTGTTTCGTAGAGCGGCTGTCTTGGACTTAGTGTAGAAGTGGTCCAAAAAGGCAGCTCTAACTTCATCCCACGTCCCCAAAGAACCAGCTGGCAATGACTTCAACCACCTCTGAGCCTTGTCAGTAAGAGAAAACAGAAACAGCTTGCATTTTAGGAATTCTGGCGGTACCCCATTCGAACCAGTGGTGCTGCAAATTTCTTCAAAGTTTTCGATGTGGTCCATCGGTATCTCAGCTGGCAGTCCGTGAAAGAGGTGTTGTTTCACCAATGTGATCATCTGAGGCTTGATCTCATAGTCTTGCTTCTGAATTGTTGGAGAAACAATAGCTGACCGGTTTTGATAAAATGCATGGGGATTATCTGAATCCCCTATACCCGGCTGAACTCGTGGAGCTGGCGGTTGATCTCTTCTCAACTGAGCAATCTGATCCCTTAGCAACTGTAACTGAGCAGCCATACCATTGTCCTGTTCAGCCATGATGACCGGAGCAGCTGTAAGTCTCCTTTGACGGTTTTGACGTTCGATGCGAGCTAACTCTTCGTTGGTGTGGATGACTAAATCTTCGGTGCAATTTCTTCTTGTTCTTCTACTGGTCATGCACCTGACACATAGCATAAACAAATAAAAATAAAGATCAGTAGTTTCTTAGACTGAAAACAAAATCAAAAATCAAAAGTAACGCAATTGGTCCCCGGCAACGTCGCCAAAAACTTGATGTACAATGTTTTAACCCAATTAAATACTGCAAGTGCACAGAACAATCGCAATAGTATAAAAGGAATCGAATCCACAGAGACCAAGGTTACACTATGAAATTATGGGATTTTAATTCAAAGCTAAGACAAAATATTGGTTGGTGTAATTTTCGGAACAAGTAAGCAACTAAAATAAATCGGTGTAAAATAATTAAAACAAGCACTAGGTTAAGGTATTTCGCTGGTGATTAGGAGATAAGGCTGAGCAACTATTCAGGGCTAACTTAACTACCGGTCTAGAACTCAAACACATATAAATGTCGCCCCACTCTCGTGATGTATCGACACCTTTATCTAACAACCTAGAATCCGAAACTCTCGCCTGGATCTAGCAAAGACGATAAGCATTAACAAACGGGTTCAATATGTTCACAATCAATCGCAGCAATCAACTCTCGTTGGCTACGCACCAATTGCTCACCAATGATTTTTCTAGCAACCTAGAGCACTCTCGTGAATAAGTTTAACCTAAAAATCATAGATTAGGTGATCAAACTAATCTAGGCATTACGAACCCTTATTGGCGAAGACATATAAATTCCAATCCTATTTGTGCTCAGCCATTAACAACCTAAATCACCATTGAAAACTTTAACCTAGCTAAGGATCTACTCACACATAGCGAAATCAAACACAACAAAGCAAGGAGATGAATTCATGATTTATTAAAAAGAATAAGGTTCAGGAAAACTTCTCAAACAGAGCTTTGGAATGATCGACAGTAGGGGAATAGAGATCCAAAGCTGAATAATATTAATCCAAATCGAAAAGAACAAAGTGGTGGAGTTTTGAAAACCAAAAATAACCTAGAACGAAGAATTGAAGTCTGAGAATGAACGTGATACAAGTCTGAGGCGGCTTACCTCTATTTATTCTAAAAATAAAATAAAATAAACTAAAAACGTGTCCCTAGGTAAAATAGTCCGACCAGGTGCTCGCGCAGGCAAAAAATTGTCTTTTGGCTCAAATTTGCTTCTTTTGCTCCAATGTCTTCCAACATCTTCAATCCATGCTCCAGAGCCTTAAAATACCTGAAAAAACACAAAAAGACTAGAAAAGACTCGAAAACAATATGAAAAGACTAGCTAAAATGGGACAAAATACTAATATATCAATTGTTGTTCTTAAGATCATAACATTCTATGCAATCAAAACTTAGATTCCCACATGGGACCCAAGTGAGATCACTTCCTGTGTCCATGTACACTTGGACTGCTTGTGGAGGTGTTCCAATGTTTAAGGTTATCAGATAAACATCTCTCACTTCTCTCAATGGCTCCATTACCACATCTACTGATGATTCTAATGGCGTTTTGATCCTTTCTTGGGTTTGAGACTTTGGTGTGGGAAGAGAAACACTTGATTTGGTCAAGGCAAGAACAAGAAAGGAAGATGATGAGGAGGATCTAGGGTTTTTATTTTGTCTTGCTTGGATTTTGTTGGTGGTGTTTAACAAAATTGTGATGAGTAGGAAGAGAAACAAAACATTGGTCTTGCTTTCCATCACTTAGTTTACAAGATGATGGTGAAGAAGAAAAGAAATGTAAAATGAAAGGTTTATTAATTTTTATCATGTTTTGTGTGAAGCTCATCTTGGTATTTGTATAGACAAATTAGGGTTTTAAATCCCTTAATAAAATAGTTGTTATGTACTTTATGTACGATAAAATATTTGATAAACTAAGCTTTATATGTACTTCCATGTGATATTTGAGATTACGTCATTTTAAATTAGATATCATAAGTTTCTAATGGACTTATGGACCGCACTTCCCTCGCAGTCTCGCACGTGGAATAAAGTGGTCAATGATCACTAACCTAAGTTTTGAGAACTTACATGATAATTAATTAATGTATTTGTGTGAAAAAACCTTCATTAATAGTAATACCCAAGAAAATATTTTGTTACGCAACATCATCAAACGAAATTACCACCGTTCTTTTACCATTAGTTTGTTTTTTTCAGACAATTTAAAACTTACAAAAAAAAATCCTAGGTCCGAGAAAATTTTTTAAGTCTTATAGTCTGGGATAAATGCCCTTATGAACAAATTACTGTGTTTATACTCAAAAATTTAGTTCAGTTAAATAGAGTTCTAACTAGCTGACCTACAACATGTATTATGCTGGTTTGAACATAAATAATGAGATAACAACGATACTAATACAAACTAGTATCCTATATACCCTCGTCTAAAAAAAAGTGAAAATACTAGATAATTATAGTATATTAATGCAATCATGTGTAATAATGCAGAAATGGATGCAGAAATTAAGAGACGAAAATGAATACAAAGTGATGCAGCTACTGAGGTGTACATGACTCATCCACTTAACTGACTAACCGTTAGTTTCCCGCTAGTTTTGTTTTTGTGTAGCTGACCAAGAAAGGTAGAGTTATACAAATGATGAATCAGCCTCTTCTCCATGAAAATTAAAGAATAATCAAACAATTTAAAGACAATGATGATATACAGATAATATTGGTTTCTCTATGATTTACCAATGAGTGCATCAGAAAATGTGTACTTGGTTGTATATTAATTTGCATGTCATCCAATTAAAATGTATATCTATGGAGCGTCACACGTAAGCCCCACTATATATTGTCCTCTTTGCCAAACCAATGTACATACACAAAAAAATACAAAAATAAATACATTATATTCCCACTTTTTGTTGTCTTTTGGTTAATTGTGATAACAGCTATTTTTATATAGCTTATCAAAAAACTATTTTTATATATCATTCCGTATTAAAGTCTATACTCTAAGTCTACACTAATTCAGGTATTTTCTCACTCGGTTGAATATTTACAAGCTTGTAAGCATTAGATTAGCAAATTTTAGTTCATTTATCACATGTATTAATTTTCAACAGCATAGATTTTGTGCATTTTTTAACAAATAGGAATATATGTTTTGTTTTTAATTTTATGTGCTACTAATTTTTGTCACCACATTTTCAACTAATTTTAACAGAAAATTATGTTATTTAGCAAAGAAATCTTATATACAATGAAAAGAACAAGGGTACTATTCTATTACAATGGATCATTGACTTCGATGATATGCAAGGGAAACTAGTGAGTTGAAGTAACTTTTAAGTTACTGGAATTAAATTTTTAGTGAGATGAACCCATCTTAGATTAATATTTATTTTTAACATTTTGTATTTGTTGTTTATTAGTTTCAAAACATTTTAATATTAATTTTTTATTAAAATTAATTTCTAAATACTTTTTTGTTTTTTAAATGAATTTTATTGATATGCGTTGTTAAATTGTCGCTAAATTACGATGATAAATCCGTTGTTAAATGTGTCATTAATTAGCAACTTATACTATATAGTAAATCAGCGTCAAATATACATATGTTGTTATTTTGTGAGTAATTAGCGACATCTTAGACTTCTTTAATTCACAATGCTGTTACGACGTTTTTTTTGGAAGCGTCGCTAATAAAGACATGTTACCAACACAAAATTTTAGCTACATACAATTACCGATGTTTTATAAGATATCGTTAATCTGTCACTAAACAAGATTAACAACAGATTAGCGACATTTTTGGGAGTCCTTGATCAATTTTCTTTTCTTATTTTTTTGTTTGAAGATTTTCATACTTAATCAATTTTCTTCTTGTAGTGATTATATATAATCATTTTATTCGTCATATTTTAATAAAAATGATTATATATAATCATCATTCTGTAGAATTCGTTTTGGTGGCGTTTATGGATTAGATAGTTTAGGTCCACTCAATTTGTTTCTACGCAAATAAATATATATATATATATATATATATATATTTGATAAAGGGTATTCAAATTAAATTGCGAAAAAGATACAAAGTTATGACCATTTTGGGTCATACAGTTAGTGCTAAAGTTTTTTTTTGTAACAAATGATTAAGCTACCATTTAATCTAGTTGGAATTAAACAAGAATAGTAGAAGAATAAAAGAAGAGCTATCGGATATTAGCTCATGTAGGAACTATTTGTTAGCCATGATATCCATGTCCACCTCGACCTCTTCGGCTTTGATTGCCGCGACTGCTAACAATAGTTCACTGTGCACATAAATTTAACGGTAAAATCACGATTATTTTACGTGAAACTACGAAAAGTATAATATACGTAATCCATGTACTAATGTTTTTCTGGGTTAGAGAATTTACATGATAATAATGTAGTCTTCTTTTATAAGATTAGGTGAAACAAAAAATACCATCGGAATGGCCATGCAGCATTTTTTTGTTTTCAAATTTTGAAAACATGATTCTATCGAATACATATCCATTCACAATAATTTGCACAAAATGATAAAACATAAAAAAGTACTAACAAATAACTTTTTTACTTATCCTTCACTTCTTAAAATTATAACTAATTTAAACAAAACTTCAATCATTTTAAGGTTGAGGAGAATCGGATCCCACGCGTTTGAAGTTTTCTTCTCTCTCAACTCACAAACCTAGCGCAGCCGACCAATTTTTTCCGATCTACGGCTGGAGCGCGGTGACTTCCATAACACCGGCTCGAGCCACCGTTTCTTCCTCATGCTAATGTATGTGTTTTTTTTTTTTGTCAAATTGTAAATATCATTAAGGAATGAATGTGAGGTTTTACAAGAATAGCTTAACCTATTTTCTGAAGCCTTGCCAAAAAAAGAAATAAAAAAGAAGGGTACAAATGGTTTTAAGGAAAGGGAGATTTCCTCATTGGATCCAAAGGATCATCAAATCTCGAAAGTGTCGTCTATGCCTTCGTGCCGTGATTGTATTGCGGATCTCTCTATTGATTTCTCTGAAAACAGTCGATGGGGAGATCACACGTTGGTTGGGCAATACATTGTTTCTCTTTTTCCAGATATGGTATAATGTATGTGTTCTTTGTAGTGGCCAGACGGTGGAGGCTCCTGCAGGTCCTGGAGCGGGATTCGATTCTGGTGCAGTTTGCGTTGAAAGCCATTTGAGGACGGTGGCTTCTCCGATCTTTGGCGCCGTGTCTCCTTCCCTCTCTTGTTCTCGTCTGGATCTCTTCTCTGTTCTGGTGGTGGAGTGTCTCTGTTCCTTGACGCATCGAAAGTTTCTCGGCTCGAGTTGCCTCTTCCCGGTGGCGAGTGGTGGTCACCTTTCTCCTGACTTCGCCGGTGTTGCTGCAGCGGCTTCGGTGCCTCGGATCTGGTTGGATCCTCAGAGTTTGGCTAATTGTTGTGGGTTAGGGGCTCAGATATGAGATTCCTTCGTTGTGTTTTTTTGCTGTTGGTGGGGATCTTATCTTCGGCAAGGAACTTTGGTCCCTTCGACTTGCAAGTGGAGGCGTGGTGTGAGTAGTGGGTTGATGGACTCAGCAATTTGTGTTGCGGCAAGTCGTGGTGAGCCCTGTTCTGCGGTAAGTTAGTTGTTGGTCCCTTCCATCATTGGCCGTGTCTATTCTAGCGGTTGTTAGGGAACTTGTTATGTGCTTGTTTTTCTTTGGATTAGAATAGCTTTTGTTGAGCGGATCGTTGGGGGTTCTTTGAGTGTGGTTCCTAGGTCTTGTCAATCTTGCTTTCAGAGGAGGTAGTAAGGCTTCTTAGTTGTGAGGTTTGGCTCTGTGCTAGCCGACATCGGGGAAGGATCTTGGTAGAGTGAGCCAGCGCCACTAAGCGTAGCAAGTTAGTGTAGTCCAGTCTTAGTGCTGGATTTAGACAAGTTAGATGAGCGTCGCTTCGAAGATATTGAAGACGGTCTTGAGTGAGCCTCTCTTAACTCCCTAGAATAATACCCTCTGTTCGGTTGCCGGATGAAACAGCTTCTGCTCATGCAATTTTGGCTTTACCTTAGTTTTGTCTTCTTGGTTCTTTCCATTTGATCCAATCATGGATTCAGCTCTACTTCGCGATTCTCAGGCTTTGTATCGCTATGAATTGATGTCAATGCTACCAAGTTAAGATGTCAGATGGAGTACCGACTGAATTTGCTTCCATGTTTTTTATTCTTTTTTGCCATGGGACCAATCTCTAGGTCAAGCATTTTGTTTTCACAATTTGTAACACCTAAACACTTCATTTTTCAATGATATTTACCATTTAGCAAAAAAAAAAGTTTGAGGAGAATCGATCTCTACGATGGACCACCAGAAAAATAAAACAATGGATCTGACATTAGACCAAACACACACTAAGAGCATTTCCAAAGGGAGCTCTTAAGTGAGGTTCTTAACATTAAAAAAATATAAATTAATAGTAAATGATGAGAGAGGATTCAGAACCACCTCTTAAATCTCTAAAATAAGAATCCCAACTATAATAGTTAAGAACCCCAAATGCCATATGCTTTAAATTAATTGGTTCAACTTTTTTCTTTAATTATTTAATATAATTAAACAATCAAAATATATTAATAAGAACCCTATTGGAGTTCTTAAGTGATGGAAGTGGTCTAAGAGCATGTTTATTGGTGATACCTTGACACACGATTTAACCCGGTATCGAGTATCGAACTTGCCACACGTCGCACGTCGGTTCGTCTAAAAAAAAAAATTTGGTGATAGCCACATATATCACCAATAAACATGCTCTAAAGACCCGCAACATAAACCGAACAAAATCTGACAAAATTAGAAAATTTTGGGAAACATAATATGGTCATATTTGTAAGAAAAATAAAAAATGCATGGCCATATTTGTAAGAAAGAAAGAGTTTAGGGACCTACTGGTAATTTAATCGCGGGTTTCGCCTGAAAATCACAGGCAGGAGAGTCAAGAGATTCGGAGCGATGAAACCTTGGAAAAATTCAGGTGAAGATGGATGATTCAATCGCGTAAGAATCCATAATTTCTGGTAAATTTCAATTCTTTCGATGAATTGTTAAGAAAAGAAACAATTTTGATGAGTCTTCCATAGCTCTGGATTTTGCCCTGAAATTTTTAAGTTGGTGTTTGATTCCTCTCTTAGCCTTAGTCCTTAGGTTTCAATGATGTTTTCAAGATTTCTGAAAAAAGTAGAAAGGATTGCTCAATTCAATATCTGCATTGCTTTCTCCTCCATTTCTCATCAAAACCAAGTTTCAAGGTCGAAATTTTCTCATGCTTATATTTCAGTGAGATGTTTTCAGAGTGGTAAATTTTTCTATGGGGGTAAATCTTCTTCACTACATTGGTCTCAGTCACCGACCCGGGTTTTCGGAAACCGGGTTTCGAAAACTATGAAGAATGAAGCTCAAAAAGCTCTTTTTGATTACTTGCATTATACTAGAAATCTTAGTTTTGTTGATGCAGAGCATATAAGTAAGAATTCACCTCGTTTTATTGTGGCTTTGTTGGCCAAGATTGATACTCGGAAGGAGGATATATCTTGGTCATTGACTAAGTTTCTAAGGTACAATCCCATCAACGAGTTTGAACCGTTTTTCGAGAGTTTGGGTTTGCTTCCATCTGAGATCTCGCGTTTCCTTCAACGAGACATGGTGCTTTTGAGTGATGATAGTATCATGTTTGAGAACTTTCATGTTCTTTGCTATTATGGAATTCCTCGTGGCAAGATTGGCCGTATGTATAAAGAAGCAAGAGAGATTTTTGGATACGAGAATGGGGTTTTGGCATCGAGACTTGAAGCTTATGAGAGCTTGGTTCTTAGCAAGCGTATAGTCATTAAGCTTGTTACTTGTTGCCCGTTGCTTCTGGTTGGTGGCATTGATAGTGAGTTTGTTTCTGTGGTCAATAAGTTGAAGGGATTAAATATAGGATGTGATTGGCTTGCGCGGTATTTGTCGGATAGAAAAACATATAACTGGCGCCGGAGTCTTGAGACAATGGAGCTCCTTGATAAGGTGGGATTTAAAGAGGAGAAGTTGAGTGGTCTTTTGAAAACATATCCAGATTTGGTGGGTGAATCTTCTGGGAATAAAGCTTATATTATGTTTGAAAAGTTTCATAAAGTGGGACTTCAGATGAAAGAAATCGATAAAGTAGTGGTAGACAACCCAGAGGTGCTATTAGAGAAATCTGTAAAAAGAATTTTGGAGGCTTTAAAATTCTTGATACTTATCAGAATGGAAAAGCAGTTTATCGTTGAGTTTTTACTGCATCACATGAAGCTTATCTGTTCATCCTCTCTGCTAGGACCTGCAGCTGTTTGGAATAGAATGAAAATCGGAAGAGACGAGTTACATCGGATTGTAAAGGAAGAGCCTTTAAAATTGTTCAGTTTGGCTTCTAAAACAAAAAATAGTAGAATTGAATACGATTCACTTGATTTGAGGAATGCAGAGAAGACGGCATTCTTGTTGAGGCTTGGGTATATAGAGAATTCTGATGAGATGGTGAGGGTTATGAAAAAGTTCCAAGGGAGGGGAGATGAACTACAAGAGAGATTTGATTGCCTTGTGAAAGCTGGTTTGGACTATAATGTGGTTACCGAGCTTGTTAAGCGGGCTCCTCATATACTTAACCGGCCTAAAGATATCATGGAAAAGAAGATCAATATTCTAACAGATTATTTGGGTTATCCAGTTGAATCTCTTGTCGAATCACCTACATATTTTTCTTATAGTATGGAGAGAATACATAAGAGATGCACAATGTATATATGGTTGAGGGATAGAGAGGCAGTAATGCCGAGGCTGACACTAGGCACTATTGTCGGTATTTCTAATACCCGGTTTGTGTCATACTTTGTCATTACCCACCCTGAAGGTCCAGCTACTTGGGAAAATATAAAGAAAGCATCTACCTGAGGTGAACTTTACTGGTCAGTTTAACTATATAACATTATTTAAAAATCTGGTGTTGATCTGTAGTATCTTTCACCCAACTTAAGAGCTCAATTGTTGTGCTCAGGGCTGGTCAGTAATCTCAATCTGGAGTTTTTATTCATTGTGATGGAGAGGGTCAGAGAATATGTCGATGCATCGTAAAGTATTTTCGCCTTTTGAATTTCTGTACCTCAGTATAGTGATATGATTGCCAGCAAATGGAACAATGAATCACTAGGGAAATGCTGAAAGAACAGAGATTCTCCGTAATGTTCATACACTACTGTCTACTGAAATCAACGAAATGATTCTTAGACTGGACTGAAAAGATTGACAAATTGGTATCGGTTAGTCCTTCTTGGATGTCATTTTCTTCTATTGCTTCCCAAAGGAGGAAAGGCACACTTGATAGCCTTTGAGATATAATGCAACTTGTTTGTCAAAGGAGACATAGTATTATTGATCAAACAAGCCCCGGCCTGATACCAAGTAGATCAGCTAACATCTATTTACTGGGACATACCTGTGACAGTTCTTGTTCAGAATGCATTATTACGAATGGGTTTTGTCCTTTACTCCTGGCAACCATTAGTCTTATCTCCAGTAACTATGTAAAGATAGCTATGACAAATGATAATGTTCTTTCTGATTATTTGTGGAGTGTCTTGTTTTTAGGGTATCTATGAATATCTTGTAGATTAAAGATATATAATCCCAAAATATTAGATTTTTGTATTGAAAAGAAAAGATGACATATAGTTAGAATGTTTTGGGTTAATTAGCATTCCTAATGCTACTTTTGTACATTTAACTATCCATTCCTGGTTATTCAAACTGAACCTAAAGCATCTGTATAAAATCTAAATAACCCAAAAAGAAGAACCATTTTAACAAAGACATCTAATCACATTTAACTTATGGTACAGTTTCAGGTTGCGTTACTCAGGCCTTCTCTTAAAGAAGAAGATGAAGGAGAAGATGATGCAGAAAGACAAGACCGCGCAATCTTAGACTCTTTGTCTTTGCTATATGCCTTTTGGACATCATCCTTAAGCTCTCTATATCTCATTCTTTTCAATCTTCTTTCCTGAGCAGATCCCTTCTCATCGAGAATGTCTTCATCTATGAACTCTTCCATGTACTTATCCAGAACCTCTGAGCCATACGGAAAATACCTTCGACCAGTCTCAACTGCATTGTGAAATGGATAATGAAGTCAGTCAAGAGAAAATGAGCAGCAGAGTTACAAAGAGTAAACTCACAGAGCAACACCTTTTACCTGTTTTCAAAAGAGCCTCCATTCGAGTAAGAAGTCTTTTGGTTTGCATAAGAGGAGTTTCGTTTAAATCAACCTGACTCAAGTTTCCGGCTAACCCATTCAAAGGCAGTGGCAGACCCGTGAACTCACTCGTACCTTCTACATTAGCAATGTCCATAGCCACTTTAGCTTCCGTTGGAAAGAACAACTGAGCAAGTCCCACTGCAAAAGGTTGATGCTTTAACAAAAATGTCGTAAAAGATAAATAAGAATTTAGCAATTTTCAGTCAGTTACCTCTCTTTTCTAGGTACAACAGTCTCATCTGGAGATCTTCAGGCATAGAAAGGGAACACATTGGTGTATCCAAAACCATCGGGTTCCTTCTCATTTCTCTTTCCAAAATATCGATGCATAACCGAGCTTTACTAGATTCACGCCCTTTCGCTGTTTTGGTATTATAATCCTTTGGATTTGTCAGTCTTCTCAATATAGTAAAGGCGCTCCGTCCATCACATGTGAACTCAGATGCATTGGCGCCCTTTTTGAGAAGCGATATAATGATCGATGGCTCCTTACGCATCGCAGCAAAATGAAGAACCGTATAACCCCGGGAATTTCTGTAGTTCACATCACCCATATTCAAAGCCAGAATCTCGGCAACAACTTTCGGATCACTATACACCACAGAATAATGCAGACCATTGGCTTCATCAAGAGTGATATCTGACTCAGTCAAAAGAAGCTTCACAAGCTCAACATCATCTGAATCCAACGCCTTGAGAATTTTCCCAATTCTCTCGAGCATTTGATCCGAAATTTTGGGACTGATTTCTTCATCTTGTGGAGACTTAAGACGAAGCTGTTTAATCTTCTCTGCTACTTCTGCAGGAACCTCCTTTTCGATACAGAACCTGTAAAGATCCGACCTCGCTACTCTCTCAATACACTGATCAAGCAACTGACTCAACTTACAATTGAAAGCAACCAAAAGAATCGGAAGAACATTCTCAACCAGAGACCTCTCCACAAAGTTACAAAGCCGCCGCTGCAAACATAAAACACAAACCCTTAAACTCTCATTGAGGTCTATGGAATCAAGAAACAAAAAGATAGAAAAAAGTTTATATTCCATACCTGAAAAGAAGAAACTAGCTCAGGCACTTGTAGAATAGATGAAGCATACATCAATTCAACAACAAAATCAATGGCTGGTCGACAAGAATCATGAGCACAAACTGAATCAACACAAGTGGAAACCTCCAAGGGAAATGGCTTTAATCTCCCAGTGTAGATATAACTCAAGAAATAACAAAAAGCTTCATAACCAACAGCTCCATAAGGCAACATCTCTTTCAACTGATACTTTGGTTTCTCAGTTTTCGAATTTTTCTTCTCTTTCTTGAACAATTCCTGGAAAAACTTGCTTCTTACAGCTAAAATACATCTATGAACACCCACAGGAACACCATCAACAATGATCTCTGCATCACTGTAATCACAATCTGGATTACTAAGAAGCTGCTCAAGATTAGAGCTGAGTTTGCTTAGACTTACAACTTCAAGATTAGAAGCTGAGTTTGATGAGAAATGATTAGACCCAATAGAACCATAAGAGACATGAGAAGATGTGAAACTTAGAGATGATGATGGCTCAGTCAAAGTAGCCATTTTTTTTTCCTTTTTGCAGAAATTATCAATCAAAAGCTCTGTTTTTGTTCCATACAGATCAAGATTACAAGTCTCAAGACCGATTTCAGATTCCAAAAGCCCTAAAATTACATTTCTTACAGAGAATCAACCAAACCCAGATATCAAACGAGGAAAAAAAGAAAACTTGAGTTATGAACTATACGGACAAAATCGAATTTTTCGGACAGAACATAACTCTTGCACCTCCGAATCAATGTACCAAAACGAAAGGGGAAAACTTTGGAGAAAGATTCCAACAAAAATTGGGGAAGAAAAAACCTAAAAGAATCTGAAAAACGAAGAAATGGAGATTGAAGATACAAAATCAAGGATTGAGATCTGCAAAACCGTAAAATAGAGGTCGAAGATAAGATCAAAGAGAAGGCAAAATTGGGTGGAGGAAAGAACCAAATTGGGATCTATCAAAGTAAAAAAGGGAGAGAATTTTTTAGGAAAAGTCAAGAAGGAAGAGATATATATAAAGGATATAATAGATGATGAGTTAGAGAACAAACAGAACACAACAGGTGCAAGTCATGGCGAAAGGAAAGAGACAGCTTCAATGTGAAGATGAGAGGAAACCAAAAAGATTAGAATAATTTTTTATTATTTTAACAATGACGTAAGCATAGATTAAAAAATATGATCGAACAAAAATGTATAAAGAAAGACTCAGATGAAAGTTGACAAATAGAAAACAAAGACTTTGGAAAATCCGTGTATGATGCCAAGGTTCCGTGTATGACGCTACTTGATCTTTTATTCTTTTTAATACTATATATATATATTTTTTAAATAGCTATGATATTCTAAAACCCAAAATCTTAAAATTAATCTATGAAATTAAAAAAATGGAAATGTTCTTATAGAATGTTTATAATGATCCATCATAATTGAAATTGCATTTGAAATATTAATTATATAGTATAATTTTGGGGTTTTATGACTTTATCATGGAAATTTAAAATTATTCTGTAGAAAGAACAAGAGAAGTAGACATTATGTGAAAGCATATCTGGTTTTGAGTTGATTGATAAATTAATGTCCAAATACAATATTATATATAGGGGTTTAAAGTCCAAGTTTTTTAAAAAATAGGTTATAGATGTAGTTATATATATATTTTAAATAGTTCCATTATTTGATAGTTTTAACATATTGTAGGTTTAATCATTTTATGCATTTTATAGGTTTTAAATTATATTTTGAATATATACAACTAGTGAAAATTTATATATGTTGATGGTAAAGACAACATATGACTAAATCATAATTTTTTTTTATTACATAAATTTTGAATAATAACAAATATCATATTATTTTATACGATAATACATTATTTTATATAGAATTATACTACTGATTTAAATTACATATATAACAAAAACACACCAACCTTATTTACTGTTTTATATATCACTACAATTTTAGCTTTCCATTTAGCTACGTAGCAGATTAACCTTTATTATTTCATCCATTATTTACGTTTATAAGATATTTTACTTTTTTGTGGTACAAGAATTTGTGTTAAAAAAAGATGACGTCAATAAATAAAGAAATTAATTTATTCTTAGTTATAAATAAATTTTAATAATATTATAATGCCGTCACAAGAAATACCCGAAGTCAAAAAAAAAACAAAAAAAAAAAACAAAAAACAAATAGCCGTCACAAGTGATGACGAAAGAGACGTGAGCAAATGCGAACGTCATATGATGTGGCTTGTGGGTGGATTGCTGTGATGTAATGACGTGATAAATAACGTCACTTTTGGAAAAGTAGATAAACCATCAAATAATAGTGATTATAATAGCGGGTCCGACTTTATTAAATTTATAATATTGTGATGACCAAAATCATGATCTATATATAGTATTATTTTCTTTTGGTCTGGTTCCAAATTTCAAGATTTATAACGTTTTAAAGAGAAAGTTGTCTCTGGGATGATGTAGTTTCTGCTTTTTTATTGTTTTTCTAGCTATGTGTTTTTAATTTATTTTGTTTTGCCTCTAAATATTTCTTGATTTCTGCCGGCTTTTGGCTCTTACACAGCATGTTTGGGATGGATTTAGAGCATCATTATCGCAGGTTTTAAAGAATTTTTAAATGGTTTCTTAGAATAAAAATATTATTTAATTAATTTAAAAAAAGTTTTATACATAAAAAACATTTCTTAAGTAAGGACCTTAAGAATCGGTTCTAAACGTGAAAAGTTTTAATTGGGTGAATTATGTGACAAAAAAACTCAGATTTTTTTTTCTTTTGCACACCTCTCTCTCTTTTTCTCGTCTCTCTCGCCAAATACACTAGGTAGATTTTGTCTCGATGAGTCTCTTGATAACCTAGGCGAACAAGCTCAGAAAGTGAGCCCATCCCAAAAACAACCACCGACACAGAGCAACGTGAGGATGTGAGACGGCTTCGAGGAACATAGCACCTTGTCCACGGCAATTATCCGATCTAGACCTCCACCACCGCTAAGTCTCTGACGGCGCGGAGAAGGAGGAAACTAGAGCACGAGAGATGGCGGATTTGAGTCGACCCGAGAGAGAATAATCCGAGGAGGTCTTCGATTGCTGAATCGGACAAAAATCTAAAAAATCTAATTGGAGAGAGACATAACTGAACAAGGTATGCAATTGATCACTATGGATCTCGTGTTGCTCTTACTCTTCACCTCATTCTTTTACCGTCAGTATTTGATTTTTCTTTCTCCTGATTTAATTTGGGTTTTCAATTTCCTAGCTAAGTTGAGAATTAGTTGTTCGTTGTTAAATGATTTGTAGATTTCTTTTTGAATCTACGCATGCCATTGTTTGCTAAATTGTAGGAATTGGAAAGCCACCTGGTATAATAGTATTCACTTACTATCTTCTCTCCTAATAAATGCATGTTAGTGTTAGATTATGGTTGTGTTAGGTGTGTTAAATGGTTGTGATGAATGGTTTAGGCTGGTAGATATATGTCTACTCGTTATGGTTGAGTTCAATGCTTTCACTTGTCTATCATGTTTGTTTCTCTTCTATTAAACCCGTAGCTTCTTCACTTTCTTCCACTATCTTCTAAACACATTCCTTCTTCACTTGGTTCTCATCTTTCAAACACACTTCGTCTTGTCTTTTTCTCTTCTTTGACCTTCTCTGAAATGGCTTCTCCGAACCCATTTAGTCAGCCATCACACTTTGTTGACCTGTTGAACAATCAACGTGATAGTCTACCCTTTACTTGCGTGGAACTTGGTTCATCACAAGTTCCTCTGTTTAGCAGCCAGCAGGACTCTACCTTCGGTGAAGACACTCATGCTGAGCGCAGAGAACGACGGAAATAGACGCCCACCGATGACATCTTGCTCATCAACTCATGGTTAAACGCGAGCAAAGACCCGGTGGTGGCAAACAAACAAAAATCTAGTGCCTTTTGGCAGCGCATCACATCCTACTTTGTGGCAAGTCCTAAGGCCGCATGCCGTGAAATCAGATAGGCGGGAGAATGTAAGTAAAGGTGGCAAAAAATAAATGATCTTGTATGCAAGTTCTGCGGTGCGTATGAGGCGGCAGGAAGAGACAGAAGCAGTGGTGAGAATGAGAATGATGTTCTGAAATGGGCTCACGAGATCTTCTACAACAATCACAAGAAGAAGTTCACCCTCGAACACGCCTGGAAAGAGCTCCGGAATGACCATAAATGGTGCGACCTTTCTTTAACAAAAACTGATGGAAGCTACAAAAGGAGAAGGTGTGATGATGGTTCACAATCATCAAGCACTCACGCTGATAGAAGAGAGAATCTCGATGATGATCACTCCGATGTGAAGACTCGGCCTCCTGGTGTGAAGGCATCAAAAGGCAGAGGTAAGAAGCCTAGCACTCCGACAAGTGAAAAGCTTTCGGAGTTTCAGACCATGTGGTCCATCAAGGAGAAGGATTTGGCCATGAAAGAAAAACTCTCCAAGATGTCTATACTTGATAGTCTAATTGGCAAATAAAAACCTCTTTCAGAGATTGAAGAAGCTCTAAAGAAGAAGCTAATTACGGATATGTTGGATATTTAGCTTAATCTCATTTCCTTTGTTTGCATTTTCGAAGTTGTGTTTTAGTTTTACTTTGTGTTAAACTTGTGTTTCAGTATGGTGTTGGACCAATATTCCACTCCGAACCTCTTATATATCATTACCGTAAGCAATCTCTTTCTTACCAAAAACGTTCTTATGCTTTAAGCTTTTTCTCTCGGTACTGTAACCTGGAAGCATCAATCAAAAACAGTACTTAAATGCATATGAACAACTGTGATTTCGTCATGCTTGCATCTGTAAATGTCATGTCTTTCTTCAAGAATTGGTCTTTGGTGGCTCATTTTGTATCCAATCTGCAGAAAATGTAGTTATGTTTAATTAATAAAATAAATTCTATTTAAAAAAAATAATTTAGATTTAATTTTTTTTAAGAACCCCATTAGAGATTCTACCAATAAAGCAACAAAAACATAAGTTTTTTTAACACTGTTTCTTAACTTCAAATTTATATTAAAATAGTACTTAAGAAACCCATTTGGGTCTCTTAGAGCATCATTATTGCAAGAAAAGAGGGGTTCTTAAAGAGAGGTTCTTAACATTAAAATATTATAAACTGCATCGGTAATTGTGCGTTAAGAAACTCTTATTAAGAACCGGTTCTTATTTAAGAGTTTTTAGATACAGTTTTTTAATTTTAAGAACTTCTTTTTCTCGATCAAAACAAAATAATAATAAACAAATTACTAAGAACCCATATGAGGTTTTTGCAATAATGATGCTCTTAGTATCTAGGAGTTCTTTTAACTCACCAGCACTGTTTTCAAATATGTGTAACACTATGTTTAATTATCAATATCAATCAGATGACAAAAAAGAAAGAAGTTGTCTGTTTTTTTATTTTCTTTATATAGTTAAAATAGCTATTCTTTCTTTAAAAGAAAACTGAATGTTTAAAATTATAAAGCATGTTAAAAATATTTTTCTAATGTCACATATATTTCTACTCTATTAAATTATTTTTATATTCACACTTTATTTAGTTTTAAAATGATATAGATGAACTAACAAAATACTAGAAATTTAGAAGAAAAAAAGTTTATTTTTTGTTAATGTAAAGAAATTTAATTGACTTAGGAAGCTGTAGGTAAAGGCTTGTATTTGAGAATAGAAGTATTTCCAAAATTGTATGTAAAGGCTTATATCAAGGTTTGAGGGCTGGCTTATCTCTCACTTTTGCTCGTGGTAACTCGATGAGTTATGGAGTGTGGAGATCAATCGAGTTTGCTTCAATGTCTTCTCTTGTTTTTTTTTTCCGGTTGGTTCTTATTTAGTTTGTGCTTTTGTTGATTTGTGTTTAGATTTTTAGTCTTTCTGATTTTTTTGTTTTATCTTTCACATGTTTACTAAAAAAAAATCTTAATTGAAGAAAAGAGAATACTATATTTCTTAAACTTTCCATACAAATAATATGGTAAACTTTTGCTAGTTCTTTTTAACAAAAAAAATACACTTTGATAGTTCTTTTTATTTTGATAATTTTTTGGCATATGCTGAAATTTTTATGGTTTTTTTTTTGTTTAATAAAATATAGTAAACCGGATAGAAGAAGAAAACACATATTCTTTCTTTCTAAAACACAGTACTAGACGGGGGGAAAAAACAGTACTATAAATAAATAAATTTAGTAGCTAGTGCTATATAAAAACAGGAACATCCAACAGATGATGTCAGTGTCGGTGATGCTTCTGCTGAGAAGCTACGCGGAGTCGCGTCTGAAAGTGTCCTTCTACAGTTTTCTAAAATATCAAATAATATATGCATTTTTAAACATAAAGATACATTATAGGATAGTTCTCGGAAATGTTCGGATTTCATTTTAAATTTGGGATCATTTTGATTTTAAAAAGATGTATAAAGATTTTCGTCGCTATACGCCAAAGTCCAAACTAGAAATTCTTATTTTGAACTCTGCACTATGTGTTACCAAACGGTTCAAACCAGAAGATGACTACAACTTTCAGAATATTTTATTCTCAATTGGTAAAAATGGTACTTACATTGATAGATTGATCAGATATTTCAACTCATTTAGATAAATTCAAGTGTAAGCCAAGAAAAAAAATGTCTTCTCTTTTTTCAAGTTCATGTAATTTAGAATGTATGGAGGATAGGTTGACACGAATTTCCAGTCAATATTATTTATATAATTTTTGTATTTCTGATTTTAATTTTGAAACTGTTTTGAATGATTTGTATCTATTGTTAAAACTATTACTATATAACATGAGTTTCGTCTAATATTTGAGGTTTTTCTCCATTTAAAATGACTTTGTGTTGTTTGGACCTAATACGTTTTCTCTAATACAAATATATAAATCGTATAAATTATCTAACTTTTTTAGTTAATGGGTTTTCATAAAATCATATATATGAAAGGTGAAAGCATTCTCTGTAAAATGTCGTTGAGCTGTGTCAAATTTAGAATTTTGTTGCATGTTCGGACGAATTTGTAAAAATATGCAAAAATCAATGTATTTTAATTAAAAAAAAACAAAATCTATGCATATACACTCATAACTCGGGTCGGCTTAAAGAAACCAATGGGGCCTATGCGGTGATGGGCTCTTCAGATTTGGTCTAGTCCAGCTTTGACAAAGTTAATTTAAACTAGATTCTGATTTTTGGGTTAAGTTCGTTTTCGTTCGGATATATAGGTTTTCCTTCTTTGAAAGTTTTTTTTTTCTCTTTTCATAAAAAGTCTTCTATTAAATTGCTATGAAAGAATTACATGATGATGAAACTACAACAATAAGAGCAATAGTAGCTAGCAAAAGGAGAGATTGAACATACTTAAGTAAATGAGAAGGATAAGTAAAGGATATTGTACTTAGATGCCAAGACAATAACTCGAGGATGATCGAAGGCCAAAGAAGAATGGGAATCCTCACTCACCTAAGGTTGAAATTGGCGGCTAAGAAACTCGAGGCAGGTAAGTAATTAATGATGGATCATTGAGAAGCAAGCCGAGCGAAGCAATGGGACCAACACAAGATCACAAACCCGGGAACCCACTCATTTCTCCAAGTCCTAACTGAAGCAAACGAAGTCACCATACAGTGCCGAGACCTCACACCCCAACAAGCAGTAGTACAAGATAACACATATAAATCTTCATCAAACTAAACTACTCAAACAATAGCAATCATCTCCCACGCTATGAACGAGGCATTGCCAAGAAGAAACTAGTAAGCTAGAGAGAAAGAGAACCGATTAAACTTTTTTAAAGTTGGTATCATAGTTTTACTAATTCTTTCTGAAAATATTTATGACATGATTTTAAATTTCAATATTTGATTGAATAGCTTTCTCCAAGCAACATCCATATCCTTCTAGTCTAAAACAGTTAACAATCTTAAATTCCATGTCTCATTTACATAAATTAGAAAAAGAAAAAAAAACGTGACTCCATATATGTTTCTTTCACTTCTGTAGCGTTCAATAATTATATTTGAATTTTTAAGCTTGTAAAATAAAATACAAATATGGAAAGTTACTAGCAAACATATTTTCTTTCTACAATAGAAAACACTGATGGCCGCAAGAAATTCGAAAATAGACATAACAATCTTTAGCTTGATTACCCAAACTCACACCTAGTTAGTATCTTTTCTTCTGGTCTATTAGTCGCTCTGCTTCTACTTTTAGTACTTTAACCCACACAATTATACACGTAAAACAATTTTATAGTTCTTTCAAATCTATGTTTAAATTGAAATGTTATATAATTGTTGTATTGTAGATTAATGGAACTTCATTTGAATCATATATATAGTTAACGTTGACTTGTTAACGATCGAAAGCATGAATGAAGCTTAAATCCTCGTTCGGCGTGAGCCTGGCCAGAATGAAATTCCATGGAGTGAAAGATAGGAATATATGATACTACATATAAAATATATATTTTTAGTTATGTTATAAATTTTATATACATGATATATAATAAATTATGCTTTTTCACATCCAATAGAAAATCATTTTATATTTTATATAAAATAGATTTTGCACAACAAAATATGCAATAAATAGACTTATTTATGAGTTCTCCTTATTTATCTCCAACCAAATAGACCATGTCATATTTTGTTGCATCGCATTGAACATTTCAACTTAATTACAATACACTAATAATACATAAAATCATGCTTTTATAAAAAAAACAACAAAAAATGTAAATTAAGCACTGGAAAGATATTTATTACATGGATATTTTCTACTTAGTTCTACACATACCTTGAATAATTGAATCAATAAACGTGTTAATCAGAAAAACCTCCAAAATATTTTATCCCACTATATGCAAATGAAGTTAAACATAAGATTACAAATGCACTTGACTATATTTCTATCTACATTGATATTGACTCGTGTATCATGCGTTTTTTTCTCCCTAGATATAAAACGAATAATAATAGTAACACATAAAAAAACAGCCGGCACATTATATTCCCTATACATATGAGTCATAAAACATAAAATAACTTGAAACAAACTAATACACATCTTATTTTACAACAAAACAAAACAAAATTAAATGGCTACGCCCACACAACACATGAAGGAAATCTTCCTCGTACTTTTGCTAATCTCCTTTGCAATCTCTCCGGCTATCTCAACGGTTCCAAAAGAATGCGAGACCGAGTCAAAAGACTCTTGCATCGACAAAACCAAAGCCTTGCCCCTCAAAATCTTAGCAATCGTTGCCATAATCGTGACAAGCATGATCGGAGTCATGGCTCCTCTCTATAGCCGATATGTTCCGTTCTTGCGTCCAGACGGTAAAATCTTTATGATCATCAAGTGTTTTGCATCCGGAATCATCCTTGCAACCGGTTTCATGCACATTTTCCCCGATTCTTTCGAAATGTTGTCCTCACAATGTCTTGAAGATGATCCCTGGCACAAGTTTCCCTTCACGGGATTTGTCGCTATGTTGTCTGGTTTTGTAACCCTCGCTATCGATTCCATTGCTACAAGTCTTTATACCAAGAAATCTGTTGCAGATGACGGTGAAGATAGGAGTAGTCCTACGATAATTCAAATAGATCATTTGCCTATAACAACTAAAGAACATAGCTCTACATGCTCAAAACAACTATTGCGGTACAAAGTTATCGCCATGGTTAGTTCTTCATATATAGCTCTCCTTTAGCTCTTGTTCTAACATATAAATAGACATGGAAAGTACTATAAATTCTGAATATATAAAATTACATATTGAAAATTATGTGTAAATTTAGGTTTTGGAGCTTGGAATTATAGTTCACTCTGTGGTCATTGGACTATCTCTAGGTGCAACCAACGACACATGCACCATTAAAGGTCTTATAGCAGCTCTTTGCTTCCATCAAATGTTGGAAGGCATGGGGCTCGGAGGTTGCATCCTTCAGGTATAAATTTTTTATATATATCAAGATTTGTTTTGATTTCTTGTCCGAAACAATACTACAGAAAACCATAAAAGCCACACCAATTTTCGAATGTGGATTAAAGTATATAAACTTGCCTGGTCACCGTTGGATTTTTTTTTTTTAATTTTTAAAATAAAAGAAGAAGAGAAGGGTAAAATGGGAAATAGAGAAATACATGTTAAATAGATTCTCCCGGAGACGAGGGAGTGGAGCGGTGAATCGGTAGCCACTGAGACTTTAAGTAGTGGAGAGATGGGTCGAACCAACAACTAACTTCTGGTTCGACACGTGGCAGTTCACACCACACGAACATATTGTAAAAATAAAAATTGAAGATATGGACCGATGTTAAATTGAAGCCCAATTATAATTAAAAAAACCAGCCCGTTTTTCATTATTTCCCAACGGTCAGAGAAAGCTGTCTATTATTTTGTCTTTTTCTTTTTATTTTTTTGCTGTTCGCTTTAGTTTCTGATTCTAATAATTTCAATTTCGTTTTTCTTCTCCAGAGCAGAGTCTCCGAAGGCCATCTTCATCACCATGGCAGGTTGTGTTTCTTTATTTTGTTCTTCTGGTTTTGTATGTTTCTTCGGTTTAGGGAGGTTCGTGATTGTGTTTTGTTTTTTTTGGTTTCTTCGATTTTGATGAACCTCCCTTTTCCAGATTTAAAACTTCGATTTGATTTTTTGATCAAACAAATCCAAAAGTTTTCTTTAATTTCAATGTTACGGTTCTCTTTAAAGATTTTAAACTTGTTGTTTCTGCAAAATAAAGAAGAAAAATCCCTCTTTTGGATTTATGTTTTCTGGTTTTTGAGGGTTTGTTCTTCTGGTTTCGTATGTTTCTTCGGTTTAGGGAGGTTCATGATTGTGTTTTTTGTTTGCTTCTTCGATTTTGAACCTCCCTTTTCCAGATTCAAAACTTCGATTTTTGATTTTTTGATCAAGCAAATCCAAAAGCATTCTTTAATTTCAAAGTTACGTTTTCTCTTACAAGGATTTTAAATTTTGTTGTTTCTGCAAAAAAAAAGAAGAAGAAAACCCCTCTTTTGGATTTATGTTTTCTAGTTTTGAGAGTTTGTTCTTGTAAATCGAATAGCCTTTCGTTTCAGGTTCAAAGTTTTTGGCTAATTTTTAATTCGCAAATCCAAAAACCCTCTTTTATCGTTAGGGTTTCTAATTTCAACCCTTTATTTTCTCTTTAAAGATCATACCTTTGTTGTTACAAATCAAAAACCCTCTTTTAGAAAATTTGGTTTTGGGTTTTGGTTTGTTTTAAAGTTTTCAGTTTTCTTGAAACCCAAAGGAAAGGGACGACACATTATATGATTGTGTTCTGTTCGGTTTCTAAATTGGGAAAATGGGGTCCGATGTTGCCTAAGTAAGACTTGTCATATTAAGGTTAGATAATTGAATCTCTGATGATTAACTTGTTCATCTTGCTGGTTCGGCAGCATGATTTATAAACTTCAAATTTCTGCTTAGATTTGCCTTTATTAAAGCTTATCTAGTAATGTCCCAAGATGATAAATTCACTTCTATGCCTAACTCTTGTAGCTCTTCTGGTAAGTGAAGGCACATCTTTGTGCAACACTTGATGGGATCGAGGCTCGAGCAAGGTTAAAAACTCTAATACCTGGGGCATAATGATAGAAAGAATTCAATGATCTGCATATTTATGGAGGAGAAAGAGATATAAACTTCAGTTTCTGCTTGTCAAAGGATGTCTCACATTGATAAATTCAGTTCTTTGCTCTGAAAAGTCTAATAGACTCCTGAGACTATAAAGTTCAATATCTGCAGATTGATGGGAGATAAATATCTTTTAATAAGACTTGTTTGATGATGTTTGATTGGGAAAATTCAGTTGACTGCTATAAGGTCTATATCTGCTTAAAAACTCTAATATTTTGGGACATAATAATTCAATAATCTGCATTGATCTCATCTTGGGAATTCAATATTCTGCTTAAATCATATACCTTGGTGGGTTGGGGAAACATAGAATTATTCAATATTTCTGCATATTGATGGAGGTAAATAGTCTTTTAATGATATGAAAGGAAAATACAATTATCTGCTAAAAATTGTACATCACTGAACGTTGGATGATGTCCCAAGATAGAAAATTCAGTGTTTACATAAATTATAAATCTTGCAGCGTTAGACCAACATGATGAACTATTCAATCTTCTGCTTGATGATGGGATTAAATATGCCTCTAAATGGACTATCTATATTGGAAACTCTTGCCTAACTCTATGAATACTGTAGTTAATTCTCTTTGCCTAACTCTTGTAGCTCTTCTTGTAAGTGAAGGCACATCTTTGTGCAACACTTGATGGGATCGAGGCTTGAGCAAGGCACTAAAGAGAGAGAGATTGAGAAAAAATCATAATTCTGCATAAGCTCTATATTTTACTGAGCTGGGACAAGGAAATTCAAGTTTCTGCATGATATATTTTCAATTATCTACTTAGAGTTGCCATTGAAAAGGCTTGTTGAATTAATGTACATACATCAAGAAATTTAAGTTGGGACCTTATGAATAATGTAGGCTCTGACTGGTAACATGTAGTATCAAACTTGAGTTGCAATAAATGTTATAATTTGATGTAACTTACAGTAGAAAATATGTGGTATCAAACTTGAGTTTCAGTAGATTTATGTGGTAAGTTTGCAGTAAAAATATGAGTTACATTTTTGTCAAAACAACTGACTGGTAAATTTTATGATGTTTAGTTACAGAGTTGTAGTATGTATTATTAAAAATAAATTTAATTTAAACTAATGATAATAATATTTATTACAAGTTTAATAATTGGAAAGAAAAAAATAAAAATATTTTTGTAATTTAGTATTAAAAAAACTAATGACATAAATAAAATAAAATCTTTGACCAAGATATGATATGTTATTTTGATTTTACATTACAAAAGTAATGATATTGTTGATTTTTTTAAAATGATTTGTTGGAGATATTTTAGAAACAAAAAAAAAGCAAAAAAAAAAGTTGGAGTTTCATAACTCAAACATACCACATGAGATCTTCATTGATGTTGAGAAATCTTTTGAGTTAACACTTTTACAAAAGACATACATCAAAATTGTACATCAATCATACATCATTCTAACTCAAACTTAATTTCAATTTTTTTTTAAAACATCATGATTGGTAACATTTTTTAAGTTTGGTTGAGTTATGGGCATATCTCAAATAACATCATTAATAACTCATGTTACCAATCAGAGCCGTAGTTAATCTTCTGTGCCTAGCTCTTGTAGCTCTTCTGGTCAATGAAGGCACATCTTTGTGCAACGCTGGATGGGATCGAGGCTCGAGCAAGGCACTAAAGAGAGAGAGATGGTGTCTGGACAATACATATAAGAATATTCAGATCTCTGCATAAGCTGTATATCTTAGTGAGCTGAGACATGAAAATTAAAGTTTCTGCGTAAAGTTATATCTCTTATAGTTCTGGTGAGAGATCATGATATAGATTCGATTTTCTGCTAAGATGTGCCTTTGAAAAGGCTAGTTAAATTATGTCCCAACATTAAAAAATTCAAACAGGGACTTTATGAATAATATAGTTAATCCTCTGTTCCTAGCTCTTGTAGCTCATCTTTCTAGCGAAGGCACATCAATGTGCAACGCTTGATTGGTCCGAGGCTTGAGCAATACACTAAAGAGAGAGACGAATGTATTTAATCCTCTGTTTTGCTGTGTCTGGAGAATACGTATAGAATATTCATATCTTAGCATACAACAAGAATATGACATCTTGGTGAGAAGGTATGTATCTCATCTCCAACTAGATTGTAACTTTCTGTGTAGTTGTTTATTACCAGCGCAATGTTGGATTTTGGCATTAGTCTAAGAGCAATGGTAAGGTTTTTCTCTCTTCTTAATGTACATCTCTAACAAATGTTTAACTCATTAAAGAGTAAATCAATATTTGCTTGCCTCACTCTATGGTCTAACCAAATGTTACTCGTTCTTAACAGGGATACTACATAAAATTCGCTAACCCGATAATATCTGTCACTATTTGGTCAGATGAATGTCTCTTTTCTCTTTCAAGCCTAGTTATGATCTTCACAAGAGTCTCCTTTTGATGGAGTTTTTGGTTTCTTGAATGACTTCATCTTTTGATCAAGTAAGTCTTTTATAATTAACTATGGGTTATTTATTAGCCTATCTTCGAAAAACCAAAAACTGGAGTGTACAATGATCTGTCTCAGGTTGGACTTCTCTCTCACTCTCTAACGGTTTCTAATATTATAGTGTTAATGGTTGTG
This sequence comes from Cardamine occulta, assembly GCA_028015245.1. Classification (NCBI taxonomy): domain Eukaryota; kingdom Viridiplantae; phylum Streptophyta; class Magnoliopsida; order Brassicales; family Brassicaceae; genus Cardamine; species Cardamine occulta. Next base: position 2,063,150 of record CM051384.1, read on the forward strand.
TCTGAATTGTCATAGTAATAGGAAACTGTCTGATTCTTTATAGGAAAACTCTGGCATTTTGGTGACTTTCTGATGCACAACATGATTAGCTGAATGAGTAAGTATGTATATGAATCCAATATTCTAGTTTTTTATAAGATAAAACGATTTCATTTTGTAAGATTTCTTTCTGTCCCCATTTCAGCAATTTTTGTCTCCAGATAAGAAAGCTCTGGTTTTTCAGGTACGTCCTCGTTCTATTGCTTCTCGATAATATTAGTTGTTGGTTGCTTATCATTAGTTCGTCTAAGGTTTGAGTCAGAGACCAAATGATTGTTAGTTGTTATGTGTTCTCAGATTTTCTTAGAAAAAGCAATTAAAAGCATGTGATTCGTAGAATGTTCATGAAGTTGATATACTAGACCTGTGTGCAATGAATGTATTTGAATCCCATTAATTCTTGTAAGTTTTATACATGCCAGGACTCATGATCATAAATCTTATAAGTTTCTCGGATCATGACATCTTTGGTGGCACTGGTCTGTCAATGAATGATCAATCTTAGGTACTAAGTTATATTTCTCTGCTTTAAATATCATAGTGTTTTAACTTGCATTTTAATTGTTGTAGTACTAAAGTTAGTTGTGGTAGGCAGTGTTTCAATTCTTAATCCTGGTTCAACCAATTTTAATGAGGTAAAATTTGTTTGTCTTTAATCAAAGTTGTGATTCGTATTGATTTCTCAACATTCTATGGTTTCTTCTTGGCTTTACTTGTTAAGTGTTTGTAACAAACTTGCAGGAATCAAGGTTAGTATCTCCTCAAGTATACGCGATGCTATGGGATTACTGACTTTGTCATTCATTTGTGGTATATAAGCTTATCGACTTCTTTAAAACCAAAGGTTATATTGCCTATAAACAACAACTTCTTGAAGTGTTTTCTAACCTATGTTAAAATATCAAGCTTTTGATTTGTTGATGAAGCAGAGCATAACTATATGATTCTTTTATCGGAGGCAGGATTAGAGCTTTTGTGGTGCACGTCGTCTTCCACACTCCTCTTTTCAAGTAACTATGTAGCTGCATTCTAATCCTAAGTTTGCTCTATACATTAATGCATCCATTTTTCAGAAATTTTCATCTTCAGAAAAGCAAATGTTTGGTTTCTTTCTGAGGTATACACACTTTCTCTTTCTAAGGTTTGACTTAGACATGTGCTTTTTCCGAAGTTGATTGTTTGCTTTAGGGTCTAGAAAACCTCAATTGAGCTAACACATCTTTAATGCTAACACTAATACAAACATAAACGCATATACACTAAACGCATACATAAACATAAACGTATATACACAAAGGTGAACACATTACACTAAACACATTCATATAACACATCTCTAATGCTAACACTAATAGAAACATAAATGCATATACACTAAACGCATACATAAACATAAACGTATATACACAAAAGTGAACACATTACACTAAACACATTCATATAACTATTGTTCTAATAAACAAAAACCAAACACAAACTCGTCCATACTTACAAGCACAATAATATAATTTTATTCAGAAAGAAAATCACGTTTTATTTTCTAGCCAACGCAACCATATTTATAGTCATTATCTATTTTCTATTTGAAAGCACTAGAGGTTGGTCCGGGCTATGCCCGGATATATATTTGATAATTGACATGTTAATTTAGATTTTTAGAAAAAACTTTTAAGATTAAATTATAAAAATTCGATTAGATTCGGTATTCTCTATTTGAATAATACATTTTTGCAAAAGTATATTTGATTTTTAAAATTTAGTTTAGTAGAATAATAGGAAAGAAAATGTGTCTTGTACTTTCATTTATGAATTTAGAAATTGAATTTCACGTATGAAAACTTCTAAAATGGACTATAACATGTAATTTTTATGTTATAATGTTATCCATTTCATGTACTTTTCGTTGTCTCCATGATCATCACTATGTAGATATAAAAAAACAGCTTTATTGGTTGTATTTTTTTTTTTTGTAATTTTGGTTGTAAAAATTATAATACCACAAAGTGAAGATTAAAAACATTCACAAAATAAAATATAACATTGAAGTATTTGTTTATGACGTTGACACACAATGCACACAAAAAAATCATCTGCAACAACGAACAATTTCAAACGTTTTTTCTCATTGAAAGCAAAAGTGTTCTATGCTCTGTTTTATTTATATTTTTCGTTAAACGTCTACGGTCTACCTGTCCTGTATACACTTTAGACTTGTTTGGCATTGAATATTAACCAAGGTAAAAAAAACTTGATGCATACTATAGCTTAAATTGATCATTTGAGATAATTCAAATTGATCATTTGCCTATAATAACTAAAGAACATAGCTCTACATGCTCAAAACAACTATTGCGGTACAAAGTTATTGCCATGGTTAGTTCTTCATATATAGCTCTCCTTTAGCTCTTGTTCTAACATATAAATAGACATGGAAAGTACTACAAATTCTGAATATATAAAATTACATATTGAAAATTATGTGTAAATTTAGGTTTTGGAGCTTGGGATTATAGTTCACTCTGTGGTCATTGGACTATCTCTAGGTGCAACCAACGACACATGCACCATTAAAGGTCTTATTGCAGCTCTTTGCTTCCATCAATTGTTGGAAGGCATGGGGCTCGGAGGTTGCATCCTTCAGGTATAAATTTTTTATATATATCAAGATTTGTTTTGATTTCTTGTCCGAAACAATACTACAGAAAACCATAAAAGCCACACCAATTTTCGAATGTGGATTAAAGTAATGTATATATCTATTACGAAAATAATTGTAACTGGCGCCATAATATTTATACTTCTTTTATCAAACCTAAAAAAAATGAACCATAATTAACACAAACATATAGATTCAAGGCTGTTAATGTCAAAGTTTTTTTGAATAAGTGTTACTTTTGATAAATATATTTCTCATAGATCCATTATTATGGGACTTATACCAATATGATGATAGAAACATATAGCATTTAGAGATACAATATACATTAATTTGAACAGGCAGAGTATACAAATGTGAAGAAATTTGTGATGGCATTCTTCTTTGCGGTTACAACACCGTTTGGGATAGTTCTTGTTATAGCCTTGTCGAGCGTTTACAAAGATAACAGTCCAAACGCATTAATCACAGTCGGACTGGTCAATGCATGTTCCGCAGGGTTGCTCATTTACATGGCGCTCGTTGACCTTTTAGCCGCAGAGTTTATGGGATCAATGCTCCAAGGAAGTGTCAAGCTTCAAGTTAACTGCTTTGGCGCAGCTTTGCTCGGTTGCGGCGGAATGTCAGTTCTCGCCAAGTGGGCCTAAACTCTTTTAACATTATACTTCCGATTTGTATGAAATTTTAACTATATTTCACTGAGTGTAAATAACTTATTTTTCTGTATCATAATGATAAAATTCTGGTTTTCAAGTGACAATATATGCTTTCGTTTTTATAGCTCTATTGTATTGTGTATTAATTCATTTAAGTTATACTTTATCCTGAAATTTTACGGATAAATTAAAGTATAACCACAGAATAAATAACTGTTTAAAGGTCAATTCTGTACAAACGATCAAAATACAGAAAAATGTTTGACACTATCGTCGGATTACCCCAAAAATATAGTGAGACCTTAGTAAAGATTTTCAATGAAAAAACGATAAAAATGATGTATGTAAAACTGAGATAAAATGGTGTCTTGTATTTAATCATGAGAATTTTGAAAATGCACGAACTAAAGGTGAGGTGTACCGGTCAATAAGGCTGTCCCACACACATAAAAAGTCTAAAAAAGAATCAACCTTATAAACGAGTTAATAGGTATAAATACATTTTGTTTTGGGGTAAATGGGCATAAATATTATGGTTGTTGATAAGCCAAGAAAATATATTATTAACCTACAGAAGGTTAAAAGTTCGAGTCAATTTCGGTGAAATTTTATTGTCTTATGGTTCTTCTTCACATTGTTTCCCTATTTTATGATTTTATTTGACGTTATTTATATAAGCTTTTCTTTTTGGTTTTTGCGATTTTTTTTGTCAACTTCGCAACACTTTTCTAAATAGTTTTTGTTTTGACATACATCATAAATCTATAAAATACTGTTAACAAAATTATCTATTAGAGTAATATAAGTTATACTATATATTTTCATCCTCAATAAATAATTGTTCTATACACATCCGTAACCGTACGCGTTATACGACTTCTAAAGAGGCAAGATCCGTACAATTCCGTACCACGTACATGAGCAAGAACAATGCAATTTCACCAAATCCCAACATAAACAATAATTATTTTGCCTACGTGTTACTCTCTTTCCATGTTAAGATGAAATAATTCAACGTCAGCAAAATTCTGGCATGGAATTATCCCTCCACTTCTTTCCTATATAAGATTTAGTAGTAACAAGCACAAATAGAGCCCACAGAATACAAAACACTTTTAATGACAACAAAAACAAAGAGTAGTTTCTAAAACAATACTAATGGCGACTTCGGCTACAACACTCGTGAAACTCTTTTTCTTTGCCCTTATTCTTGTCAGCTTCACCATATCTCCGGCGATGTCAACGGCACCAGAAGAATGTGAAGCCGAGTCAACAAATCCATGCGTCAACAAGGCTAAAGCCTTACCTCTAAAAATCATATCCATTGTAGCCATCCTCTTGACTAGCATGATTGGTGTCTCGGCTCCTCTCTTTAGCCGTTATGTTCCTTTCCTCCATCCAGATGGGAACATTTTCACAATCGTTAAGGCTTTCGCGTTTGGGAACAAGTTTCATACATGTTTTACCCGATTATTTCGAGATGTTGTCATCAAAATGCTTAGAGGACGATCCATAGCACAAGTTCCCATTCACGGAATTTGTAGCTATGTTGTCGGGCCTCGTCACTCTAGTAATCGACTCCATGGCTACTAGCTTCTACACTAGTAAGAACGGTAGTGAGATCGTACCCGCTGCTAGTAACGGTGATCAAGAGAGAGTGAATCCGATGATAACTCATGGTCATAGTCATGGTCATGGCGTTACATTAACTACTAAAGATTATGGTACTTCACAGCTATTGCGGTATCGTGTCATTGCTATGGTAAGTGTACTATATGAAATGTACCATTTTAAAGTGATATAAGTTTTAACAAATTTACTTAATTAACTATTTTCTACATATGATTATAGGTATTGGAGCTTGGGATTATAGTTCACTCTGTAGTCATTGGACTATCCCTAGGTGCAACAAATGACACATGCACCATTAAAGGTCTCACTGCAGCTCTATGCTTCCATCAAATGTTTGAAGGCATGGGTCTCGGCGGCTGTATCCTTCAGGTGAACTCGAAACTACATACTTTGATTATTCATATCCATCATGTCAAATTGGTATTGCATAATATTTATTAACAAAATCTTATCAATTGTGAACAAGCGGAATATACAAATGTGAAAAAAATCCTAATGGCCTTCTTTTTGCGGTTACAACGCCATTTGGGATCGTTTTAGGGATTGCATTGTCGAGTATTTACAGGGATAACAGTCCTACTGCATTGATCACTGTCGGGCTGCTCAATGCCTGCTCTGCAGGACTACTCATCTACATGGCCCTCGTCGATCTTTTAGCGGCTGAGTTCATGGGACCAAAGCTCCAAGGGAGCATCAAGCTTCAGATCAAGTGTTTCTTTGCCGCTTTACTCGGCTGCGGTGGTATGTCAATACTTGCCAAATGGGCTTAGAACCCAAGTTTATCGATCAATGTCGGCGTTCATGTTCTAAATACTAGTGTTTCGTATCATGTATTCAATCAAGTAGTATCGGTTAGTTACATGTTTTTATTTATTTATTTATAACTAGGAAGGAGTTTTAGGCCTTTGGTCCATAATCTCCTCTCTAGATCCGAGACCAGCCGTTGACTTCACTAATTAAATGTGTTTGTCATCCTTTCCAAGTAGATTTGAATTCGTGACCTCCTTATCAGTATTTTTATTTTGTCAAAGGAAGCCACTAGATCAAAAGCTACTTAGTTTAGTTACATGATACACGTAGATTTTTGGCCACGAACAAGAAGTCTACTGAAGCCCTTCTTTCAAGCTAAGTTAGTGCAAACTCTTTGACTGAACGAGACAAAAAAAAAATTGTATTTCGCCATCATAAGTAAAGATAATTAATGATAGAGAGTAGTCATACGTTACTCTCGAGAAAATTACGAAAATTATCATCATACTAGTTAATAATAGAGCGCAATTCTGCTTTGAAAATGTATTTAAAAGAATTAGCCATGCAAACCTTAATAGGCAACTCTATAAATACCTAATAACATAAACATATACATCTTAAGAGGATCCGAAATATTTTCTAAAATGGATTTACTTTTGAGAAACACTCAAAAACATTCTAATGTACCCTAAACCACTTGAAACGTGGAATCATTGCATATCACTTCATATACCGCTCATAAGCTCATTAACCTAAACTCTTTCTAAGTTTTTTTTTCTTTCCTTTTAGCATTAGAGGATCTTCGTAAGATATATCATCTTTGTACTTCGAACGATCTCTTTTTATGGTGCATGTTTATCTAATCCACCTGTTTTCTCTCAAGAAATCTAAGAACGCGAACAGAATTAAAGACAAAAACAAAATCTATGCACGAATAATATATATTTGATTTGTTGAGGATTTCATGATGACAATTCTTAAGAAAATATATAAAGTTGAAATCATTTAATTTAATTTATTGGTTTTTTATCGCACTTTCCGAGTGTGTGTATATATATATACAACTAGAGATATATTTTTGAAATATATATAAATTTCTAAAATGTTGTTTATAATTAAAAGGAATGGAGTAGACAATGAGCGTTAATTAGGACAAAACGTAGTGAAGATGTGAAAGCATGTGAATCATCTAACCAAATATCGAAATTTCATCACTAAAAAGAGTTGTTGGACGCATTATTTAATCAAGGGGGAAAATATAAAAATTGAATAGAGACAGTGTAACGTTTCTTGGACGCAATCATCGTAGATCGTGAATTCACACATCGTAGATCTTTTAGAATAGAGACTCATCAGAAAATTTTCAGGCAAGTAAAAAAAATTCATCTATGGCATTTAATATTTTCCTAAATGCAAGGCAAATTTTCTTTGAATTGTACTCAGTAAATTCCGGAAATTTATAACTATTTTTTCCCTATTTGTGTTATCTGCAATTGCTTGGCTAGAGAAGAAGTAAAAGGCCAAGGACCACCTCACATGTTTTGGAGAGATTCTTCAAAATTTATTTTCCCCATTCAATTATTATGTCTTCTTTTGCAACTTCCATTTTTGGCTTCCACTGAAGTTTCCAGGAAAATAAGCAAAATATATATCTTTAACAATATCAATAACAATTATGACGATAATAATGTCAACAGATTATCTACATATCTCACAAAGATTGAAACGTACTTTCAAGTATAACCAATCCGATATATTCGATTTCATTTTCAAAATCTATCTAGAAGAAAAGTAAAGGAGTAAGGAAGTATATATTAAGTTTTGAACCAAACCAGTAAGATTGCATCGTGATTAAAACAAAAACTATAAATTAATTTTTCAGACACATTGAATTTTTCAGCAACTCTAGTTTTGAATTCTAGGTTAATGCGTAGCGATAAATCGAGTCTCTGCGACCGCATATTCGTTATTAAATTAAATGAAAACATTTGTTTTTATATTAAAATGTAATTAAACTTGTTCGTTTAATAATCCTAAAATTCTTCACGATTAAAAAAGATTTACAAAAGAGGCTAAAAATTCATTCAAAACAACAAATATTCATCTATAGACTTCCGTACGAATGAGAAAAATAAAGATTGTACAAAAACTACAAACAAATAAATTAAATTCCATTTAATAGTCTCAAAAAAGTCAAAAAAAAAAGAGTCATACTTCTAATTTCTTCATCCTTTCCACTATTTTTTGCTCTTTAAATCCTTAATTAAAAAGAAAACAAAAAATTTAATTTAGATTAAAAAAACCAAAAAAATAATAATTGTATGGTCATGATGACATGTTAACATGTACACTAGCATTCATAACCATATCACATACAGGACACGCCTGTAACAAAGCCGATCCACAAACCGAACACAAACACAAATGACGACAAGGCAAAACCAATACACTCGCGGTTCGTTCACCGCACCGTCTACATCCTCCGTTAACCGCCGTTACCGTTACTTCATCTCCGTTACCTCCGTTACAACTTCCACAGCTCGATTCAGCATCATCTTCTACCAAAGGACGACCAAAAGCTTCACCGGCGGGAGCAAAATCGTCGACTTGAGCTAAAACTTGTTCTAGATTTGATCGGAGATTATTAGCAGTAGCTTCATTAGTTTGAGCAAGATCACGCCAGATCTGATTCTCAACGTAGAGATTCTTAACGCGTTCTTGTAAAACCCAATTTAATTTCCCCATTCGTATAATCTCGTCGTCTTTAGCTTTCACCTTTTTGATAATCGCGTTTTGAAACGCTGACGCTAACATTCGCGTTTGCGTTCTTTGTCTCGCTTCTAATTCGAATCTTAACGTTTCCGTTTGATGAACAACGAATCTTTCGATTTCTGATTGTTGCTGTTGGATCTGAGAAACGAGTTCTACGTCGATTAACGACGGTGATGGCGCCGGCGCCGGCGCCGGTGGAAATCCGATTGATCTTCGTTTCTGAGATGCGAATAAAGCGTTTGAATCATCTCTCTGACGTTTCGAAATCGCTGGAGATTGATTCAAATTATAAGTCAGATCGCTTTCTGATTTGTTGAAGCTAATCGGATCTATGTATTGTAACTGCCGATCTCCGATTGTTGCCGGAAAACCACCGCCGGAGATTTGAATCTGATCGTTCGGTTGAGATTTAGCACATTCTCTGTAAAAATCAACAAAATCAATAAAACTTCAAAAATCGATTACAGAAGATGAATGATTCAATCGGGTGAAGAGAATTACCTGTTGGTAACAAATTGAGAAGCGAAGAGATTCATATGTCTAGCTTCAACAGCCATTGATAGGTTTCTTAAGGTTTGAGAGAGTTTAGAGGAAGAAGAAGAAGAAGAAGGAGAGAGATGGTGTTGACACGACTGGTGAAGAAATCTATGGAGGTAGTGTCTCTCTTTTTATTTAAGGGAGAAAGAGAAAAAGTCAATAAAAATAAAATAAAGAAATTTCAGATTTGATTGCAAATTTATTTATTCTAGAAAGAGAATAAATTATTATTTTTACCAAATTATATTTTAATTTCCGAAATATCTTAACAAACACCAGCACATGTGACTGTAAATAGCAATTTTTTTTTGCTTGACTTGACTTGTAGTGTTATGGTAAAAATATTTTATATTTCTATATTTGTAAATTTGAATTTTATTTTTTTTGTTAATAACGTTCAAACTAAGAAAGTGTTAAGCTATTTTCCATGAATTCTGTTATATTTCCCGTGTATAGTATATTGCAGAAATGGTATTTTTATGTTATGATTTGTATATTCCATAACAAAAGGAAATAAAAGCTAGCTAAATTTAAATTTTCCTATTGGTTTTGTTTTGACTACACGAAAATTAGGAATCATTTGCTAAAATAGTTAAAAGAAAACTTAAAATACTTGATTCAGTTTTCTTTTGACTAGAGAAAAAGGAAAGAATGATTTATTTACTAAAATAATAAAAGAAAAGTTTAAACAATGAAAGTGATTGGTCAGTGTCCGTCATATGTCAGAATCTTAAGGGGCATTTGGGTATATTAAAGATTGTTTCCTATTAATGCACTCGTAGACAAAATAAAAAGTCGGAGGCAGGCACGTCGAAAATGGAAAATGTGTTAAATCCTCTCCACGCTTGCCACATCATGCAGTTACAAAGAAGATTCCACCGTGTATATATTATCTTTATTCATAAATCAATCTTTAGATTTAAATAATTATTAAACCGAGTGTGATATATATTGGAGATGTTTATCTAGATAAACCTAAATTTGTCTAATCAAACTAGAATTAAAAAAAAAAAAAACTAAACCGAAAAGTTATATTCGAAAACTCAAAAAATTGTAAACATTGAATCTACCACCGATTGTTTTGGGTTAGTGGTTAAGTACATGAGTTGGTTTTATGTGCTTCTAATTCGATTCTCAATGGAAATAATATTGTATACCATATTATCAGATATTAGCAAAGACTGATTCCAAATCGTGGAGGGGAGTAAGCGCAAAACTCAAACCCTTCTTAGTTAACAAAAAAAAGAAACAACAAAACTAAAATTTTAAACTCAAATTAAACCGAAGAAATAAAAACAAAAGATATGAACAATATATAAATTTTATTTATGTTGGGATATTTGTTTATTATAAATGAATTTCGAACCTAAACATAAACTAGTTTTAAAAAAAAAAAAAAAAAAAAAACTCGAATACATGAATAATATGTAAACTTGATTTATGATGGAAGAGATGATTTTTCAAGGGTTGGTTTCGACTCTAGGAATTATTTGGACCTAGAGTCGGAACTTCCAAACTAGCAAAAAATTACAAAATTTTTACCTTCTAAAAATCTAACCACTAACCTAATGTACAAGCACTAGTAAACTCTTGGTTAACTATGAGATGAGGAGGCTTTACTAGGCATGGTAGTTAATGGAATGATAATGTATATGATCACTAAAAATAAAATAAAATGTATATGAACACTTCTTTGAAAATATTCAGAAAAGACTATTAATTTTTTTTAAAAATTCTGTATCAAATAAAACTTATCAACAAAACAAACAAAATTATCCAAATGATATTAAATAAAATTGATATTAAATAATGTTAGAAGATTAATGTCTTAAAAATAAATCACTAACAATTTCTTTGCAAATGAAATCTTATCAAATTCTATGTAAAATTTTAATTTCACTTATTAATTTTCTCATTATATATTCAAAGCTAATGAGATCGTAAATGTAGTTACACGTGCCAAGCGTGTGGGGGCCATAATTAGAGAAAATAAAACAACAGAAGCCACGTTTTTTTTCTTTCCATGCTTTGCTGGGAAAAGATTTGTCGTCTCGTCGTTTTACTGTTACTTTTCTTTATCAATAAAACAAAAATCAAAGTAATAGTTTACTTTTTTTTTTATACGGATTTTATTGACATAAAGAAAATATATTAAAATTTATCCGATAATGTTGAACACTGTACGGACAATAGATGATTATATATAATAGTTTAGATGTGGGATAAATAGGTGGACCACGAGGAAAAGGTCTATTTTATGTCTGTGGACTCATTCATGCGTGTCTCTGTGTATTTAATGTCTTATAGTCATTGTTAGATGTACATAGAGGCGAATCTACGCATCTCTCTCTCACTCATTCACTATGTACCTTATATATTAAAATATATGTCATTTGATTGTTTCCTAAAATATAGTTTTGTAAAAAAGTGTGAAAATCTTTGAACCGTCAGTCTGTCAGTCCCCATAAAGATGGGATAATTAGATTTAATAAGAAAATAACTCATTTAAATTATTAATAGACTAATGAATTTTTAATATGAAAACAGTACAGCATTTTGTTTAGGTTTTATGATTTTTTTTTTAGTTTTAGTGTTTACTGTTTAGTATGGTTTGAAGTACATGGTTTAGTTTTAGGGCATATAGTTTAGTCTTTAATTTATTGTTCATGGTTTAGATTATAAACTTTTTTGTTAATTTACAAAATATCATACTTTTGTCCTAGAAAATACCTCTCAAAATGTAGGTTCATATTCAAGTTTAGATCCAGTAAAATAAAAATAATATCTCTAAGTGATCATATATGTAAGAAGAAGATTGGACGTAGAAGCATTGTTATGAAGTTGTGGTGGAACGGAACGAAAAGAGGAAGTGGGTAGGAGTGTCATATACGAGGTATGACCATTTTAAAAAACCAATTTCATGTTAGACAAAATTTTTTAATGATGAATTATTTGATTTAAGTTTTGAATGAATGTTGCAGCTGAAATAGATTAAATTATTAGCGGACTAGAACATACAAATATATATATATTTGTAAAATTAATCTTTAGTTAGTATGAGATAATTTTTTCCGTATTATGAACTATAATTTAATTATAAATGATAAATAAAAGACAGTTTAATTTACAAATGATTTTGTCTATTCTTTCCGCCACGTCTATTCAAAACTTAAAAGATTGGAAATATACACGATTTTTCTGTTTCCTTACATCAACATTAATTAGTAAAATCAGAAATCAATATATATATATATATAATAACCTCTAAACGATAGACCCAAAATCTCTAAAATCGTTTCGTCAATCGCCGAGCTAATGTCACCACCCACTAGATTTATGAGCACACTTTCGTCTCATTATAAGTTTGTAAACTAATTTAATTTATCTTCTCAAATATTGATAATTAATAAGTTGATTAACTAAAAGTTTAGACAAGAACAAGACAAGAGTACTAGGGCCGTTGCCAAGCTCAGCCTTTATATTTGCGGAAAGGCGCCCCACATGATAATAAATATGATCAAAATTATTATGATTTGTAATATCACTATTTTATACTTATTAGGTTCCTTCACATCGTGGATGAGCTGCTCATCACACTTATCAACCAATTTCCATTGTCCTTTTCACTATTAAATGTCTTTTTTTTTGAGCCATTTCTTTTCCTTTTGTGATTTTGCAAAATTTAGATAAATTCATTCACGAGAGACACTTTCACGCCCATTTTAAAAACAAATTACATACATGTTTAGGTACCATTTTCCCTATCATTTTACACTATCAAAAGTTTTCGGATTTTACTAAATTTATATTTACTCATGCATACATATATGTATATATATGTATATATTTGATGAAAAAGAGATATATATCAAATATATATATATATATATATGTATATATACTTATATAATATAGATAGAGAAAAGACAGAGAGTGATGGAACCAAATCTGAAATTGTTGAAATAATCAAATTGGTCCCCATCACCACCCACTCCTGCACAAGCTTGTTAGGTCATTGATCCTAAAGCACAGAAAAAGGAAATAATTGAAAATTAAAGAAATTCAAAAATAGAGAAGTTATGGGAACAGTGATCCCCACTACATAATGTGTCCGAGACTTGCTAGCATTGTCTTAAATTCCCTAAAGCACTGGCAAAATAAAGGTACAAAAAGATCCTCACACACATGTATATATATATATATAATATACCTAGTAGTCCATATATATGTATATGCGTATAAAAAAATACTAACTAAATATAAATAGTTTTAACTTTTATTGGACAAGAGTCATGGAAAATCATAAATGGAGATGCCACTAGAAAAGGTAGCATACATTTGAGATTGATGGATTCTCGGTATCCACCACCGTTTTTCTTTGAATATATATATATATATATATATTAATATATATATATTTTGTTCGTTTAATGTTAATCTAAAATTGATCAATACATAGGTTTATTTTAACTATATACTTAAATTTAGTCTACTACATGAACTATGATAATACATTAACATTATGTACATATATTTGACAAGCAAAACATTTACGAAGAAGTTTTGACTGATCAAAACATATATTAATTATAGAAAAATTTGATGGAAAAAACTCATCTATATAACCACTTTGTAAAAATGGTAGATTTATAAGTTTTAAGAGGATATCATGAGTTTAAAAAACTTATAAATAAATACTATAATATGAATATTTTCTCAATTTGTATCGAAGGGGTATAACACTGAGTCAATTACAACTCGATATTATAGTTTTTTTGTTGTTGTTAAAGTCTCAATATTATAGTTCGGATGATAAAGAACCGTTGTAAACAATTATAGAGCAATCTCGTTGGAAGAAATATAGCTGGAGGAATACAAGCTCGAATATAGATAAAGAAGAAACTAAATGATATCATAAAACAATTTCGAAAGACCAAATACTAGGATATAATCTAATCTACAAAATTAGTTAACTAAAGCATCGATCTTCTTAAATTAATGAATATATTAAAATACTAGGTAGACTACCTAAGGTAGTGATTTAGACTTTCCATTAATTCTAGTATGTAATATAATATAAACATATACTCCCTCCGTTTCAGAATAGATGATGTTTTATCTACTTTATCTTGTTTCAGAAAATTTGATGTTTTAATTTTTTTACTTTATTTTTATTGATAAATTGTAAATATCAAGATGTAATGATTGAAAAGAACTATGTTACTATTGGTTTATAATTATTAAAATAATTTTTGGTAAGAGAAAATAATATATATTAAAAAGTAATAATTATTTTCTTAATTTGTGTAAAATATCCTTAACATCATGTATTGTGAAACAGAGTAACAAACTAGTGTTTGCTAGGTTGGAGAATGGAGAGCATATTAGGTAGAGATTTTGTGTACTTTTAGAACACATGATAAAAATAAAAAACTATATAATTAGTGGAGATTGATCAGAACTTAAGGCTAATTTGTCTGTATGATTGTGTCAGAATAACGTTTAATTCTTTAGATAATCAAAGGACCTATAAAGCTTAGTCATATGATATGACTAAATTGTCTTTAATTTTTAATATAATTTATTGTTAAGAGAAATGGAAGATTATGGATGGCTTAGATAAATAAATAATTAAGAGTAAAACAATACTAATAATCATCACATTCACATGCCACCATTAACAAATGCACCGAAAACACAAATACATGGAAACTTGATATCATCTCACGCACACATTGTTATAGCTCATATTCAGAGATTAGGACTCCCGATAAAATTTAATCTAAGTAGTTTAAAATCAAGTTAAAACTCAGGGTGTATATTGAACTGAACATTTGAAGAAATTTGAGTTAAAATAATAAATCATGTATTATTGAAACATGAATTTTAAAATCCAATGTTATTGGATTAATGATTTTAAAATATACAATAAAATCTACTATTATTAAAAATATTTTAAGAATTTATTTGAAAGTTTCAGCTGAGATTTCAGAGACTTTTTAGTTAAAAATACAAATATCAAAATCTCATAGTTTTAAGTAAAATTTCAAAAAAATTAATAACAAAATTTATAATTCACCAAAATTCAAAAAAATCATCTCAAATGTCATTAAAATTCAAACCACTCTAAATATATAAATTGTTTCTTACTATCTTTCGAATACGTCTCTTTATTAGTGGTTATATTCTCGAAGTTTCATTGTACCATAAACACTTATTCGTTCTAATAAAAGATGCCTATTTTATAAAAGGATTATAATTATATTATTCTTATTTTCTTCTTAGTCATATTATTTATAATTTGGTATCCACTAGTAGCATTGGAATATTCGATATTTCTGGTAACCACATTGACATGTTTCATTTGAAACATTCAAACTCTTAATTAAAAAAAAAACAAAGAAAAAACTTGAAGCCACTGTCTGAGTTATATACTAGTAATGGATAATTTATATCCTACATTTAATTATGAATGTAGATATGTATTGATTAAAAATATATATGTGTGATATCGTTCGGTTTGGTATTAAATTTAGTGGACCACAATTTATGAAATGGTGGACTACACTTGAGAAAGCAAGAACGTACTTTACCTTTTAAACCATTTTCTACTTAATTTTGATTCTTTCGATTTTTAGATTGTTTTTTTTTTTTGATGAAAACGATTTATAGATTGATAATAATATAATAAGAAAAAGTAACAAGAGAATCGTTGATAATTGCACGTCTCACTAATGACGACTACTCAGCATCTCATCTTTTACTTTCTCCACTTATATGTTTCCTTTTGTGTCTGCCAAGTCCTCGGGACAAAAGAAGAATGATAGAACTAAACTTTTTTTTTTTAACAAATCAACTGAATTATAATATTATGGTTACAAAATTGAGATTAAAATAGATAGAAGGACCCACTATTAGTTAAAGTATCTTAATGTTCACATCTGTCAACCTTTTTTATAGGATTTTCTTCTGACTTGTTTCAGGTTTCTGTCGTTTGATTTATAATATTTTAATTCAATTTTCGTCTCTTTTATTTTTACGTCTTAGTGATTATAAGGCACACACCATTTCTCTTTAGACAAGTTCTTTGCTTTTGTATAAAGTAACGTTGATTTGCTGAGGGATGATGTTTCTAGCGAGAAGGTTCTCCATCCAATACAATATGGAAAAACTAAATATACGGTTTTGAAAAAGAAAAATATAATATATATTCAAAAAATTGAAAAATGGAAAAAAGTAAAGTTGTAAAAACCGAATATATATAGTTATACTTATATCTTAATTTTTTATTTTTTTATAACATCATCATCGATTTAAACCATCCAACTAATCTCTAGAAAAAAAAAACTTTTTTTGAGCAAACATAATTGATTTCCATTCAATCAATCCCAAAGGGAAATAAAGAGTACAAGTTCATCAACCAAAAGGTTAGATACACAGGGATTAAGAAGCATAAGCTTACAATAGAGATAGTTAGATAGATTGGGGAAGCATTGAAACCCGTCGAGAAAAATGTAGTCTAATAATGTCCAATAACTGCGTATATTTTTCTTTTTCAAAACCGCGTAATTAGTTTTTCGATCCATATTGTATTGGATGAAAATATCCCTATTTTAGTCATGATTGGACATTCTATAATAGAGACCCCATTTTATCAAAGCAAAGAAGAATTCAAAGTCATGGTGGAGTGGGTCTCTTACACATCCACGTTTCAAACATCTTAAATGATGCGCTGATTAATTACTTTGTCTTAAGGGACCAGATTGATAGGATAAAAAAATCATATAATTAAAAGGGTAAGTATGTGAAATAGTATCTTATCAAAATAAATAAAAATTATGTGAAATAGTAAAAACGTTATCTGGCAAAATAACATAAACAAATCAATTGATATTTAAACATTAATATGAATAAGGTATTTTTTTCTACGTAAATGAATAGCTTGATATACATGAACAAATAACATGTCATGTTTTCAAATCCCGCACATTCTTTTTGCCACCAAGGAAACTAGCTACCTCGTTTAAAACTATTTCATAATAAGAAAAAGTAATGGTAATTGCCTGATTAAATGAGGAAATAATTTTTTTCCTCATTTATATATCTAAATGGAATGATTTATAATGTACTCCATAATCTCTTTGTCCCCACTAATCTCGCCGCCTAAGTGTTTAACCACGACACCGATTCAGATCTTATCACTCATTATTATAAAGTATATATATATATATATATATAACGACATAAAGTTGAAATTCATATCATAATTAAGTTACTTCACTGTTTGAATATTTTATCATGATTCGGACGGACAATCGACCTCTGCGCTAATCTTGACTTCAATTTGCTTTAGTTAATTTTCAAAGGAGATTTGTTATTAATTACACATTACAATCATATTTGAGAGGCCATCGGGAAGCTTCTTCATCTACTTCTCAGGCCAATTTACTAATCTTAACTAAAGCCGTTTTATGAATCTATGGACATTACATATTGAATCTGGCGTCTTAATTAATATACTACCTATGTTTCATACTATTAAAATAATATGTTTACTTAAATCACTCATCTTAAGCCAAATTGCATAATATCTAATATATCTCTAATTTATTACATTTGTTTCATACAGTAATAATTATTATTGTAGAAATTTATTTTTGTTTCACAAAAAGATATTTTGTATTTTCAATACAGAGATGTTGCAGTTTCTTCACCTTATTAATTGGAAAATAAATGTTTAACTTAAAACATTTTTTAAAACCTAAACCACACTTATAACGACAGAGAAATAGAAGTAGTATTAATTATTAATGTAAAAATAAAAGAATCATTCATTTATTGTAAGGTTAATTAAACTTCATTTAAAACAAAACAACTTTTTGGGCTAAAACTTTACAAAAAAAGAAACGGAATGAGAACAAAATAATAAAAGATTGTTAAGAAAATAATATACGAATTGAAGGCCAAATAAAGTACCATTTTCATTAATTTGTATATACAATTTCAATTTTCAAGTCGTAAGAAATTTAGAAAACCATTAATTAGTATAATAATCATTCGTGTTGTATGTGTTAAAGATGCCATTTTCGGAGAAATGACTGTTTTGGGGTTAAAATCTCGGATAATTATGATTTGATTGTATTATAAATACACCGAATTATATCATTAGTTTTAAAAGATAACGGAAAAAACATTGAATATTTTAGCGCAGCACAAACCAAATGACAATCTTAGGCGGCTAGTTTAAGTAATTAAATCCAATTAGAAAACATGATTCTAACATAATTTGTTAAACGTCGTAATCATTATGAGCCTGCAAAATGCTAATTTGAGGAAGAGACTATAATATTATATGATCCGTCAAGATGCATGCACGCATATAAATACATTAAAAGGGGTTTACCAAAAATTATAAATACATTAAAAGGGGTTTACCAAAAATTATAATACGTAAACTGTTAAACAAATACGTGGGATAATCTTTACGATATAACCACAAGTTTGATGTGGATCTTAATAAATTTATATTAGAGAATTAGTATACATATTTTTCTAAAATATAATTTGTGTTTAGTTAGGTTGTAATATTTCATTATACCAAGTATCGTTAATTCGACTGGAAAAATACTTTAGGCGAAACTTAAAAATTATATGATCGAATGATGCTTAGGACGAAACTAATATTACATGCTGTGTTTTTGAATAGTCTAGAACCTCTTGGTAATTAAAAAAAAACTTCACTACAAATGGTTTTTTTTTTTTGGCAACACCGGTCTCGTTATAAATGATCTATTATCGATAAATATGTTTAGCAGTAATAACTATATATATATATATATAATCTATTTTTTTCTACCAGAAATTAGATATGATCAATCTTTTGTATGATTGGGCTGAATTGGGTGGAGAGAAACATATAAATTTGAACGTAGAGATATTAATTTGAACTATATTTGATTTTAATAGGGTATGTTGAATACCTTCATGTAGAGATATCTATGTAATATATTAGATTAAATAAATAATCTTTTTTTCTATAAAGGTGATAAATATTAGAATGTTCTGGAAGAAAACTACTCTTTTTTTTTTATAAAAGAATTTTAAGTAGAAAAGCTGCGAAATTTTTTAATTGGGCTTTAGAGAACCCGAATTTAGATTTGTATAATATATAACTACCATGCTCTAAATGGCCCAAAGTAAAATTTGATGCTTTTCTCAGTGCAGCTATCGATGGAGGTAAAAGCTCGTCTACTAAGTGATAAAACATGTACAAGATAGTCAGGCAAAACCAATGAGGCTCTCCCCAAACGCTTGCGTTTGAACCTAGAGAAACTGACATTGCATTTCATCCAAGAAACCATAGAGGCAACCCATCATTTCTCTAAAGATGGTGATAGATGAGAGGGAGGAGAACTCGCATCCGTTGTAACTATTTCTTGAGTAGATAACCATTGGTTCACATCCTTAGATATTAGCCCGATTCCATGATTTGAGAAGAGGATCAGTTAGATCATTAACCATAAAATTCAAATCAATAAACTGGTTTCGTATAAGAGAGATACACAGTCTGTCTTTATATAACCTAGCTAGGATCAATACACAACCGATTCCAACAATGCATGTCCAAAAAATCAAGGCCAGCTCCTATACCGCCGAATCCGATATATACATCTCTTGGTCATAATAATCGTTTTTAATTTTGTGTGAATTTTTATCATATTTTTTCGTCTAAATGATTATGTATTTTACTAACAGATGTGTCCTCATTTCTGTGTATAAAACTACCATTTGTTTTTACCAATTTTAGTTTTAAAATAAATCTAATTGTGGAAGCACATTTGTCCCATTTGTTTAAAAGTTTAAGGATTTAAAGGTTTTTACACCAGGTTTCAGATTCGATTCACAGAGAATGCAGTTTCTTGCAGATTAATAGAATCATTGTTTGGAGAAACTGTTCATCGAAATTGCATATACTGCAGGCAGTCGATTAGATCATAATAAAATTAGATCAATTATCTATAATAATAATGATGTAATAGACGATAAGAAAATGAATCTAATTATTTTTACTAACTAAAAGTTATATAATTAATATCATAAAAAATATCGCATCATTTTATGGTAACTTTTTATTTTAATATTAAGAACAAAGTTTAAGGGTGATTTAGGTGCATACCCTAAATCTGGAAGTCAATTGAGAATAACCATGGATCAAAAAAGTTTGGTAAATGACATTCGTAGAGAGTGAGAAAATTCATAAATGTCTTTAGACAAAGACTTAGAAGCGCTTGTTTAAAAGAAACAACACACATTATGTTAAAATAACACGATATATATAGATAAATTAATGGTATAAAGAAAAATGTAGCGTCACAATACAAAATAATATTTCATATATAACTAATAGTGTTTCATTTGAAAATTACTTTTATACAAATAATGACGTTTAAAAAGATAAATAGTTTGAGTGCGTGATTAAAAGAAAAAAAACACGCATCATGTTAAAATACCACAATATATATAGATAAATCAGTCGCATAAATTTTTTTTTAGCGTGATAATACCAAATAATATAAAATTTTGGATAAAACCAAACAAAGATTCTTGTAAAAAAAACATATCTGACACCAGTTTAAACAATACGACCAAGAAGACGAAATTTTCTTAAAAATAAAATAGAGATGCATTACGTGTAATAAGGCGAAGGTCTCCATAGTCTTTTACACACCCTCTCTGACAAGTTCAATTGGTCAATGATTATTTAGTTAATTCTTTTTTGGTCTTAGGTTATCTACTATAAATACCCAAATTTTAATATATTTTTGCTTAAAACTATTTCAAATTAAATATAGTAAAATTAAATTAAATATAGTATTTTTGCTTATTTCTCCGTAATCTTTATTCATTCCTCTCCTCCTCAGATCTTTCACCTTTGTGTTTACATTTTTTGTTTATGTTATCATATTACAAGTCTTTTGAATATTATTATTTTTTGTTTATATTTAGGCAAGTTTCCAAATATCTTCATTATTATTTTATTTAATTAATTATAATTAATCTAAGATTTTAGAGGTGTTAGGGTTTTCAATATTTATTATAAATAGTTTTTCGGGCTCATGTTATTGAATTTGACATTGTTTGATAGAGTTAAGAATTGTCTCCTTTATAAAAGAGGTTTTACGAAACTACTGAGAAGAGTATTCTCAAACCCTAGTTATCCCAATATTTTTAGAATCGACATATCTCTAGTTCTATCCCTAACTTCCACTACATTAACTTTATTGTTTATAAGTTGAAAAATTTATATGATTTTATACATTATTTTGAATTGTATAAGAACAATATGAGCCAGGGGAAATGAACAAAATGAAATGTTTTTTAGATTAATGTTTTGATAAATTTAATTTGGTTAATTAAAATTCTGCATCCAACATCCAAACTATCAATTGCACATCCATAATTTCTTGGTCATACAATTAGAATCTCAACGTAGTAACTAGATGTTGGGTTTCTACAAGCCCAACTTAACTTGTTATTAGTATAATATTGTCTGTTTTTGGTCAATTGGTCAAGCTCGCACAGATTTGTTTTTGAGCTTATTCCCAAAAGATTTTGTACTAGATAAATATTGACTTGATTTATATATTAGATAAATATTTTATAATTTTTTGATGTGGGACGTTGGTTTATATCCTAGACAATATATCAAAAGTTCAAAACAAATCTGAATATAAAACATCTCAATTTAACATTTTTAGCTGTCAAAACGAATTAATTACACATGTATTATCATCCTAATGCAAAAGCATTGACTCGATTATGGACGTTCTATATATATGAACAAGTCAATTTCTGTTGTTTTAACCAAGAAGTCAACTTCTCTTGTTATTTTAAATTCTTTTGAGTTGCGATTTAGAAGTTACCGATTTTGTTGGTTGGTGGATTTAATTTAGAAGTTGATACTTGGATTTAAGTAAATTTAAGGAATTTTTTCGAAGAGATCTTAGACACTTGGCTTTATATAGTATAAGGAAATAATTGATGGGAGGAGACACTTGGATTTATCAAAAATGGACACTTTAATATTTAGTATTTACCAAATAGTTATACAATATACAGTTATACACACATATGAACACTTAAATATTTACCAAATAGTTATACAATATACAGTTATACACACAAATCTATCTATTCCGCCACCGCGAAATCGTCTAAGGTTAGTTTTTGTTTTGGGGGTCAACTTCCATTAAAAAGATATGTAATGGTATCTAATTGTAATAATATCTGATTGTAATGATATCTATTTGTTTAAATGTGGTAAATTATATATTACATCATATAAATATAGATGACTATATACATAACGAGTTATCTATATTTTTAACATGTTAAAATACTTATTTTGTTTTTATTTTATTCTGTAATAAATATATTAACAATTATCTCTTTTATCAACAAGTTAAAATCATAGTTGTTTGATCTAAAAAGGGGTATGATTGTCAGAAAATTGCAACAGTAATAAATAAATAGTGTCCATGAGAGAAAATTAATTTCTCAATTATTCTTTCGTATAGAATGCAATTTCTCAATCTACATCTTTCACCTTTAAATGTACATATATAGTTCAGTGGTTTTGGCTTGTTGGTCGAGATTGTGAGTTGTTTTCTTTTTGATGTACCACTACGATCGAAATACCCTAAAATTAGTTTGAACTTCGGTTAATAAATTATTTATCCAAAATATATTTTCGGTTTTGACTTACTGATTGAATTAAAGACCAATTCAAATTATGTTTTGTTGCAAATAAATTATCACAAGTTGACAACTTATCAATATTATCTCGAGGACTTATTATAAATTATCTCGAGGACTTATGTCAAGCAACAATCAATCAAACATTCTATTGCCTCAGAAAAAAAAAGGCTATACTATGGCAGCTTCTTCTTCTTCTGGCTCAAAGGGCCCTCAAGTATTCCTCAACTTCAAGGAAGAAGAGCTGTACAAAATTTTCATAGACAAGGATGAACAGGTGGGTACAAGATATCTGAACATGTTGGTTAGGATCGAACAATCAAAGGTTGCGTTGGCGATCCTCTCGAAAGATTATACAACTTCAGTGAAGTGCTTGGACGAGCTGGTCAAGATCAAAGAATGTATGGATAAAGGCAGTCTTACAGGGATTCCCATCTACTACAAACTGGAAATTTCCGTTGTGAGGAATCTCGAAGGAGATTTTGGTGATAATTTCCGGGAACTGATGCGCAAGAATAAGCATGATGTAGTAAAAACTCAAAAGTGGGAGGAAGCTTTAACGTTCCTTCCAGAAATAGTAGGCATCCACTTGTCAGAAAACAGGTTTTTCTTTTGTCCTTTCTCTTTCTCTTTGCTTATAAAAACCATATGCAATTAGGTTTGGTTATTTTTAGTTTATTCCATGATTTTTCAAAAAAAGAAAAAAATAACATTAAATTTTATCTTGAATTGTATCATCTTTTGATTTAGATTCCATGAAATCGTGAGTACATTCCAACATATTTACCAATTAAATGTTAAATATAATATTATTATCAACTATATCATCTTTTAAAGAGTTTTATATCCTCTTCTCCAACACGTATTGATATAAACTTACTCATTTTTTTATTAGATTGAGAAATCATGTAACTTATATCACCAAGCAGAAGAAAACAATTATTGCAAAAATGATTAAACGCTAGCCAAACAAGCGATATTATATTAAAAGTTAGAAATCTAAAAAAAACTGAACTGTTTTATGATTTTAAACCAAACCAAACCGAAACAAAAATATTATTAATAATTATAACCAAACAGATTTTTGGAGGAAACCGAAACCACACTGAATTATTGAATTACGGTTCGGTTCGGTTCGGCTTTTTCGGATAAGGTTTTTTTCGCCCACCCCTAGTTATTACACTTTATGGGGATTTTCAAAATTTTCCGAAATTTTTATATAGATACATAAAGAAAATCTAAATTAAATATTTTAATTTATATATTTTATATTTAGATCAGACTTTTTGAAAATAACCTATTTATGTTTTGTAATTTAAAAATACACTACCTTTTTTATTTTCTTTTAAAATAACTAACTTCTTTTAAAATAACATTTTTCTGATTTGAATTAAAAGTTAGTACATTTTTAATAAATCAAAACGAAAATTCGAAATAATTATAATAATTATTATAGTTTAAAATTTGAGATAAATATTTTTTTTATTTTATATATTAAAATTCACCAATAGAAAAGTCTCTAAATATGGTAAATTTTATCTCCCAACTTTTCTATGTAAAACTATTTATATTTTTTTTTATAAAACTTTATAAATAATTCTTATATAAAAAGAAATAGGCTTTGATTGTTTATAGTTTTTGAAACTGTTTTTGGTTTTAGATTATGGAAAATCTAATTTTCATCAATTCAAGATTTTACAAAAGGATTCTCTAAAAGTTAGGGAAACTAGTTTTTTTTATGGTTTCGCTAATTTTCAAAGAAAGACCAAAAACCATAATAAAATTGTTTCTCCCTTAATATCTACACCAAAAATTAAAAACAAAAAAACTCAAAAAATAAAAAACCAAGAACCAAAAACAAAAAGCGAAAAACCATTACCACTATTCATGGCCATAGTCTCCAACTAATTAATGGCCTTCCATTTCATCAGTTTGGTCTTTATGCAATCTCTGAAGATTTTAATGATCTTGTTCTTAACTATATTTAATTTTGATTGGTTCATTTTTCAAAAAGATATGACATCTCTTGAATGAAAATTTTGGAATTATTAGAATCCAGAATATTAGGTATTGATTTTTTTTTGGTCAAATAATATTAGATATGATTTTAAAAATTATTTTATGACAATAATCGACACTAAAGTTTTGCATAAAATAAATAGTTTTATCACATTTTATCTAATTTTTAAAGTTTAGATTTTCTCTGCAAATATTTATTGAGGTTATTTTGGTTAATTATTAGTAACTTTTAAAAGGAAAAAATGAGTAATTTTCAAATTATAAAACATAATAATTGACATTTTCCCAAAATTTCTTATATTTATATTATGTCAAAAGTATATGTGTTTTTACGAATTTGATTCGAGTCAGAACTAGATAATTGTTTCTTGATCCCCTCTCACTCGTAAGGTTGTACCATTTAACAGTGACCAGTCCGACAGCGAATTCATAGAATCAATTGTTAAGAAGGTTAAGAGTTTGCTGGACGATATCTCTATGGGAGAGAAAGCAGATCAGAAACGACATGAATTAAATAGTCATTGTTCTATGATCTATGCAAGGAGCATGGAGATCTCTCATTCAGAGAATCCTAAACATTGGACTTGGAGTTCAATTTACGAGCCACCAAAGTAAGTTTTTTTTTTTAATTTGTTATTAAAATTTCTATGACTTCATTGTTTAAGGATAATCATAAATTAGTAGATAACCATTAATTTGAAAATATTTAAGGATATAACCATGTTAATTAATATACAATTATGAATAATAGCCATATCTATTTAGTTTCGTACAAAAATACCACTGGTTTTTTTGGCTTGTTGCTTAATAACATAATTAATATGTCCTACACCATCTGCATAATAAAAATAAAAATATGGACTCTGCAAATTGTTGAGATAATGCTATCATTAGTTATTATTAATGAAAAAAAATTGATGAAAAAAAAATTGTTGAGAGAATTTCAAAAATACTAATTTTATGATATTATTTTTCAAATACCATTTTTGTTTATAAAAAAACGTATCACAATAAAGTATGTTATAAAAACTATTTATAAAGTTTTATATTTTTTATGTCGCATGTTATAAAATGTTTATAAAGTTTATAAGATAAAAGGTTATGAAAGTAGTATTTTTGAATAACTTTTCTCTAAGTGTATTTCTAAAACGTGGTATCATATAAGTGGTATTTCTCAAAATTTTCCAAATTTGTTTTTATATTTATTAAATTAGCATAACTACATATGTGTAATTGTTGTTTTTAAATAGTTGTTATCTACAGCATAGTTAAACTATTCAGAATTCTAGATGTACTTTTGTAACTCAAAAAGAAAAGTATCTTGTGCCCAAAAAGTTAGAAATAAGTTTGCTTATTTCGTATGGCCAAATTTTTAAATAGACCTATTTTCGAAATACTTTTCAGCGAAGTAGCCATTGAAATTGCAACACTGAAAGAAGTTTACTGGATGGATTTACGAGGAAACTTTAGTACGAGGAGACTGACACCAGACACAAAGTACGAAGTTGTATTCTTGGTGAAGTTAGAAAAAATCTCAAATGGATGGGAAGAGCCAGTGAATTTGACTATGAAGTTGATAATGAGGGATAAAAGTGAGATTCTGCAGGAAACAATATTGTATTTGGACGATGTCTGCGTAGATGACGAATGGGTTGACGTTAAGGCTGGAGATTTTGTGGCACCACCAAAGGATGCACCAGCGAAGATTTATTTCACAATGTGTCAGTATGACGACGAAATCCGGAAGACAGGGCTTGTGGTCAAAGGTGTTGCAATTCGTGCCGTGAACGTGAAGTAAGAAGAGGAGCAAAAGGATTGTTACCAAGTGCCACTTTCATGGTCTCTCCATAGAAATGATTTCCTCTTGTTCGAGTGTTATTTCGATGGGTTGACGTATGGACCTAAAACCCAAAAACTCTTTGAATATTTCTATATTTGTTTTTCCTTTTTTCTAAAATTAAAAAAGTTGATTTATTTTCGGTAAAAAGTGTGTGTACTGTACTTTATTCTTGTTTAACACAAAGGTTTGTATTTCATTTTTAAAATACTTTTCAAAAATGAAAATTTTATTTAATATACATATATATATATATATATATATGAAAATTTTATTTAATATATACATATACATGTAACAATTTTATATCAATTCGCACGATTGGAGGATTTTCAAAAATAACATAAATCTAGGTATCCAAAGCCAACCATAAATTACAGAACTGAAGTTTTTTTTTTTTTGCTGGTCTCAAGGTCGCATCTTCAGAGTTGAATAAAACAACCATATGAAAACAGAACGGTTCAATTAACATCCAATTACTAAAACGAATATGACACAATTAACAAAAAAAAAAACGAATATCACATATATCACCATCATAATGTAAAGTCAGATCCATGACTTCTGGTCTTCTTCTTCACTCGCTCGAAAACACAAAATGGTTCTTTCGGTGTTTTAAATAAGTCAACTTCTCGTTATTTCTGAAATTCCTTCGGAGTTGTAATTTTGAGTTTGACACTTGGATAGTTTTTTTCATTTTTGACACTTGGATAGTTGTATTGAGAGCCGGCGTTGAACACATTTCTATGAAACATTTGAATGGGGTTCCACTTTTTAGGGGGCACTCACAAAAAAATTATATATATATATGTATATATATTTTAGTTGACGTCAAATAGTGAAATATATATATATATATATGAAAATGATGAGTAATGTATTAATTTTCGTATAAATATTTGATAAAATATTGTGTGGATCTCAAATTATTATTATTTAAATATTACAATATATTATTTAATTAAAAAGAGAAATTTAAGTTAACCTCCTTCTTTATGTGACTTCTCATTTTTTTTCTCTTCTTTTGGTTTTAGAGAGGTAATATTTTCTCAAAAAATCTGAATCGTTAATTTATTCTAAGGCAAAAAACTACTTGAATTTTCTTGAGAGAAAAAAGAAAAAATCATGGTTAAAAATTTCGATTATACAAGTTTGAAAGATGATTTCGCAGAGAAAAATAGAAGAAGTATTATTTTTAGAAGCTTTAAACTGTTGTTATTTTTTAAAGATATTATTGTAGTTTTTTTTTAACTTTAGTTTTGTGGAGACTGAAATTTTTGTTTTTTCTATTAATTAATTGAAGAATTATTTTTTCGTTTGGGGTCCCAAATTTTTCAGGACCGGCTTTGGTTGTATTATATAATTTAAGGAAACACAATTTGCAGACGTATTCGATTACATAATTTGTAAGAAAGAATTTGGGGAGTGGACTTTCTCAGGCAATGATCTAATATGTTCATTTAAAAAAGAGGGCACAAAATCTTTTACAATCAAGTGGTTATTTAAGTTGTTTTACATATAGGTTGATTTTAAAGATCGATATATAACACACGGCCACCGCAAAACGCGTATAGTCAAGTGGTTTTATAGTTATAATTAATAATTAATGATAAAATAATCTTTAATACGGATATGACCAATAAATATCTAATTATATACACTATACAGAAAACTTACCATGGAAATATATATCTACATAAATATAAGTGGCAAAAGAAAGAAAGAAAACTCCATGTTTCCTAACAAATTTGAGGCACTCATTACCAGAAAAAAGGGTTGTGATAGAAGACAGATATACATGTTAAATCCATATATTTCGACCATTTGATTATGGACTAACGAGAATGTAAAAGGGAGACAGAAAATCAGAAACACACACTAAAAGAGTATATAACCAAAATATTCACTACAAAATAAAGGATGTATTGCATTAGTTAAATTGCATCAATCAAAAATATCTTTGGTGCAGTATTTTAGAACATTGGTTTTTCTTAATTCTTTTTAAATCTAAGGGTAGTAGTTATTGCAATTTCCCTTATTAGAATTACAAAATTTCATGAATTTTGATTTATTCAAATTGGTTTGATTCAGTTTTGGCTTTGTTTTTTTAGAGAATTACCAAACAGTTTATAAACAACTATTGGTTTGGTTTTAGCTTAAACATTTCGGTTTGGTTTGACTCAGTTTTTAAGTTCTGGGTTTTGGCCCACCCCTTCCCTAACACAATCAATCAATCATTCAGTATGTATGTCTTTTATCGGGTTGATCTGATTACTTGTTCGTTTGAGACAGGCAGTCAATACATGTTGGTCATTAACCAAGATCTATTCCAGCTTTGACTTTGGAATATTAAAGACTAATTCAGATTATCACAAGTTTACAACTCACTTCTTGAATTGTTTCGAAGATTCAAACAGATAATAACATTGGAACCATCGATAAAAAAAACTTTCTCTCTAAAAATAAAAGCTATAACATGGCGGCTTCTACCTCTTTTTCTTCATCTTCTTTTGTAGGATTGATCCCAACAAGGCCTTTAGTGTTCATCAAGTCCCAGGAGGAAGTTGTGAGCAACGGCCTGATTAACTTTCTCGAGCCTGTCTTGAAAAACGAAAACATAAATGTCTATATAGACGAGGAAGAGGTAAGAGGCAGAGATCTAAAGAGTCTGTTTCAAAGAATCCAGGACTCGAGGATCTCACTGGCGATCTTCTCCGAGTCAAAATGTGATTTTGATGCGCTACGGAAGATTAAAGAACCCGTCGATGAAGTGATTCCTATATTCTACAAGGTGGACGCGATTGGAGACTTAGCAAATATCCAACACAGGTATTGTTTATTTTCCTCTTGTTCTTGGTCGAGGAAACGTCTTTGATGGTTTTGGTTTTCTAGATAGAAAGACGAAAGCTTAATCTTTAGGAAGAAAACACATTTTTTTCAACCAGACCAAGTTGATAATGTTTCACTTTTCACCATTTTTAATAATTGAGATTTTATAAATATTTTTCTCTTTGCTTTTAATGTAAGATATAAATATAAAATTTTGAAAAATATTTTGTTTTTTTAATGAACATAATATTAAAAAAAAAATTAACACTACAAATTTTAACATTTCATAAGTTATATATAGTTTTCAATCTCATGATTCTCATCTTCTCTATTCTTGTTTCTTTAAAACGCTGTAGAATTGCTCAATCATTATTGTTTTTAAAGATAATGTGTCTATGAAAACATAACTTATTTAATTTTTTTGTTAATATTATAGCTTTTGAAAAATGTTAAAAAGACCACAAAATAAATTATAGAAAGATAAAGTTTTAAATACAACTGATTTTGGATGTTTACATGTTAAAAAAGTTCCAATTTTTTTTGTCTGTGATCAAGAAATGGTTAAGCTAATGATCCTAAAGAGAAAAATAAACCATTATTTAATTTCTTTTAGGAAGGGATTAAGACTAGTTCTAATCCCCGGTTTGGAGGATTACAGACTTTGGTTCAAAACTTCTGGTTTATCAAAAGACTCTCTCTTTAAAATGATAAATATTAACCTGTATCATCAGTTTTAATGTAGGCAACAATTTTTATTTATTTTTAAATTTTATAAATGTCATATTATTTTGATATATTTTTTATATCATTTACGGCACCCAGAAAATGTAAAAAATGCTCAACTTTAAAATATGGTTTAAAAATCATCAACTTTGCATTGTTAATAAAATATCCAATTTTGTTAACTTTTATTTTAATCGCTAATTTTTGTTGACTTTCCCAAATTAGTCACACCGTTAAGTTGTTTGATGGAACCGTTAATTTGTTGACTTAATGACGGAACAAAAGTTAGTGATTAAAATGGAAAGTGAACAAAAGTTGGGTATATATTTTATAGCAAGCAAAGTAGAAGATTTTTCAACACTTTTTTAAAGTTAAAGAGTTTTTAACATTTTTTCCCCTTTAAAGCTCGGCAATCACTATTTCTTGGACCAATCAGAATCGAGCAACATGCTTTAGTTATAATTAGCACCCTTATCATGCATTAGTTTTTTCCTCTGTTCTAAAAAAATCTTTGCCTAGCTCCGATTACTCCTCATTTAGTCTCTAGGCCTACCCTCGCCGCCTGACTAGCGCCTAATCGCTAGATCCATTTTCGCCGCCAAATAATTTTTTTTTTTTGTTATTCAGACATTTAGATTAGGATTTTATGATATTTTACATTAACTTATGTTCAAAATTTTAATAAAAATCATAATTTGTTTTTAAAAAATATATTTTTATGTCTTTAATGCAATTTTAAAAACAATATTATAGAAAAATTTAATTATAATAGATTAATATATTTTAAAAACATTAAAATAGTCTTAAAACTCTAAAACTAATCCCCGATTAATCCCCGTTTAATCTCCGATTTATTGGTTAGGCGCTAGACCCACCCTTACCGCCCGACTAGCGCCTAACGATTTTTAGAACATTGGTTTTTTCTTATTGATATCATTTGACAGCCAAATGTCCACGAAATATCTCGTAAATTCTGCCATGGAGGAATTGGGTCGATTGCTGGCAAATATGTCTGTTGAGGTAAACAAAAATAGAGAAGAAAGTAGCAAATCTTTCATTGTCCCTGCAAGGAAACTCGAGATCTGTCATTCGGAGAAGCTAAGAAATTGGACATGGAGTTCCATCTACGAGGCACCAAAGTAAGTGCAATATATATTTGAGAAATTACTTAGAATGGTATCATTTCATCATTATCCAACTAAACCCCTCCGAATTCGGTTTAGACACCAATTTTTGGCAAAAAGACATATGACCCTAAATTTATATTCGTAACTGTTCAATGTATTTATTTACTAATTATTATACATGCGCATACAAAAATATATTTATGATCTGTTCTTAACTATAGAAGTGTTAATAAGACGAACAGATGAATTTATGTTCATAAAACTTTTAGAATTTGTTGATTTATGAATTATTAAAAAGTAAAATTCTTAAAAGATTTTTAGATAATGGTTAGTTCTTTTTGAAAATTCTTGTATTTAGTTAACTATTTTGTTTGCTACTCCGCCTTATTAATACAAGAATTGATGGTTTTATATCTACAGTGAAGCTGCCATTGAAATTGCGATGTTGAATGAAGTTTACTGGCTACACATATCTGGAAATTTTCACACAAGAAATTTGACACCGGGGACAAAATATGAAGTTTTGTTTCTGGTGAGCTTAGAGGATACATCTTCAGGATGGGAACAGCCGGTGAACTTGAGCCTGAAGCTAGTGAATCCAGATGGAACTGAGAGTTTGCAGGAGCGGACAACAAGCTTGGAAGACTACATAGGTGAAAAATGGGTGGACATTCTAGCCGGAGGTTTTGTGGCCCCGCCTAGGAATGCGGCCGCAAAGATGACTTTCACCATGTATCAGTATGTGACGAGTGACCGGAAGAATGGGCTCCTTGTCAAAGGTGTTGCAATTCATCCGATGTAGTACTTATCGAGAGCACATGTATTGCAATGAGTTTGAATCGTGTGTAGTAGATGAGCATAATTTGCTATAAGAAAAAATCATACAATTTTCCTAGTGACGATGAAGCATACGTGAAAAAAAATATATTCGTATTTTAGTTTTCATTATCCAAAATCTCATGGGCAGGTACGTATAACTTTGCTTTGTGAGATTAGTTAAAAAACATTATTGGCCGTTAAAATTTTTTAATCAGACTAAAATGTCCAGCGAAGGAATACAAATCAAGAGCCTAACAAAGCATCAAAAGCAGCTTTTTGTTTTTGATTTTGTGCAAACATACTTGTATTCCACTTTAAGTTTATTGTACAAACTAGAGCTTTTATAAAGATCTTTATAATATAATAGAGAAAAATCAATCATACAAGCAATTGACAAGAAGATATGATACGTTTGATAAATTGTACGGCTGGGTAAATGTACGGTTGTGTAAATGTGAAAGACAATCATTGGATTGCTGTAGACATAAACTTTCCGAAGGAGATAATATACGTTTATGATTCCATCCCAACTCATACCAAAGACAAAGAGATCATTGCAGCATGTGAGTTTCTCCGTATGATGATCCCGACATTGCTAAATATCAGGGTTCCGATGACAGAAATCCCGCTTAGCAATGCCATGTATGGGGTGCGAAGAGTGAAAGCCAACGTTCCAATTAATGTGTCTCCATGTGATTGCGGCGTTTGCGTTCTAAAATACATTGAGTGTCTTGCTTTAGGATGAACATTCCAAGAGCTTAACAATGAGAGAATCATGGCCATTCGGGAGATATTAGCCGCTGAGTTGTTTGAGAAAGTTCCAGACACGAGAGGACCAACTATGACTAACCCATTGCCTCGTGGTCTACAGTTCAAAGTACTTCATCTCAATAATAATTCAATATGAGTTTATTTATGGGTTTTCTGCAAAAAAACCATCAAAGTTTATTTTTTTTGTAAGATCAACCCTCACCTGAATCTTGTGCAGGTCAATCCTATGAACTCCAAAGTCACCCGCTATGTATCCCTTGGTTATATTGTCGACGTGGCTCCGTTTGTTGCTGTTAAAAAACTAACAAAAACATCAAAACGACGTAGTTTTGGGATAAGAAAACTACACGTTGTTTGTTGCAAATATCGCTGTTTTTTACTAAAGAAAACAACATGAATTTTACTTTTACATGAGCGTCCTCTGTTTGACTCGGTTTCTTTGTTTCTTTCACCGTATTTGAGAAAAAGGTTGAATTTTTCTGGGTTTCAAAAGAATCAGAATCAGCATTTATCTTCTTTGTCTCTGAATTTTAGCAAAATAACAATAAAATCCAGATTCTGTTTACAGGGTTTTATAAAGAGAGACGAAAGATCAAGTTTTGGGGTTAAGGAGGATGGTTCCATGGTTAATTGTATCATCTCTTCAGTTAGCAGAGCTATCAGTGAGCTCCGTTGTTCATATGATATATGGGTTTTACTTTTACATATTTAGCTCCGCCGGCGCCGGAGATAAGACGTTGAGCGAATCGATCTTAAAACCCAAAACCACCATTGAAGTCAAACAGATTGACCAAGAAAAGTCATAAGACGTCAATGATTTGCCTCCTATTTTTTGGTTCATGGGATTTTTGGATTTGGTAAAGGAGTAAGTAAACGTTATCTTCTCTTATACATTAAAGGTTGCTTTTGTTCTTTTCATTAATTGATTTGCCATTGTAGAGATTTGGTGGATTATCATACTTTGCTGGAGCAGAGAAGAAAGATGAGAGAGTGTTAGTGCCTGATTTGGGATCTGAAAAGAGAACACGTTGGGGAGAACAACGAAGATCGGCGACGGAGGATGAGAAGAAGATGCCGGCGATAAAGCTTCTAACATCTTTCTTTCTTTAATTTTCCAATAACTGTTTGTATGATAAATGATGATGAACCTTAATTTTTATTTTGATTTCATGAAATGGATTTTAGTTTATCCCCAAATTAAGACCAAATCAAGAAAAAGATTTAATTCCAAATACCCAGATGACGAAAACTCACAAAAAAAAAAATCGAATTTTTAAAATTAAATGTAAAAATAAAATTCATGTTGTTTTCTTTAGTAGAAAACAGCGACATTTGCAATAAACAGCATATAGTTCTCTTATCACAAAACTACGTCATTGTAACATTTCTGTTAGTTTTTTTAACAGCAGCAAATAGAGTCACGTCGATAATATAACCAAGGGCTATATAGCGGATGACTTTGGAGTTCATAGAGTTGACCTGCACAAGATTCGGGTGAGGGTTGATCTTGCAAAAAAAATAAACTTTGATGGTTTTTTTGCAGAAAACCCTTTATTTATCTCTTTCGACATTGTTTTATGTTACTCCAGATTTTTTAGGCATTGTTTTATGTTTCTGCAGGTTTGATTAGACTGTTTTATGTTACTACAAGTTTGTTTAGACATTGGTTTATGTTACTGCAGATTTTTATAGACATTATTTTATGTTACTGCAGATTTGTTTAGACATTGTTTTATGTTACTGGAGATGGTATTCCGCGTTCGAGAGCTCACTATTCAATGCTATGAAGTACGAACATGTCCAACTATATCTATTTTTAAAAATATATATTTGAGAGAATTACCATCGATGCATCCCAGTTGCAGTTTTTAATCGACACTTGGATGTATAACTAATAAGTAGCCTATGGAAATACTTTGTGAAGACTTTGTGAATTAGGGAAGTATTGGATTATATATATTTATTATTTTTTGAAATTACTAGGACTTGCATTATAATATGAGGAAGGACTTTGGGGGACACAGTCAACCAATCAAACATACATGTCCCTTGGTAATAGTACTCAGTTTTGTAATCAAATAATATTAGTTTTGTTTATGCATGTTGATGGCCGTCTTACTTAGTTTGATTCTTATTTGATGTATAATATAGCAACTGCATACGCTTTATAATTAGTTATCCATAAAAATTCTCGGTTTTGACCGGAGGATTGCGATAGATCAACTAAAAGACGAATTCAAATTTCGAAGACAATTTGTGATCTATTTTTATTAAACTACATATTGACAACTTAATTAATATATATAATTATTTCGAGCTTTCAAATATATATAGGACGTGTGTGTGATTAGCTTTATCTATCAAAGCATCTTGAGAAAACCCTATAGTTCAAACAACAATCAACCAAAACTATCTTTTTGCCATGGCTTCTTCTTCTGTTGCGAGACCCACCCAAACGGGACCTCAAGTGTTCATCAACTTCCGGGGAAGAAATGTACGCAACGGCTTCATGAGCTTTCTTGAGCCTGCCATGAGAGATGCAAATATAAATGTTTTCGTAGACAAGGACGAGGTGGTGGGCGTCGACCTGGCTAACCTTTTTGTGAGGATCCAAGAGTCAAGGGTCGCGTTGGTGATCTTCTCTAAGGATTATACAAGTTCGGAATGGTGCTTAGATGAGCTGGCCGAGATCAAGGACTGCATTGAACAAGGTGGTCTCAATGTGTTTCCCATCTTCTACAAACTTGAACCTTCCGTCGTGAGAGAACTTAGAGGAAACTTTGGCGACACTTTCAGGGCTCTGAAGCGGACACATGTACACGAGCCAGAAAGAACTCGGAAATGGCAGGAAGCTTTAGAGTTTATTCCTAAAATGAAAGGCATAATCTTGACAAAAGAAAGGTAGATTTATTTTCTATTACTAATCTTCGTACATCGTCAAGTAGTTACATCTAGAGTCTCATGTTCTTGGTATGTCCAAAGGAAGTTGTTTCGAATTTTTAGTTCATTTAGAAGTTAGAGGTTTCTTCTGGAACACGGAACCAAAGCTTGTTCACATCTCTTACTCGTATTGTATGAAAAAAGGAACGAACACCAGTTCATGAAGGAAGCGATTATGGAGACTCAGAGATTGCTGTCGCAAATCGCCTTGAAGGGAAATCCAAAGACAGAATCTAATTCCCAAGGAGAATTTTTGGTCCCTGCGAGGAGACTTGACATTACTCATTCTGCTAATCCTGAAAAATGGACCTGGAGTGCTATCTACGACAGACCATTGTAAGAATTTTTGATGTGAAAAGAAAAATCCAAAAGTTGATTTTTACAACTTGGAGTACTATATTTTTGAAACTATTTAAATATTTTTTACTATATATAAAAGGATTAGATTATTTATCAAAAATCAAAACGAACTTTTAGTCATCTATATCGTTATATATAAATAATTTTTTGATTACTTATTGTTATTAGTTTAGTTTAAATAATTTAATAATTAAAGAAATGAATAAATATTTGTAATAATTATTATTAATATTAAAGAAGTAATAAATATTACAGAATTTGTAACACTAAAGAAATAATAAATACTCCCTCTGTTCTTTATTGATCTTATTTCTAGGATTTTTACATATTTTAATAAAACATATTAAAGTTGCATCATTTTTTGTGAATAACAAATTTACTATAATTTTGAACCAATAATATTCTATTATTTTCTTGAAATCTACAATTCATCATTAATAATTGATAAAAATACATTGAAAATAGAGAAATGGTAATTTTTTGAACAAATTTTTTTTCCTAGAAAATAGGATTAATAAAGAACAAAAAGAGTATTAATTTGTTAGTTTGACCATTTCTTAAATTATTATTATTATTTTTTAGACAG
Source organism: Cardamine occulta (assembly GCA_028015245.1). Lineage (NCBI taxonomy): Eukaryota > Viridiplantae > Streptophyta > Magnoliopsida > Brassicales > Brassicaceae > Cardamine > Cardamine occulta. The sequence goes on from CM051384.1 coordinate 2,099,958, forward strand.
CCTCAACTTATTTTTTTAAAACGATTCTTTTTCCCTTTCATCTCATTGCGTGTAGAGAACCACAACTAAATCCGTTCATCTCGAGATTTTGATTATGTTCAACATCGTTTTACTATATATTTTTTAAATAATACGTTGTTAAATATACTATTTAGAATAACATATATTTTTTTGAATCGTTTCAAAATTAAAGTAAATGAATTTTTCTTAAGAATATTTCAAGTTACTAAATACTCCCTCCATTCCATGGAGATGAATGTTTTACGTTTTTTGTTTTTATTCCATAAAGATAGAAATTTTGTGTGTTTTAATGTAAAATCTCTGCAAGGATTATAAAAAAGAAACTATTTTGAAGAATTTATATTTGGTATTGTAAGTTTGTTTTTAAAATGTGTGAAAAAACATTCATCTTGTGAAATGAAGAGAGTATAATGTATCTAGACGAGAATTTGCTTTTAAATACATATATAAAAACAAAAATGAACAGAAAAGTATGATGTGTAATCATTTGATCATTGGTTTAAAATAATTTCTTTTAATATTGATATTTTCATGGTTTTCAGCAAAGCAGACATCGAAATTGCAACGATGATTAACACTCATTCCATGATTAAATTAACCGGAGATTTTCACACGAGAAAATTGACCCCGGGGACAATGTACGAGGTGGTGTTTCTTGTGAGGCTAGATGATACATCTTTGGGATGGAAGAAGGAGGTGACCATGAAGCTGAAGCTGATCATGAGCGATGGAACCCAAAGTGAGCAGGAGAAGGCATTGTGCTTGGACGAATATATAGGCGACAGTTGGGTGGATATTCAAGTCGGAAAATTTGAGGCCCCACCGAAGAAAGAAGAAGCAAAGATATTTTTCTCGATGTATCAGTATGTGGACACTGATCGGAAGAGCGGGCTCGTGGTCAAAGGTGTTGCATTTCGTCCCCTGCAGTAATGCATAAAAGCAAAGCATATTGGATCTAAATTTCTCTTTTACCTACATTTATATTGCATTCAGGTGTGTTTCTGGTTAAAAGTCTGTACTCTTTTATTGTTTTTGTATCACAAAGTTTTATACTTTCTTGCTTTGTTTTTTACTGTAATGTTTTAAAAATACTAATATGTTTTTTATTTGCACCCAAAAAATTTATTTAGCTTTTTAATTTATACATATCGTGGTGTAGTTTTGCTGTGAGAGACTAATCGTGCTCACAAATTTGTAAATATATTTTTGTTTGTACAATTATGGATGCAGACATAGTTACATCAACTCTAACAAATGACTCTATTTGCAGCACTCTGGAACTTCTAAAAAAGCTTTGCATCTATTAATCAGAAGAAATTGTGCTCTCTAGGAATCAAACTCCATATCTGGTGTAAAAGCCTTTAAATCTTTGACCAACGGGGCAAACGTACTTCCACCTTGAAGCTCTTTTGATTTGGATTTTTCCTTTTTACTTTTGACAGATACGATGCTCTTCGGATATCTCTGCTTCCTCTCCACTCATGTTCCAATTCTGATTTCTTCATGAAGCTTTTTATGGCAAGCAAAGATGAAGATTTTTTTCAACACTTTTTAAAAGTGAGTTTTTAACATTTCCCCCCTATAAAGCTTGGCTATCACTATTTCTTGGACCAATCAGAATCGAGCAACATGCTTTAGTTCTAATTAGCACCCTTATCATGCATTGGTTTTTTCTTATTGATACCGTATGACAGCCAAAGGTCCACGAAATATCTCGTAAATTCTGCCATGGAGGAATCGGGTCGATTGCTGGCAAATATTTCTGTCGAGGTAAACAAAAACAAAGAAGAAAGTAGCAAATCTTTCATTGTCCCTGCAAGGAAACTCGAGATCTGTCATTCGGAGAAGGTAAGAAATTGGGCATGGAGTTCCATCTACGAGGCACCAAAGTAAGTGCAATATATATTTGAGAAATTACTTAGAATGGTATCATTTCATCAAAAAACTATTCAACTAAACCCCTCCAAATTCGGTTTATCTAATTTTTGGCAAAAAGACATATGACCCTAAATTTATATTCGTAATTGGTCAATGTATTTATTTACTAATTATTAGACATGCTCATCGAAAAAATATATTTATGTCTGTTCTTAACTATAGCAGTGTTAATATGACGACCGGATGAATTTATGTTTCCAAAACTTTGAGACTTTGTTAATTTATGAATTATTAAAAAGTAAATTTCTTAAAGATTTTTTAGATTATGGTTAGTTCTTTTTGAAAATTCTTGTATTGAGTTAACTATTTTGTTTGCTACACCGCCTTTTTTATACAAGAATTGATGGTTTTATATGTACAGTGAAGCTGCCATTGAAATTGCGATGTTGAATGAAGTTTACTGGCTACACATATCTGGAAATTTTCACACAAGAAATTTGACACCGGGGACAAAATATGAAGTTTTATTTCTGGTGAGCTTAGAGGATACATCTTCAGGATGGGAACAGCCGGTGAACTTGAGCCTGAAGCTAGTGAATCCAGATGGAACTGAGAGTTTGCAGGAGCGGACAACAAACTTGGAAGACTACATAGGTGAAAAATGGGTGGACATTCTAGCCGGAGTTTTCGTGGCACCACTTAGGAATGCGGCCGCAAAGATGACTTTCACCATGTATCAGTATGTGATGAGTGGCCGGAAGAATGGGCTCCTTGTCAAAGGTGTTGCAATTCGTCCCATGTAGTACTTGAGCACATGTATTGCAATGAGTTTGAATCTTGTGTAGTAGATGAGCATAATTTGTAATAAGAAAAAATCGTAAAATTTCCCTAGTGACGATGAAGCATACGTGAAAAAATATACTCTTATTTTAGTTTTAGTTATCCAAAATCTCATGGGTTCAACTTTGCTTTGTCAGATTAGTTAATTTTTTTTGTTGGTCGTTAAAATTTATTAATCAGACTAAAATGTCCAGCAAAGAAATACAAATAAAAACAAAGCATTAAAAGTAGCTTTACAAGCTAGAGCTTTTTTTTATTTTTTTGTGCAAACATACTTGTATATATCCCACTTTAAGTCTATTGTACAAGCTAGAGCTTTTATAAAGATCTTTATAACATAATAGAGAAAAACCAATCATCAATCTAATTGCCAAGAAGATATGATACGTTTGATTATCGCCATAACTCTAAACAAAGATATGTGGATTATGTTTGGTACACTTATTCAATCCATGTCATTCGAGTGCCTCTAGCAGCCGATCAATTTCCAATAACTAATTGGTCACCTCTTCATTCAAACTCGATTTCAAGCACCACCAAGACTTCCTTCCGCAACCTAATCCCGAATTTATTAAGCCCACAGAATGGAAGACTGCCGAATTATTTCAACAGAAATAAACGATACAAGAAACAAAATAAAAGAGAATTCTTATGTACAGTGCTCGTGGTGGATGTGGTGACGATCGTGACCTTGAAGGAGGTTTTGACAATGACAACCGCAAAGACAGTTGTGGTGGCAACAGCAAATGCGGCGTCGGTTTGTTAATAACTTGATCCAAAAAAAATTACATGCAGTGAAAAAAATCTTAGGAATGACAATTTTAGAAATGATGTAAATACATTCCTTAAATAATATGACACATGAAGTGGCAGATTGCTTGACTTGATTCCAGTCTTTATGCTTGAGCTCAATTCTTCATTGATATGTCCATCGGAGCAGGCTCATTCCAGCCGCAAAATCCACATATATTTAAGTTTAATTCAGTTTAGCCAATAAGATATCCGAGCCTATAATTTAAAGCCTGGTCCTGCTTGAATATGGCTATTCTAGACTTTTTCGAGCTTTCATGTATAACGAAATAAAAAGTTACTTAAAAGGAAGCATTGTATTTCAATTTCGTCATATGTATCATTGTTATCAAATATATAAGTTTTAAATATTAATAATTTATCATTATTTTCATAATTCATATTTGAGTTTCTGTATTATAGTCACCCAAGAAAGTACTCGGTTTTGACCGGGAGATTCTGATAGTCAGTCAAAAGACCAATTCAAATTTGAACATAAGCCAAAAAAATAAATAATAATAAAAATGGAAACATAAGCTATAGTCTGTTATAATCTAAGTAGCATGAAAACAGAAATGAGTACACAGAAGCGAAACATGTGAAAACGCATAAACATTTTTTTCAAAAATTTAAGAAACGGATACATGTTTCACACACACATATATAGTTATATAATTAAAATATACAGTGAAACATCAAAATCATTTTTAAATTTTTATTTGAAACAATACATATTTAACATATAATATAAGTATTAAATAGTTTAAAATATCATAACTATAAAAGTCAAATATTTAAATCAATATCTTCATTCACATTCTTAAAGTCAAATATTTAAATCAACATCTTCATTCACATTCTTAAGATATTTCAAATTTATAATTTTAATAATGATGAGATATTTTATATCCTTCAAATTAATTAGGATTTTAAAGTTAAAAATAAAAATAAATATCATATATATTTATTAAGTTTCTAAATAAAAAAAAGTAAGTTTCTATTGCGTTTCTAAAACAGAAACATATGTTTCCATAGTGTTTCCAAATTGAGATTGTTTCCGAGAGTTTCTACCATGGTTCTAAGAGTTTCCGTTTCCATAAAGTATCAATGCTACCTAGATTATAATAAAGTGCATGTTGACAACTTACGTATTAAAAATATTTCAAGCATTCATGTAAATAAGGACGGTGGGTTATCTTTATTGTTCAATGTATTTTGTCAAAACACAAAAAGTCAAACAATAATCAACAAAAACGCTCTTATACTCTTTTTTGTTTTGTTTGTTCTCAAAAAAGCTCTCTCATGGCTGCTTCTTCTTCCTTTGTGAGACCCACCCCAACGGGGCCTCAAGTGTTCATCAGCTTCCGGGGAGAGGATGTGCGCAATGGCTTCATAAGCTTTCTCGACCCTGCCCTGAGAGATGCGAATATAAACGTCTTCATAGACGAGGACGCGCTATTGGGTACAAATTTGGTTGAGCTATTGAAGAGGATAGAAGAGTCTGAGATCGCACTGGTGATCTTTTCCAAAGAGTACACAACTTCGGTTTGGTGCTTGGATGAGCTGGCCAAGATGAAGGAACGCAAAGATCAAGGCCGTCTCACAGTGATTCCTATCTTCTACAAAGTTGAACCTTCCGTCGTGAAACATCTTAAAGGACAATTTGGCGATAATTTCAGGGATCTGAAACGAAATAATCAACATCAGCCAGAAAGAACTCGGAAATGGGAGGAAGCTTTAGTTTCTATTCCCGAAACAAAAGGCATGCCCTTGGCAGAACGAAGGTTATTTTTTCACTTTTTTCCCTTACTGACTTTGATTTTTTAATAACTAAAGAGCAAACTGAAATCTAGACTAATCATCCATTTAGATACATCTACTTAAAGTATCTCTACAGAAATATCTAGAACCTGATAAGCTTTCTTGTTGATATTTTTCATTTGTATGGTATGATAGCGACAGGACCGATAGAGAGTTCATAATCTCAATGGTCGGCAAGATTCAGAAATTGCTGGAGTATATGAGAGGACGTCCAGAAGCAGAAGCGAATCGTCAAGGTGGTTCCATGGTTCCTGAAAGGCAACCAGATAGAGAAGCGAGTCGTCAAGGAGGTTCCATGGTCTATGCAAGGCAACTAGAAATCACTCATTCCGAGGATCCTCAAACATGGGCTTGGAGTTTTATCAACGAGACACCAGAGTAATATTTCTATGAGACACCAGAGAAATACATTTTTAATTTTTAGAAACACTTTTTTTTTTTGTTTGTGGTCTTGAATTTTAGAAAAACTTAAAAGACATTTTTCTTCACATGAAAAAAAATCGGTTTATGAAAGCTAACATTTATTTTATACATAATTTACAGAAAAAATATGTTTTGGGTTTGTTCATATTCATTCAAGTTTTAATTACAACAACTAATCAAATTACTCTGGTCATATATAACTAAAAGATTTGTAATGATAATTATTATTATATTTTTTTCTTCTTAATTGTTATATCTGATTTGGTCCTTTCTATTTCTCTTCCATGTTTGCAGCTCTGCGGCCATTGAAATTGCGACAATGATTAAAATTTACTGGCTTAAAATAGTCGGAACAATTAAGACTGGGGATCTAACACCAGGAACAAAGTACGAGGCTGTGTTTGTCGTGAAATTAGAAAAGAATGCGATTGGATGGGAGGAACCAGTGACTTTGAAGTTGAAGGTGGTACAACATGATGGGGACGACAATCGGGTGGATCGGACAGAGAACTTGAAAGATTACATAGGCCACAACTGGGTGGATATTTTGGCTGGAGTTTTCGTGGTTCCGCCAAAAAATACGCCCGCAACGATCATTTTCACCATGTATCAGTATCAGACCGACTTCAAGAAAAGGGGACTCATCGTCAAAGGTGTTGCAATTCGTCCCACGAACTAATGCGCACAGCAAAAGCATATTGGATCTTTCTATTTGTCTAATATTTGTATTTGATTCTATAAGTAAAGATAAACCACTGGCCTTTTATGGTAAAAGGTATGTGCCTTGCACTCTGTTTTGTTATCTCATGAATTGTACGTTTTTTTTTCTTTTGGTATTTTGTTGTTTGAAATTCTTATGAATTTTAATAATTTGTTTAAAAATGTCATGCTATGGCTCTCTGAGAGTCACTCCCAATCTTATAAGTAAAATTTACATGGATACATAGTTTTCTAGTTTCATACCGATGATATATATATGCACCTGAATACATTCTTTTATCAAATAACATCCTATCGGTTAGGGGAAAGACAAAAAATTGTGTGATTTTCAATATGCTCATAACTTTTGTATGTGTAAACCCTTTTCAGTTTTCAGTCAGTATTACTTAAAAAGAGAAATAAAAAATTTTGATCGTACATCTTTCAATGACGGAAGAGTGCTCTCTCTTTAACTTGCAGTGCAATAATTGTTTGGGACTTCGTTTCCACGATAAAAGAATGTGGAGGTTAGGCCGTTAGGGTCTAAAGCGGTTAGTAAATTAGAGTACAGTTGGATTAAAGTAAATTGACAAACACCTCGTATGGCCAAAGAATGTATATTGAGCTGCAGAAATGGCTTGGAGATAAGTTGGCGGATGAGCACTCTCTTTGAGTCTAATATCGGATAGGGTTTTGACTAATGCGCCGTATGGGCGAAGCCCAATTCTCTATCAACTCACTACAAGAAAACACGGCCGTAACGACGAAATTTTACGTCGACATAAAATCATCGTAATTTAAAAAGGCTATTACGACTAATTTACGACTTCTAAGACATTCGTCGTAACAGAGTCGTAATAGTACGACGAATTATATCGTCGTAAATTGGACTTACGTTTACGACGATTTTGCATCGTGGTTTCTACCAAAACACATGTCGTCGTAAATATGTCGTAATATAACGACTCGTTTACAACATAGTATATTAACGACCCAATAACAACTAATATGAATTGTTAGGTGAACACGTTTACTTAATGTTCATGTAGATAGTATATTAGATGACGTATAATCATCGTAAATGGTTTGTAATTTGACGTTAAAACGTTACCATAGTAAATCGTTGTAATTTCGTTGTTTTGGTTCTACCTAATAAGTTAGAAAATTTCCTATAAATACCACATGTTATGCAATATCAAAAAACAACAATCATTTAAAAGCCAAAATATTTTCTAAAAACACTAGTTATGGATGGTAAAAGACATTTGCTTTCTGGTCCAGCTGGTGTGAGACAAGCTGAGGAACGAGCAAAAAAAAAACTAGAACGATCAATGATTCAAGAATGTCCGGGTATAAATTCTTATGAGAGACATGTACGGATGGTTAATTGTGTTGTTGAGCCAGAAGATCCTTCATTCAACGATGTCCCTTGGAAGACTACAATTGACTACCTATCACAAAAAGGTAAAGTTAAATGTTATTATTAGTATTTATTAATTGAAGATTTAATATATTTAACTTATTATATTTTTCATATATATATTCAATTGTAGTCTTCCAAGTTCGATGGACACTTTTAAAAGAGCTTCATCACATAAAACCACAATGGCGTCACATACCTTTTGTGGTAGCAGTGATTCATAAAATGGTTCCTAATGGATTGGGGGATGCGATGATCATAATGAAGGTAATATGTATATATATACGTTTTAGTGTTTAGATATTTTTAATAAAATAATAAAATATTTAGTAATTGATAAATGTACTTGTAATTCTTGTAGGATCCGACTGGTACTGTACAAGCGAGCATTCATAGGTCCGCCATATCTGATAACAATTATGGACCACATATAAAAGAGGGTTCAGTGTTGCTTCTAAAGGATGTTGTTGTTGTTAAGTTTGAACTGGCGACAACTTATCTTAATATTACTCTTAATAACATAACCAATGTAAGTTATAATTTTACTGTAAAAGGTAGTGTATTAAGTAGTATATCATTACCGAGAATAATAATATAACACAGGAACTTGTTATTTTTGCAGGTTATATGTAAAGAAAACATGGCTACAGCGTTCATACAAGAAAGTGGTCCTAGTGGTGTTAATCGAAATCCAAACAATTGGTTAAACAATTGGTTAAACCCTGAAGATTACGTTGGGTCGTCGGATGATGAAGAAACGGAGTAGTCGTGTGTATTTAATAATTTTTGCAGTTTAATTATTTGTATGAACTTTTGAAACTATCATGTAATATAATGTTCGTACTGTTTATTTTAATTTATTGGATAATATTAATAACTATGTCAGGTTAATGATTTTGGCTATAAGGGTTTAAAACTCTAAAAATATTAACATTACAACGACTATACGACGACTTGTCGTTAATCACTTGTAATATACGACGTAGTAACGACGATTCATGTATGTGAGTTGCGACCGTTTTACGACGCCACCTCGTAATAGCGTTTCTATATTACGACGATTTTACGAGATTCGTAAATCTATATATACTAGCGAGTCCACTCAAAACCATTTGAAGATTTCCATACATCTTATGGTTTAACTTTGTCCATTTCGACGATGGTCTTACTTCGTGAAGCAAGACCATCGTCGAAATGGACAGAGTTACACCATAATCTTCAAAAGGTTTATATATTTACGAGGATGCCAAATCTTTATATAATACGTGATGTTTTGAAGTTTAATTCAATCATCTTTTGGTAGAGGTTACTGAAGATCACCACTTATTTCTTAACATGTCAGATTCCTTTGGGCATCAATCCTCATAGATGGTGCTAAAGGTTATGTTTTGGCACCATCTATGAGGAATGGTGCCAGAGGAAACTGACGTGTTAGGAAATAAGTGTTTGACACTCTGTAGCCTCAACCAAAATCTCAAATGGTTTAGATTCGTCGTAAAGTAGTTGCTATTTTATATTAGTCGTAAACCATGATATATAGTAGGAAAGGAATATCTGCTACTCAGTAGCCTCCGCTAAAACCTAAAATGGTTTAAAAGCAAATTTCATTTTACAAAATATATTACGACGACGTTACGACGAAGTATATTAACGACCAAATTACATTTAAAATTTAATCGTGTTATTATTTGTTAGGTGAACACGTTTACTTAATGTTCATATAGATAGTATATTAAATGACGTATATTCGTCGTAAATGGGTCGTTTATTTGACGTTAAAACGTTACAATAGTCATTCGTCGTAAATACGTTGTTTTGTTTCTACCTAACTAGTTCGAAAATTTCCTATAAATACAACATTCTTCCATTCACATTATCATAAACCAAAATCGTTTAAAAGCAAATTTCATTTTACAAAATACCAAATAAAATGTCTTCCGTAGGTGATATTCGGAACCAACGAAGATGGATGTATTTGCCTAAAGATTCTGAAGGAAATGTAACGAATGAGTTTCTCAATGGGCTGGAAATTTTCATGTACAAGGCCGGAAATACTCCACTCACCGTAGAAACGGGTAAAATGTTATGTCCTTGTCGTAAATGCAAAAATTCAAGTTCAAGATTTGCTCGTAGTGAGAATGTGTGGACTCATTTATTAAATAGAGGCTTTACGCCAAACTATTATATTTGGTTTCACCATGGAGAGGGTTATGGTGGAAATGAAGCCAGTGGTAGTAATAGTAATGTTGAAGCTGTGAATTTGGATGAACCTAATAATTTGCATTACCATGATCATTATCATCATGTAGATCAGGGAGATCTAGCACATGATAGGGTACATGACATGGTTACAGATGCATTTCATGAAACAACTTCTTCGTTGACTGATAATATAGTTGAGGAACCTAACTTAGATGCGAAACGGTTCTATGAAATGTTAGATGCTGCAAATCAGCCAATCTACGAGGGATGTAGAGAAGGTCTGTCAAAATTATCATTAGCAGCTAGAATGATGACCATTAAAACAGATCATAATTTATCTGAAGTTTGTATGGATACATGGGCAGAATTGATCAAAGAGTACTTGCCAGAAGATAACTTGTCTGCTGAATCATATTACGAGATTCAAAAACTGGTTTTTAGTCTTGGGTTACCTTCTGAGATGATAGATGTGTGCATTGATAATTGCATGATCTATTGGAAAGATGATGATCAGTTACAGGAATGTAAATTTTGTAAGAAGCCAAGATATAAGCCGCAAGGTAGTGGAAGGAATAAGGTACCGTACCAAAGGACGTGGTACCTACCAATTACAGAGAGGTTGAAAAGATTGTATCAGTCTGAAAGGACTGCATCAGCAATGAGATGGCATTCAGAACATTTACAGAAGGAAGGTGAGATCAATCATCCGTCAGATGCAAAAGCATGGAAGCATTTCAATATGGTACACCCTAATTTTGCTAGGCATGTTAGGAATGTTTATCTTGGATTATGCACCGACGGATTTAGTCCATTTGGAATATCTGGTAGACAATATTCTTTATGGCCAGTAATCGTCACGCCTTACAACCTTCCCCCAGGGATGTGCATGGAAAAAGAATTTCTATTTCTTAGTATATTAGTCCCTGGACCAAAGCATCCAAAGCGGTCACTAGATGTTTTTCTGCAGCCTCTTATACATGAGTTGAAGGAGTTATGGTGTGCAGGGGTTCGAACGTACGATTGTTCGGTAAAATTTTTTTTTAATATGAAAGCTGTGCTTTTGTGGACAATAAGTGATTTTCCTGCATACGGGATGCTATCAGGTTGGACAACGCATGGGAGATTATCTTGTCCATATTGCCTCTGGAGGACAGATGCATTCCAACTGAAATACGGAAGGAAATCAAATTGGTTTGATTGTCATCGCCGATTTCTGCCGATGAGCCATCCTTACCGAAGGAACAAGACGTTGTTCAGGAAGAAAGTAAGTGTGCGAGACCTCCCACCGTTGTATTTGTCAGGAGAACAATTAGAGGCACAAATTGATCATTATGGTGCTCAGCAAACAGTTAGGCGTGGGGGTAATTGGCATGTTCCAGGTAATATGCCAGACGGATATGGGGAGCATCATCACTGGCACAAAAAAGCATTTTTTGGGAACTTCCATATTGGAAAGATCTTCTGCTACGACACAATCTGGATGTGATGCATATTGAGAAAAACTTTTTTGATAACATCATGCATACAATATTAAATGTGGCAGGAAAGACAAAAGATAGCAAGAATTCAAGATTGGACTTACCTGCTATTTGTTCAAGAAGTGAATTGGAAATTACAAGCAACGGGCAAATACCAATTCCTATCTATAGGTTGGCATCAAATGCGAAAGAAGCATTGTTTAAATGGGTGAAAGAAGACGTAAAGTTTCCCGATGGGTATGTTTCCAACCTCTCTAAATGTGTTGAAGACGGGTAAAAGTTTTCAGGGATGAAGAGTCATGATTGTCATGTGTTTATGCAAAGACTACTTCCATTCGCACTTACGGAGTTGTATCCAAAACAAGCAAAAAATGTAAATGAAGCACTTGCAGGTACATATATACATGTAGTTTATTTATAATAGAACTTCTCCATTTATTTTCCTTTTGTTCTTACAGCTATTGGAGCTTTTTTCCGGGATCTTAGTACACTGACGTTGACCGAAGAAGGCATTCAACAACTTGATGTCAATATTCCAATCTTATTGTGCAACTTGGAGAAGATATTTCCTCCTTCATTTTTTGATGTTATGGAACATCTTCCAGTACACCTTCCTCATGAAGCATCACTAGGTGGACCTGTTCATTTCCGATGGATGTATCCATTTGAGCGATTCATGAAACACTTAAAAGGAAAAGCCAAAAATTTAGCAAAAGTTGAAGGCTCAATTGTCGCTCGGAGTTTAAAGGCAGAAACATCAAACTTTTCATCATACTATTTTGCACCAAAAGTTCGGACACGGAGAAGAAAACCCCGACGATATGACGACGGTGTTATGGCACCAACATATGCAGTAGCATGTGTTCCAAATATTTTTACGCAAATTGGTCGACTTGCTGGGATGCTAAAAGAAGTATGGTGGTCAAGTACCGATGATCGTCATAGCGCCCACACATATATACTCCTAAACTGTGAGGAAATTCGGTCTTTTGAAAGGTAATTAATATATATTCTTTAACGAAATATTTATTTATTTCATTAACATATACACAAAGATCTTATATTAATTAAATATATATATATATATATTTATATATATATTTCAGCTTATTTGTGACGCAAGTACAAGAATCCATCGAGGGAATATCAAATGATGAAATTAACAAGCGCAAAGATCAATACTTTGTGACGTGGTTGAAAGCCCAAGTACGTTTATTTATAAATCAACCGTTTATAAATTATTTATGGTTATAAATAATTGATATTTAATTAATGATGTATATTTTAAATATAATATGTAGGTTGATTATGACGACCCATTTTATGCACCATGGTTTCATGACTTACTTCAACGTCCAAGCTCAAGGATAACCACTGCTCCCATGTATTTCACGCGAGGATATGCATTACACGCTTACGAGTATGGTAAAAGACGAGCAACTGGCAACTATGGAGTACGTGTCAAAGGAGAAACAGACTTTTATGGTATCGTGCAAGAAATTATTGAAGTGGAATTCATCGGATTAGTGAAGTTGAAATGTGTTTTGTTTAAGTGTGATTGGTTCGATCCTATAGTAGGCACAGGTGTGCGTTACAACAAATTTGGAGTTGTTGATGTCAACGCTGGGCGACGATACAACAAGTTTGAGCCTTTCATCTTAGCATCTCAAGCGGAACAAGTTAGCTTCATTCCATATCCGCGAGTTAAAACGTCTCGAATCACTTGGTTATCGACTATTACAGTGATGCCTAGAGGTCGAATTATAGGAGAAGAAGCAGCACCATTGCAACAAGATTCTGCTTGTATTGATATACCAACACCAGATGAGAGCACAAATAATTTTCTACTAATTGATCTAGAAGAAGCTGAATTTGAAGATCTCCCATATGATACAGAGAATGACCATGAGAATGACGAGTTTCAAGAAAGTGAGGATCAAAGCGACGATTCTAATGAAGCATCCGATAATGAAGCCGTTTAAATATATATTAATTATAAGTTGGTTTTCTGTAATAAGGAATACGTCTTTCCACAGATTTTTCGTTAAGTTATGATGTTATTTTCATACTATGAATCGAATTCTATAATTATGATTAATTGAATTTTCATAATATGAATCGAATTCCATAATTATAATATACTAATTTACGACGATTTTACGACGATTCATACAGTGTAATCGTCGCAACGGCGTCATTGCGTAAAGAAAAGATGTGGCCATAACACGACACACGTGGCGATCATGCCAGAGCATTTATGTTTTACATCACGTGTACGACGATTCGTCGTAATACGGTCGTAATTTTACGACTGCATTACGACAAACGTCAATTCTTATATATACGCGACTTCTCCTCCCCATTCGGTCGCTAATCTCTCTCACTACAACCAAATCTCTGTATGTGCAAGGTAAATTTTTTTTTGTTTTTTTTATTTGAAAAATTTAATTACGTTGTTAGAAAATTAGGGAATTATTAGTTATTAGTTATAATTGTTAGGGAATATATTAGTTATTTGTTATAATTGTTAGAAAAAGGTTAGGGAATTATTAGTTATAAGCGTTATAGGGAATGTAAATTAGTTATAATTGTTAGAACATTATATTGTTAGGAAATTGTTATGTTAAAGAATTATTGCTCCTGATTGTTATGTTATTTATATAAATATATATTTATATTATTTTTTGAAATGTAATCATGCAGATGGTTAGAGCAGCTGCAAAGCGTAAGCACTACAGTCAACCTTTTTCAAAAGGAGATCGTACTGGACAAGGATCGACTACTGAGAGGCCATCGTCTTCTTCTGCAGCCAATACAGGTCCCACTGAGAGGCGGTCAGATTCTTCTGTGGCCGGTAGGGTTCCTGATGAGATCCCGGAGTCTTCTCATCCGCCCACTACACAAGAAGCTGGGCGATTTGATATCCCACCACCATCAGCTGATGACCCACCGGTTGCACCTGCAGGAGCACAAGGTCATCCGGACCTATCAGTACCGCCAGATGCTCCTTATGCTCGGTATACTTTGGAGGATCTCATCGTACAGCCCGGACGAGAAGGATTGCCTAGGTTAGATCCCAACCGTCCTCCAGGAACTTTCTGGTATGAATTTTTAACTTTTGATTTCAATTTACTTTGACTTCATTGATGACCCACCGGGTGACTTTTTGATACATAAATTTTTTTAATACTTTATTTATTTATAAATTTTTTAAAAGGTTTGGTGTCGATAGTAAAGTGGGACGTAGCGTTTCGGACACCATCAGAGCTTATTTCTTCGAACCTCATCCAAATTGGACTAGTACACCAGATCACATCAAGAAGACGTTGTTAAAATGCTTTGCGGTATTTTGATTTTTTAATATTTTTTATATATTTATTTTTTTGGGGTTTATTTAATATATATTACAAATTATTTTATTTTTACTTTTTGTTGCAGCAAAAATGGAATTGGGTGCTTCCGATCAATGAGCAAGTCAGAGAAGAATTC
Source organism: Cardamine occulta (assembly GCA_028015245.1). Taxonomy (NCBI): domain Eukaryota; kingdom Viridiplantae; phylum Streptophyta; class Magnoliopsida; order Brassicales; family Brassicaceae; genus Cardamine; species Cardamine occulta. The sequence continues at coordinate 2,115,018 of CM051384.1, forward strand.
AACAAAAAAGCGATGAAGCGACTCGCCAACATCGTCGCTGATTGGAAGGAAAAGTGGCTGCTCCAAGGCAATGATGGCAAACCCATTTACCTTGCTCAAGCCGTGTGGGATGGTCTTGTTCACTTTTGGCGTGACCCGAATTCGATCAGAGTTTCCGCCAAATGTTCGACTGCTCGACTTTCAAAAGATCAGGATGGACTTTTGCCTACGCCTCATACAGCCGGACAAACACCTTTTGCAGGTGTCCGTTTGCAAATGGTAAGTATATTTATTTGGTTAATCAAATATTTAATTATAATTTATTAACTATTATTGTATGTATTTTTAGGCTCAAGAACAAGGGGGAGTAATGCCGACTCTTACTGAGTTGTTCGGGCGGACCCACAAAAAGAAGAATGGGGTTTTCGTAGATGCCAGATCTGAGCGCATCTACAATGAGACAAATGCTAGGGTTGAGGAGCTTCAGACACAGCTTTCTCAGCAAAGCGAAGATGGTACTCCCGTCGTATTGAGTACGGAAGATCAAGACAAGATCTTTCAAACGGTAATTAACTTTTTTTTTTTCATATCATTTACCTAATAAGTTTATTTATATTGTTAATATTCCTAATTATTATTTGTAGGTTGCTCCTAAGAAAAAAGGACGCATTTTGGGCATGGGATCGGTCCGCGATGTACCGATTGCCACATCTTCTTACAGACGCAACCCGGAGGATGATCCCGTACAACTACGAGGGAAGATTGCAAAATTAGAGGCTCTCCAGCACCAAACAACCCACGACCTTCGAGCAGAAATTGTTGGATACGAGGATATGTTAGAGATTTTGGCAGAGACGAATCCGGCATTGCAACAAGCGTTGGCCGCAAAGCGTGCGGCTAGAGTTGCAGCCGCTGCAACTGCAGCTGCAGCTGGGCAATCATCGAGCCAACATTATGAGCAACCTCGTGATACCGATGTGGATAGGAGAGCCGCAGAGCTAGCCGCTCAAGTGAACTTGGACGAAGATATCGATTTTAATAATTAGATTTTAAAATTTTTGTATAAACAATTTTGTTTTAATTATATTCCAATCAAAAATATTTATTTAAAAATAATTAAATCAAATTAAAATTTTATAAATTAAATTAAAATTATAAATAATTATTAAAAAATAATTAAATTAAATTATACTTACGACTAATTTACGACGCACATTGAATACAGTAGTTGTTAAATCGTCGTAAATTTAACAACTACTTAACGACACAATCGTTGTTAATTCCTCGTATTATTAACGACAATTTAACAACGACTAAGAGAATACAGTAGTTGTTAAATCTTCGTAAATTTAACAACTACTTAACGACACAATCGTTGTTAATTCCTCATATTATTAACGACAATTTAACAACGACTAACAGAATATATTCCTCGTAAAGTAGTCTTAACATTTTACGACGATTTGACAACGACCACTGAAATTAGTTGTAACATTTTACGACGCATATCCGACGCTACATATTACGTCGACATTACGACGAATATTGGTCATTGTTTATATGCCGACGAGTTTACGACGATTTGTCTATTACGACTAACCGTTAACGACCATTTTGCATTCGTCGTAAAATGGATGTGAGACATCTTTTACGACGAATTAACAACGATATGGTTCGTTGTTAACCTCATGTTTTCTTGTAGTGACTGGTACGGTAAACATGGACTCGAACGTCCCCACGGGTGCACAATAGGTGTGTCATATTACAATGTGCATAACATAGATGCTTGTTGTCCCATAATCTTTGTCTTGTGTGTGTGATCTATATTTTGTCAGACAGATGTGTGTGCTCTATATTATAATGTTTTCAACCTTTTCATTATAAATTATCTATTTGGCTTGATGAGTTCGGGGACAATCCAAATTCACTGAGGAAAATAAATTGTTTACCCCTCTCCCTTTATCCTTTTTGGTCATAGAAATTTAGCTAGCGACCAAGAAGAAACACGAAGCCTACATTAGTTACAATTTTTCTTTTTGTTAATGGATATTGCAAATATACACTTTCCGCTGTGTTTTAGAAATGTCGTAAAGACTAACAGAACTTGTTTTTATTTTTCAGTTCGCAGATTTATGTAATAAAATTAGTTTCATCTTTAACCTCTCTTGCCTAGTGTCGCTATGGATTGTCCGAGAAAACTAATTAATGATCCTGATTACCAGAGTTATAATCATTGGATGACCTTTCACAGGAAAGGTTGGATAACGATTTTTTCCAAAATATTTTGAGTCTAGAAATTGTTATTGTAGTGTGTCTTCTATTTAGATGTGATACATGCGGTGTTGAAATGCTTGTGATGTTAGAGTAGTATTTCAACATAACACTAGAAAATTTTAGCGGTTTTTATTAGTAACTCTTTACCGCTTTAGTACAAGGTTTTATGTTTTAGTTATTACCAATTACAAATATGATATGAAAAGCAAATACTTTCTGTTATTTTGTACTGCTATCATATATTGCTACTTTTAATCGTTTTTTAATTATTTCGGTGTCGTCTATCACTTTTTTTCTTTCACGCTTTGTGTCATGAATCAAATCTATATATTAAATTAAACTGATAGAAATGATGTTTAACATTGTATTGTAATATATTATATTATTCAAAAGCAAAAACAAAATATCTTTTACAAAATAATGAACTCATAAAAATAAATTTCTGTTGTTGATGAAAATAGTAATATTTGTAGTTTTAGAATTCTATGGAAGAGGTTGCATTATGTGATCTAGCTCGAAACTTTGGGAGGGATGGTCCCAGCCGAGGGAGACTACAGTCCCAAAAAGCTTGAAATTTATTCGAAAATAAAAAATATAAAAATCTACATTTTATTTGTAATAATAATATTTTTAATGTAATTTTGTTTTTTTACATACCACATGGGTCCTAATCACGTTAATAATAAACAATTAAAAATATTGAATTTCCATAAGTCTTGACATTTTGAATCAAGTGGTTGAAATATATAATTTGGAAAATAAAACTTAAATAATAAAATTTATGCAATGACAGATTAGTAGATTACATAACCCTTTTTTTGTTGATGGTTAAATTATATTGCAGAAAACAAATGCAGATGGTCTTTCCGCGTTCGAGAGCTCAGTTTTCAATGCTATGAAGGTATGAACAAGTCCAACTATATCTATTTTTAAAATATATATCAGAGAGAATTACCATCGATGCATCCCAGTTGCAGTTTTTAATCTGACACTTGGATGTATAACTAATAAGTAGCCTATGGAAAGACTTTGTGAAGTAGGGAAGACTTTGTGAATTTGAGGGACACATTCAACCAATCAAACCAATCAATTAGGTAATAATACTCAGTTTTGTAATCAAATAATATTAGTTTTGTTTATGCATGTTGATTGATATGTTGCTATTTTAGCATGTTTTAAAGTTCATTTCTCATATAGTTTCTTGCATCTACGTTGCATAATAGGAAATTAGTTACATATTTGCATGTTTCCCTTATCTTTAGATCCTGGAGTGATGCTTACAACATGATGAATCAAATTAGAGTCAAGAGGACCGAAAGTGAAGCATTTGATGAAGAAAGGGAGCCACCGGGATTGTGTAGCGGCTCCAGTGAAGTCGGTGGGCGCCAGCGGGATACTGTAGCGGCAAGAGCTTGACCGATACGAAACCGCTGAGATTTCTCCGGGTTAGATAGCGGTTAGGCGTAGCGGTCATGTGTAGGTCAATGAACGCTAGCGGTTACTTGTAGCGGTCAGACTGAAGCCGGTGGAAGACAGCGACCATGTGCAGCGGGTTAAGAGAGGCCGGTTGTGTTAGAAGTATTTTGACTTTTTCAAATTGTTGACCGGTTTGTTCCGGGTTTGACATGGTTTATTGCATGTTAACCAAGTCCTTTTATTTTTACTATAAATAGCCTAAGAAAAACCTAATTAAGGGGATGCTTTTGTTTTAGAGAGATTTTGTTTAAGCTTCTTTTGGATATTTTTATGAATCTATTTGATCTAAGTTATCAAATCTTCTTATCTTTTTAAATCTTTCAACTATTCTTTTTATACTCATGATTATGCATCAATCAAACTAATTGATTTGTGTTTTCATGACTATGAGTGAGTAGTCTTTTAGATGAGTTTAGGGTTTGGTGATTGAGATGATTTGGTGAATTAATGATGATGTTTAGGGCTAGATCTTAAGTAGTTTTTCATTTAGGTTGTTAATAATGCTAGATTAAACTTGTAATTGAGAAATCTAGATGATTAGCATTTCATGCCCACAAGGTGTTTGTTAAAATGCTTGATAGAACCTAAATGAGCTTTTCATGTCTAGCCTACGATAGTAGTTGATTAGGGTGATTAGTGGTTAGATTAGAACTTGTTCTTAATGCTCACTAGTCATTTGAATTACCAATGAGAACTGATGATGATTCAATGGTTAATGTAGAGATTAATACCATGAGAATGGATTAGTCTACTTAGTAATCATTAGGCCTAAGACATTGTTCTTCAATTGTTCTTACTTCATCAAAGATTCATCATCTCATCAAAGTCATATACCATTCCCGAGTCTCATCGTTTTCTCTTATTGATTTTTAAACCGCTTTATTTACATTTAAAGTTTATTTGAAACCTCTTAAACTCATGTTTGCTTAGATTAGAATGAAACTTGGATTCTTGGTGTGTTAGATGCTCGTTTCTCTGTGAATTTCGATACCCTTTATACTATAACGGTATAAGGGTTATTTGATAACCCGGTTTGCAAAAACCTCTTTATCAAGTTTATGGCTCTCTTACTCAGTGTGATTCTTATTTGATGTATAATATAGCAACTGCATACGCTTTATAATTAGTTATCCATGAAAATTCTCGGTTTTGACCGGAGGATTGCGATAGATCAACTAAAAGACGAATTCAAATTTCGAAGACAATTTGTGATCTCTTTTTATTAAACTACACTAGATTCGGACCCGGATATACGTGCAGAGTTATGTTTATAAATATTTTATTAAATATAGTATATATAATCCAAATTTATACCAATTATGTATTCGGTTTAGTTTTAATCCAGTTTATAAATATTAAAAATAATAATAATTTTATCAGTATTTTGACACTCGGACTATTCTGAATGTTGTGCCGGAATTAACCGTAAACTGGATTAGTGATCGGTAATATTTATACTAAACTCGTGAACTATCAATTCGGATATAAAATCGCCAACAACGATTAAAATTAAGTTAACCGAATCCGCGTGTTTTAAAAAAAACATTTATGACAATTTATACTTACGATTGAATTTAGATTTATTCTTAGTATGGGTTGACATATTTTATATTCGGTTGTGTTCCATCCCGTTTTGCTCTTTCTTCTTCATAGCCCTGTCAAGCGATCAAACCCGCAACCAACGATCCGCCCCGCAGTGGGTTATATGAATTTTCGACCTGCATCAAACCGCAACCCGCGATCCATCAAAAAAAATAATTAATCCGCATCTGCTCCGCTTAAATCTGTGGATACCCGCGGGTAACCAATAAAAATTTAAATAATAATTAAAAACTATATTTTTATAATTTTAGTAAAATTAATATTTATTAATTAAATTTTAGTATTAAAAACATAAATTCTCAATTTAAAAAAAAACAATATTTTTGGATATATATATATATATTATATTTTTAAAATTTAACTAGTAAATTTAATAAAATAATAGTAATTAATATTATTAATTTTAAATACGGGAACCCGTAAACCCGCTTTATAAAATATGATGATCTGCACCTGCCCCACCAAAAAATGGTTCGATTCACACCTGCAACCAGTGATTTAAAAAAAAAATTGACTCGCATCCGCTCTGCAGCGGATCTAATGGACCGGGACCCGCGGGAAAGACTACCCTGTTACATGTTAATAATATTTTTACAAAGATTAGTCAATTATATAATTAGCGTATTTATTAATTATAAAATTTTTGAATTAAGTTTGAGAAGATTGCTCCATAATTTTGAATTTTACATTAGTTATTTTGTAATTTGTAATAAGATAATAAGTAAATATTTTGACGTTTAAAAACAATATTTTTGTGAAAATAATATTAAAATAATGTATTTTATTTAAATTTAAATCGATATTTTTAACGTCTTTATGTGAAATATTATTTCTTATATAGTTTATTTTTCATTTCATTTAAATTTCTAAAATAATTTATCTTGATAAAAAATAACTGTTATTTTATTATGATTCCTGATATTTTAACTAAAAACGACATTTACAATGTTATTTTATTAGTAATAATTGTTATACAATTTATTAATCACTAATAAAACACATATAGTACGGATCCGAATCTAGTTCTTTTTATTTACGAAAATACATATAGTACGTTGAGAATAAATTCACATTTTATAACAGATTTGAACTCGAATTATGTGTAAAACAGATTAAAACTTTTATTCATCGATTAGTAAATGCGTTTCAATTATGGATGGATGGTATACATATTTAACTATATTTGTTTAGTGTTCTGATGCAACATGGTTTATTTGATTTATTGAAGATCCACAATCATTTGAATAATTAAAATCATCTATATTGCGTGTTAGCTTGCAAAAATACAGTATAAACTTGTATTTAAAACTATAAGTATCAACAGGAAAATGATTTTCTTTTGAAATTATTTTAATAACTAAAAGCAATAAATTATAGTATTTAATTTATTATTATAGGTCAACAAAATCTTTAATTTACACATAAATTTTTTTATAAAAGATTTTGTTAGAGATTTTCTGATTATATGAAATCTTTTATTTATTAATTAATATTTTAAAAAAATTAATTGTGTTTAGATACATTGATATAAGTTAAGATACAAAGACTTTTTTGCCATTAATGAATTTTTTTGTTTGTTCTCTTTTCCAATGGCATTTCATGTAAATATTTTAGAATTATAATGTTTTTTTTAAATAATGCTTCCTTTTTAATAGTATAGATATTGAAAACTTAATTAATATATATAATTATTTCGAGCTTTCAAATATATATAGGACGTGTGTGTGATTAGCTTTATCTATCAAAGCATCTTGAGAAAACCCTAAAGTTCAAACAACAATCAACCAAAACTATCTTTTTGCCATGGCTTCTTCTTCTGTTGCGAGACCCACCCAAACGGGACCTCAAGTGTTCATCAACTTCCGGGGAAAAGATGTGCGCAACAGCTTCATAAGCTTTCTTGAGCCTGCCATGAGAGAAGCAAATATAAACGTCTTCCTAGACAAGAACGAGGTGGTGGGCAACGACCTGACTAACCTTTTTGTGAGGATCGAAGAGTCAAGGGTCGCGGTGGTTATCTTCTCTAAGGATTACACAAGGTCGGAATGGTGCTTAGATGAGCTGGCCAAGATCAAGGATTGCATTGATCAAGGCGGTCTCAATGTGATTCCCATCTTCTACAAACTTGCACCTGCCACCGTGAGAGAACTTAGAGGAGACTTTGGCGACATTTTCAGGGCTCTGAAGCGGACACATCTACACGAGCCAGAAAGAACTCGGAAATGGGAGGAAGCTTTAGAGTTTATTCCTAAAGTAAAAGGCACGAAATTGTCAGAAGAAAGGTAGATTTCTTTTCTTTTGCTCCAAAGCTTGTTCACATCTCTCACTCGTATTGTATGATAGTGAAAGGTACGAAAAACGAGAGTTCATAAATGAAACGGTTATGGAGATTCAGAGATTGCTATCGCAAATCGCCGTGAAGGGAAATCCAAAGACAGAATCGAATTCCCAAGGAGGATTTTTGGTCCCTGCGAGGAGACTTGACATTGCTAATTCTGATAACCCTGGAAAATGGACCTGGAGTGCTGTCTACGACAGACCATTGTAAGAATTCTTTACGTGAAAAGAAAATTTCAAAAGCTCTTTTACAACTTGGAGTACTATATATATAAAAGGATTAAATTATTTATCAAAAGTCAAAACTAACTTTTAGTCATCTATATCTTTATATAAAAATATATTTTTGCTTACTTATTTTTATCTTAGTTTTTTCGGTTAAATAATTTAATAATTAAAGAAATAAAGAAATATTTATAAATATTTTGTAATCATAATATTAGATATATTATATTTGCTAGTTTGACTGTTTGGTTAAATTTATTTGTTCTAAGTGATTGTTTTCCCTTTCATATCTTTGCGAGTAGAACCAACTAGATTGTAAATCCCATCATCTCGAGATTTTGATTTAATGTTCAAATTTTTTTTACTAATTTTAAAAATTTAATATAATGTCAAATATGCTAGCTACTTAGAACAACAACTTTTTTTTAAGTATTTCAAAAATTAAAGTTAATGAGATTTTCTTAAGAATATTTCAAGTTACTAAATATAATGTATCTAAAAGAGAATGTGCTTTTATAATATAATATAAACAAAAAATGAACAGAAAAATATGATGTGTAATCATTTGATTGCTTTTTAATAATTTCTTTTAATATGAAATTTCCATGGTTTTCAGCAAAGCAGACATCGAAATTGCAACGATGATTAACACTCACTCCATGATTAAAATAACCGGAGATTTTCACTCCAGAAAATTAACACCGGGGACAAAGTACGAGGTGGTGTTTCTTGTGAGGCTAGATGATACATCATTGGGATGGAAGAAGGAGGTGACCCTGAAGCTGAAGCTGGTCATGTTAGATGGATCCCAAAGTGAGCAGGAGAAGGCATTGTGCTTGGACGAATACATAGGCGACAATTGGGTGGATATTCAAGTCGGAACATTTAAGGCACCGCGGAAGAGAGACGAAGCAAAGATCTTTTTCTCGATGAATCAGTATGTGGACATTGATCAGAAGAGCGGGCTGGTGGTCAAAGGTGTTGCAATTCGTCCTGTGCAGTAATGCATTTAAGCGAAGCATATTGAATCTAAATTTCTCTTTACCTACATTTATATTTCATTCAGGTGTGTTTCTGGTTAAAAGTTTGTACTTTTTTTATTGCTTTTGTATCACAAAGTTTGTACTTTCTTGCTTTTGTTTTTGTACTGTGATGTTTTAGAAATATTTATTCCTTCCATTTCGTAAAAAATGTATTTTCAATGCAAATTTTTAAACTAATTCTCAATTACAGTTATTAGTAAAGGATGGAATATATGTTTTCATTTAATTTTCTAATTTATATATAAAAAGAGTGGTATAGTGAGACTAATCAACCTCACAATTTAATAAATATATTTTTGTTTTGACAACTATAGATGCATATATAGTTACATACTAGGTAGTATGAAAAAAAACGGATATGTGGAAGCAAAACATGTAGAAACAATTTTTTTTTAAAAACTATAAGCTTTCCCATCTCAGCTGAAAGACATCGAATAAAACACTAAGGAAAAGCACGAAGAACCAAAGTACGGTCACAAGAAATCGATAGACAAAAGAAGATCAGCCTACCAGGTTTTCGACGCTTCAAACTCATTCGAAATTTCTTCTCAGCTTCCCTAGGCCACTGGTACGCACCCAACTGCCTGATCCTATCAACGTTGGTAGAAAAGTTGGAAGGAGTAGCTCAAAAATTCGAGACAAAAACTGCTAAAGAAAAAGAAAAAGAAACATATGTTAAAAAAATAAAAGAAAAACCATAAGCTTGAAAACATGGGCCGAGCCACCAAGGGTTAATCTCCATCTAGAATAGAACCGAGCACGGGGATCCTCAAAGGTGGCTTCATTCAATCGCGCATAAATGAATCCCCTCTCCTAGTGGTACATTTTACTAGTAGCGATGATCTTATGCCCAGAATTTGCGGTGGCATAAAAGAGCTCGGGCTTCTCCATAATTCAGGTTAAATGAGTCAGCTCTTCGTATAACGACAAGTCAATTTTGATACCCAGCAGCATCCCCAACTCAACAAGGCCGACCGCATTACGAATCGCCGCAGTCTACAAGCCAGGAAGAGCGGCACGGGGAAGCGAAGTCCTCACTTAGTGAAATAAGATTCATACAGACATATGAATCCTTCTGGAGGGGTCCACAGACGCTCCTGAGGAGCTGGAGAGCAAAGGTTTATGCCACTCGGAGGACGACAATACTCAATCAGATTTTGCAGCTTACCAGTTTAAAAATAGCCTTGTTCAAAACTCATATCAAAGTGCATAACACTGAGTCCATAACCGAGATTGGCTTAGAAGCCCAAGAACTTTGAAGAAGCCATAACGGGTAAAAAGGGAAGTCTACTAAAATAACCAACAGCCTCACCTACCCTATAAATAGAGAAGGACACCTGTTAGGACAGCGATCCGCAATTCCCGCTGACACGTACACACGTACAACATATGTATATCCTCTGACAGCAATGTCGTTTACTCGGGTGGAGATCTGCTCGAACAACGAAAGCTCGGCTCGATCTGCTCGGCGATTCGCACAGTTCGGCTATAGATCATGCTAGGTAACTAGACATTTAGCCCGGCATTCTTAATACTCTCGTTGTAATCTTCACACTCTCCAAACTCTCTGCTCATTCTATAAAAAGAACTCTTCGAACTTCCCTAAAATCCATACAAAATTACATGTTCAATCTCTGCATCAACAAATCTCTCGATCTGGGTTCATCACATTAATACTCCCACTCTTGATCACTAAATTTAGTCGCCTGAGGCTCTCGTCAGTTGTTTGACGATTACTAAATTCCACTTTTCAAACGATGTGAATGTGGAGCTTAGCTAGATCTTTACATTTTCAGATGAACCTTGAGGAATCCCTGGTCCATTGCTTGACCTTCTCAAACTCACCTAGCACCATATCAATTCCCTACCATCATGATCTTGACTCCTCGATTCTCAAAAATAGATTGGTGAGATTGGTTAGATCTTCGCCAATTAGCTAGAGTTTATCTATGAAGAAGTTGATCCGATGTCTCTGTAGCGCTGCCGGCTCTAAACTAACAAAGCCGCACCACATTTCAGTTAAAGAGAAAATGCTGCGTCTTCCTTGGAAAGTTTTGGTGCTCCATCATGTTCAAGTCTCTTTCCGGTAGATTCATCATTAGCTTTTCCAAAAAGGTAGGTGAATGAATATTTCCCTCTAAATTCAGAGCAGGGAAAAAAAAGCAGATTGGGCTCAAGAACGAGATCCTCAAGTAACAGCATAAACCCCTTTGAACCCTTATAATAAGTGTATCAAACTGTTCGCAAGGGCCAACTTAATCCTCTTTGAAGCTATATTAGTGTTGTTACTGGTTACTAGAATCAAAAGAGATGATCAAGAAGCTGTAAACAAGTCTGGTACAAACGCTAATGGACACAGTGATACTTCAGCTAGAGAATCTGAGACAATATTGATATTGGAGTAGTTGTGTAACAGCTCTATGAGACCTGAAGCGCAACAGAGCAGAAGACAAGGAGAGCGGCTGTGTCAGAGCAAAACTTCATTGTGTTAGAGCAGAGTTGACAAAAGAACACAAGCTTTCCCTAGAAGATAAAAGGAAGAGCTTGAGGAGAGAGTACAAGCTTTTTTCCAAAAGGTAAAAGGAAGAGCTTGAGGAACCTAGGGTTTTGGACAACTCTAATGTGGTATAAAAGGAAGAGGTGGTAACAAGAATAAGGTTGCACACCTTATAGTCAAAATGTGAGAGGCACACATGTTGTGTGGTGGTGTTGTCCCACTAAGCAAATGGAGAGATTTGTTGGTGGATGTTGTAGAAGCTACACTTGTCGGAAAAGACAAAGAGTGGTAGTGTTCTTTCATTGTAATTCTAGGAAAGAGTGGCGTGGGTGTCATATATCAATTGTAGGTTGCGGTCTTTTCTAGTTGATAATTTCTAGACTAGGTCCCGGGGTCCGGGGATGTAGGTTATCCGAACCCCGTTAACAAATCTCATGTGTGGTCTCTTTACTCTTATGTTCATATAATCTCTCATCTCACAAACAAATAAATATAGCCTCATACGTTTCTTCACTCTTCCCCAAGGATCAAATCCCAGACGAAGAACAGCAATAGGCAAAGATGATAAGGTTTAAACACATTTTGTAACGAAAACAAACGCTTGTACTAAAAATAACCATTCCAGATGACCAAGAGAGAGAATTGTGGAAAAGAAATATTCTTCATTCAACTGTAAAAAAGTCTTACAGAGCGCTCTAAATACTAGAGTCATAGCCGAAATATACCAAACAAAACCCTGAAATTAACTTGAAACAGAAAATTAAGGTCTCTAATAAGATATTACCTTTCTATTATGTAACTTGGCAGGACGTCCTGTGAACACAAAATTCAACAGAAAAGAAAATGATGGTAAAAGAGAAGCTTTTGTAAACAAAAATCACTCTGCCAAATCCTTTGGCTTGATGGTAAGAAGAGGGGCTTTTGGCTGAAACAGATGCTTTAGCATTACAAAGAAAGCAAACCGAACACCAACTACTCCAGAAAGATTTGCTCCACCAATGGCATATGTATCCCTCCCTCGACGAAATTACATAACTTTGAACCCCATGATTACTAATGCACAATGTTCTTTATTACAACTTGGAGTTTTGTGTAAGAATGTGGTTCAACTTCACCTGAAACATAATCATCCTGCCTAGGAGATTTTCATCCATTTGCTTGGAGATCCTCCATTCTTGGAGTTACACTTGCACCACAAGTTTGACCAACACTAGAAATTTTCACCCCTTCTGTTTTTTCGCATCTTCTTTGGCTGTTTATTATGACTTCTTGATTTTTAAGATTTCTTTGCTCTTCCAACAGCCCGTGTTGAGGTTCTTGAATGCTTACTTCAACAGGCATACCATACTTTGCCTCAAGAGAATTGTTATCGTTTCTATCTTTCGCATACACCAAACTCAAACCGCAACTCAACACCGTGAATTTTCCTTTCACACTTGTACCGCCAGTCACAGTAAACTCAAGGGAGGCTTCAGTAAAATTGCATTTATCAAAGTTCTTGTCATCAAGACACCTTATTGTATGAGGGCAAGTAATGTAGGCTATAAAAACATGATCTGACTCAATCTTGTCTTTCTCGACTCCTTCTAAGGTCCAACTTCCTACCGGGCAAGTAAAGGGGATCCAAGACTTGTCTGCAGCTTTTATTGTAAAGGTGCATGTCACCGAGAAGCAGCTGATTTGATCTTTGCAGTTAGGAAATGAGACTACAGCGCATAGAGATATTCCATAAAGCCTCTTGTCATGCCAATGTGGGTTGAGTTTGCGTTGCAACAGAGATCCAACTGCTTTATAACAAAACCACGAAGGCACCTCACATCCAGGAAAGCAAGTGTTGAACAAAGCCTCTGAACTAAGACCCTGCAAAATTATAAATAGGGAATTTGCGGAGTTCCTTGAAATATAAGATTCAGAAAGAGGAATACAGAGAGCCATATGTAGAAAGATTTAGATATAGAGAGGGACCTCATTGTAATGTTTACGAGCATCTGATAGTAACTGGCATTTCCTTTGAGCATATGATGTGATTTCCTCCTTTGCAGCTTGCTCCAGGTTATCACAGTTGGTGAAATTGAAAGTGCAATGGTTCTGCATGGTCGGCATGATACGGGCCAGCGGTTTTGCAACAGTCTTCAGTGAGCTACAGCCGTGTGCATCAAAGTACTGAAGATTTGGTGGCAACTCCGGAACAGATGTAAGCTTCGTACTATACTTCAAATCTAGCCATGTTATTTGAGAAAGTTTATTGATGCCAGCTGGAAGGTAGCTGATCTCTTCATTTCTGCTTAAGCATAAATATTGCACTGAGGGTAACTGTGGCATCGTTTTTATGGATGTGCCATCTAGAAGTAAAATGCTTATAGAGCTCTTGTTGATTTCTGGAAAATCCAGGAGCTCTGAACAACCAGAGAGTACCAGCTTTTGAAGAGCTTCCAGCTCACCGACACACGTTGGGATATTCTTCAGACTTATGCAGTCTTTCATACTCAATAAGATAAGTTTCTTGAGTTTCACCACATTATCAGGGATTTGACTTATTGCTGTTCCTTCCAAGTATAAGGCTTCTAGATTTTCAGAAATGAACGGAAATTTCTTGAACTTTGAGCAGCCGCTGAGGATGAGAGTTTTGAGGGAGATCAGATTCATCGCTGGAAGAGATTCAAGACGTCTGCACCCTTTCAGATTCAGGAAAGCAATACTTTTCATTTCTGCCATGTCATGGGGAAATGTCTCTAATGCTATGCAACCTTCAAGGTTTAATCTTTGAAGACTATGAGCTTGCGATAAGCCTGACAAGGTTTTCAACTCAATTGAGTGGTTGAGATCAACCCACTTTAAACTTGGTGTATCCTGAGACAATAAAACATTAAGTCACAGAAAAAATATCCAGGCTATAATTTATCAATTGATTTTCTGAAACATACCTTAATACCCTCCCAAAGTTGTTCAATCTCGCTGTGGGGCAGCCTAAGGTCGACCAGATTTGTCGGGTCAAAATCCCCTGGAAGTTCCTTCAATGGGAATTTCAGCCAGTGGAGGCACCGAACCTCTTTCAATGGTAGCTCAAGTTCATCAATCATGTTTATTTTATTGTTGGTTTTACATTCCAAAGGACAATGAGAATTGTAGAACTTGAGATACCGGAGATTAGTCATCTTGCTGAAGTGGTTATACTCTAAGCTCATTTCGTCCTCCACTTCATTCAAGTCTAGGAATATACCTCTGACATTGGCAGGTTCCTTGCAACCAACAACGACAATAACAGACAACATTAGCGGAAAAAAGAAAGCGTAAGCTTTGACCAATAAATGTAGAGTAACTTCTAAAGCATATGGTAGTTTGTCTTGAACCAATTTATTGCATGCATGTGTTGGAGGTTTCAGTTGACTTCATTTTTCTTTCTGGTTAATAAATCTCACCAGTGTATTATGCAGAATATTAATTGCGCCATCCTTGATTATGTCTTTATGGAGCCATAACCTTCGGTGTCTGCTACCATCTTGATCAAGTTTCCTAGAAAATTTATACAGTAGATCATGCATCTCCACTCGGCCGTCACAAGTATTAATCAGGAACTTATTTGTTAGAGCTTTTACTGCACTCGTTTCTTCAGCAGATCTGGGGTCAGCTGAAGCCAGTAAACTTTCTACATAATCCACATCCTCTGATCTAAAACAGGCTATGTCGAGAAATGCATCTTCCTGCTCTGAACTCAATTCTTCATAACTCACTTGCAAGACCTTTCCAATACATGTCCTGGGATATTGAGCGAGTAATTTCAGTTTTCCTTCCCAATGCTTCATACTTTTCCCATGAAGTTCGCTACCCAATATTTTGAGAGCTAGTGGATGGCCTTTCGCATATTGCAGAAAATCTTCTGACACTTTCATGAAATCTCCCTTGAGAGGATTGGCTTGATCATCATCAAAGGCATGATAACAAAAGAGTTGTAAGCTGTCTCTGTGGTTCAGCTGCCGGACCACGTAGGTATCATCAACCAGACCCTCTATTAAGGACATGTCGTTTGTTGCAATGACAATCCTGCTTCCATCTTTAATCCACTCATATTCCCCACGAAGAGCATGTATTTGTTCCATTCTACTAACATCATCAAGAACCACAAGAACTTTGTGTGTGCTCATTACACCCTTATGAGCATTGTATGGTTTCTGGGAATCATTTATTTGGCCATTGTTCAACTTAGGTGCTGGCTCTTTAAAAAGCTCTGTGGCCAAGCTATATTCCCCGAAGTTAGCTGACTTTAAATGACTTTGATCGATGAACTTGTGCCTCGAAAACTTGCGCTGCCACGTCCTATAGAGCTCTTTCAGCAGTGTTGTTTTACCAATTCCAGGCATGCCAACAACTCCAATGAAACGAGTTCCTTTGTATTTTTTAAGATCCAACTTGTCTTCCAATTCAGTGAGGCGTTGATTGATTCCAAAGGTCTTATCCTTTTCACCTCCTGCAGGAGTTCCAGTGTCGATATTTTCTGATGGATCCACAGAAGCCTTTTGGATTCCCTCCGATGGAATTTTGTGCAGCACTTTCTTAATCTCCTCCACAATGTTTTTGATTTTTTTGCTCTCGTCGCTGCAATACGAGTTAACTAATTAATGAGATCAAGAACTTCCTGAATTCCCATGAAAGGTTCGTAAATCTATCTACAATTGTAAACACTACTGTGAACATCTAGAATAAATGGTTGAGCTTTTTGGTAAAAAACGGTTACCTATTTTGGGGCACCTCGATGCTCAATCGTTCGGACATAGCTATCAAAGCTTCCTCCCACTTCTTCTCCCTCTCATCATGCTTAGCCAATCTCCTAAAATTATCACCGAAATCTCCTTTCAAATGTTTAACGGTGGATACGTCCAACTTGTAGAAGATGGGAATAGCCACCACTTTGTCTTCATCCACACAATCCTTGATCTTCGCCAGCTCTCTCAAGCACCAGACTGAGTCGGTGTACTTAGTGGACAAGATAGCAAGAGCGATTCTCGACTCCTCTATCCTCTTAAATAGTATCTCTTTGCGTTCGCCTCTGTCTTCGTCGCTGTCGATGAAGACGTTAATGTTATTACTTTTCAAGGCCGTGACGAGATGGCTGACGAATCCACAGCGTAACTCCTTCCCACGAAAATAATTGATGAACACATGATGTTTCGGTGGCTGTTCTACCACTGTGGAAGAGGAGGAGGATGCCGCCATGACAAGAAACTGGAAATGTTTCTGATCTGGTTGAGTTGTTTGTAGAAATGTTTAGAAACACAAGGTAAAATTCCAAGTTGACCCTTAACTAGCGTCTGAAGTCTTTTTTTGTTTTTTATTGTCCACAATGTGTATTTTATATATTATATTAGCCGACAAAAAAAATACATTATGTTAATGTTGCCATTCATAGTTGGACACGAACAATAGTTCTTCGTTCGGCCATTGACTCTGTCATTGCCAGCTGTGGGTAATAACCCATGGTGAGTGGGAGACTTGTAAGTTTGTTTGTTTCTATTAAAAGATAACATTTGTTAGTATATTCGTGAATTTAATAACATTGACAAAAAAAAAACATGTAAGTAGAGCGTTGACAAAAAACAAAAAAAAAAACATGTAAGCAGAGCTGGCTAAATTATTTCGATATCCATTTCGATTAACTGTCATTTAAAAACGTCAGAAAATTTTACTATTTGGCATTCATTTCGATTCAATTAAAAAAAATTGGATACTTTTAATTTAAGAAAAAATAATAATAAAATATAATATCCGTAAAAATAACAAAAAAAAACTAGATATATGCTTTGATTTGTTTAAAGTCTTAAAGTTTTTTTTTTCTTATAACCAGGGATAATTTAGGTTTTTAACACCCGACTAATCTTCTAGGGTAAGTGTAGTCGTCGAGTAATCCATGCACTTGATTTTCTAATAGGCCTAAAGAATAACACCATTTTAACTGGCCAAATGAGAATGATTTAGATGATTCCACGTTTAAGGGAAATCGATCATTCGTCTATACCAACAAGATAACTCTTTCTTCTTTCTGATATTTTCTTTATTTTATATTATCTACAATGTCATTGATGTATCTTATACATTATATTAATTAATGTTGCCACTCATAGTTGGACACGAATAATAATTCCTCTTTTGGCCAATGACCATGTCATTGCCAGCTATGGATAATAACCCGTGGTGAGTTAGCACTTGTAATTTTTTGTTGTTGTTGTTATAAACACTTAATTTCCTTTGTTCATTCAAATATTTCATCAGGATGAATGAAGTTGAAGCTAAGAATTGGTATTTGTTTAATACTAAAAATAAATAAGGAAAATACCATAAAAACCTTCAACTTTGAACATTTTTCCAACTTAAACATCCAACTTTTTGTGTTTCCACTTAAAACCTCCAACTAAATTTTTTTTCCAAAACAAACCTTCAAATAATCTAAAATGTGCATAAGGTTGGGTTGACTAACGGTCAACATCTAACACCATTAACAAAAATCAATTTATTTTGTAAAACAATTATTATTTTTCAATTTAATTAGAAAAAACAAAAAAAATCATAACGAAAAAACTAAAACTAAGTAAAAATAAAATAAAACAAAAATAATATTTTTTTAAAAAATATTAACATAATAAAAAATAATATTTTTATTATTAACAATAAAAATTATCTTCTCTAAATAAAAATTATTAAACAAAAATGAATATTACATTAATTAAATGTTATATTTACAATAATAAAAATATTAATTTTTTTACCAACCACATATTAATATTAGAAACTCACTCCATAATTGATAGTATAAACTAGAAGAAAAATGTTTACAAACGTAGTTTCAAAAAATAATAACACAGTTATATTAAAAATATATATTAAGAAAATAGTTTTTATTTAGATAAAATAAGTTTTATTATAATATTAAAATTTAATATTATAATCAATTAATTTATTTTTCTTTTCTTATTTGTTAGCATTGTTAATGGTAAATAATATAACAATATTAATTTAATCAATATTTATAATGTTGAATTTTAATTAATCTTTCTTATATTAATATTTTTATTATTGTAAATATAACATTTAATTAATGTAATATTCATTTTTGTTTAATAATTTTTATTTAGATAAGATAATTTTTATTGTTAATAATAAAAAATATTATTTTTATTATGTTAACATTTTTTTTAAAAATATTATTTTTTGTTTTATTTTATTTTTACTTAGTTTTAGTTTTTTAGTTATGATTTTTTTTGTTTTTTCTAATTAAATTGAAAAAAATAATTGTTTAACAAAATAAATTGATTTTTGTTAACGGTGTTAGATGTTGACCGTTAGTCAACCCAACCTTACGCACAATTTAGATTATTTGAAGGTTTGTTTTGGAAAAATAATTTAGTTGGAGGTTTTAAGTGGAAACACAAAAAATTAGATGTTTAAGTTGGAAAAATGTTCAAAGTTGAAGGTTTTTTATAATATTTTCCCAAATAAATAATATTTAGACAAATCATGTGAATAAATTTTTAAAATTTAAACAAAAATTTAAGAACTATCTGGATAAACCGAATTAGAACATTTAGATAAAAATGATGAATACGCTCCTAACTAATATTTTTTAGGTATACTTTATTTTTAAAATATCTATATCAACAACCATTTATAAAATTTGAATAGTAAATTTGTTTAACATGTAAAATCATAAATTATTATTTTTTCATTAGATTTATAAATATTGATATAATTATTTTGAAAATATTGATATAATTATTTGTTAAACATGAAAAATCAAAATAAAGTATATTTATTTTTATAAATATTGATATAATTATTGTCATAAATATTGATATAATTATTTTCATATATTTTCAACAACCATTTCTTTTACGGAAAAAATAAAAAAACTATTGTTTGGAAGCTATAGGAATCTCTGGATCGTTGACAATGGAGTACCGGAGACCACAAGCACAAGAGTTGTTTTCAGGTGCGATCGGTACTGCATATCGTTACATGCAGAAAAATTCCAGCAATATCAAAGGTTTCTAACTGTAGAGGTATGAAATCATGACCAAAAGTGAGCAAATCGTCTACATCAGCTGCGCAAAAGAGGTACGGTACTCTTTCGTCAGCCACCTCTCCGAAGCTCTCCGCCGAAAAGGCATAAATGATTTGGTCGTCGATAGCGACGATCTGCTTTCCAAGGAGGCTCAGACAAAGGTCGAGAGAGGTAGGGTTGCAGTGATGGTATTACCCGGAAACCGTCCAGTATTCCTTGACAAGCTCGAGAAGGTTCTGGAGTGCCAGAAGAACAAAGATCAGGTGGTGGTTCCGGTGTTGTACGGCGTTGGTATATTTGAGACTTCATGGCTTAGAGCGCTGTATTTGAGGGGGTTAACAACAGCCCACCAGTCCAGGTATTGGCGTTATTTTGTCCTTAATGTATCCTATTTTAGAGAGAATTGGGTATAAGTTTTTTTTTTTTTTTTTTTTTTTTTTGAATTGGGTATAAGTTGAGTGATTTAATTTGTTTTTTTTTTTGATAAAAGGGTTTAGTGATTTGATTATTTGCTTTTTGAAGTTATAAAAAGTGGTACAACAAATGTAAACTCTTGACACTTTTAATTTAAATGCACCAAATTTTAACCCAAAAAAAAAAATTGTAAACTAAAATAAACTAGATTTATTCAAATGTTATTCTACTGTCTAGAGATAATCCATCTATTTCCTCAGTTTAAAGTTTGGTAAAATGTTACGGTAAACTACTGTTATGTGTCGCATTTTTTTACTTGAATAAATATATGGCGCAGGAAGGAATGCATCGACTCTGAACTTGTAAAAGAGATTGTCAGAGATGTGTATGAGAAGCTCTTTTATATGGGACGAATTGGAATCTACTCGAAGCTGTTGGAGATAGAAAGCATGATTAACAAG
Organism: Cardamine occulta; assembly: GCA_028015245.1. Classification (NCBI taxonomy): domain Eukaryota; kingdom Viridiplantae; phylum Streptophyta; class Magnoliopsida; order Brassicales; family Brassicaceae; genus Cardamine; species Cardamine occulta. The sequence goes on from CM051384.1 coordinate 2,135,376, forward strand.
CAACCTCTGGGCATCCGCTGTGTTGGAATTTGGGGTATGCCTGGCATAGGCAAGACAACACTTGCTAAAGCTGTCTACGACCAAATGTCTGGTGGCTTTGATGCTCATTGTTTTATTGAAGACTATGACAATGCTATTAATGAGAAAGGAATTTATTGTTTGCTGGAGGAACAAATTTTGATAAAAGACTCTGGTGCTGACAGTACTGTTACGCACTTGAGTGTTCTCAGAGACAAATTAAACAATAAGAGAGTTCTTGTTGTTCTTGATGACGTGCGCGATCCGTTAGTTGCAGAATCTTTTCTTGGAGGCTTTGACTGGTTCTGTCCCGAAAGCCTGATCATCATAACCTCTAAAGATAAACAGGTATTTCGCCTTTGCCGAGTCAATCAAATATATGAGGTTCAGGGTTTAAATGAGAAAGAGGCTCTTCAACTCTTCTTGCTGTGTGCATCTATAGATGATACGGGAGAGCAGAATCTCCTCGACCTGTCAATGAAAGTGGTTGAATATGCTAATGGAAACCCGTTAGCTCTCAGCACTTATGGCAGAGAGCTGAAAGATATGAAAAATCCGTTAGAAATCCAGAATGCATTCCTCAAACTCAAGGGACGTCCTCCGTCTAACATTGTTGATGTAGTCAAGAGAAGCTATGACACACTCAGTGACAGCGAAAAGAATATCTTTCTGGACATAGCTTGTTTCTTCAGGGGAGAAAATGTGGACTACGTCATGGAACTGCTAGAGAGTTGTGATTTCTTTCCACATGTTGGAGTCGATGTTCTTGTTGATAAGTGTCTGGTGACTATTTCAGAAAACATTTTGCAAATGCATAATCTGATCCAGGATGTTGGCCGAGAAATAATTAATGGAGAAACAATATATATTGAGAGGCGCCGCAGACTGTGGAATCCTTGGAGCATCAAATATTTATTAGAAGATAATGAAAACAAAACAACTTCCAAACGTGCTCAGGTCTGTGATATTTCCATATTTTCAGAGTAACTTATTTTTTGAATATGAGCCAACGTCCTAATACATCGACTACTCATATTCTTTCAGGTTCCTGAGGAGATAGAAGGAATGTTTCTGGACACATTAGGCTTAAGTTTTGATATCAAGCCTACTGCCTTTTTGAATATGTTGAACCTTAGATTGCTGAAGATTTACTGTTCCAATCCTGAGATCCATCCTGTTATCAATTTCTCCCAAGGCTTTCTTCATTCTATTCCTAATAAGCTAAGACTCCTCCATTGGGAGAACTATCGTCTGCAATCTTTGCCTGAAAATTTTGATCCTATGCACCTTGTTGAAATCAACATGCCATACAGTCAACTTGAGACACTTTGGGGTGGAACCAATGTAAGCAAACTCTGATATGCATCTTTCACCCTTATCTATACTTGACAGATTTTTTGTTATTCATCTGGCGTTTTTTGCCCTCAGAATCTGGAGATGTTGAGGAGGATCAGGCTTCGTCATTCCCAACAACTAGTTGATGTTGACGTTCTCTTAAAAGCAAAAAATCTTGAGGTAATTGATCTCCAAGGTTGTACAAAACTGCAGAGTTTCCCAGCCACAGGTCAATTGCTGCATCTACGGGATGTAAATCTCTCAGGTTGCACAGAGATGAGAAATTTCCCGGAGGTTCCACCAAATATTGAAACATTGCATCTCCAGGGTACTGGCATAAGAAAACTACCAATTGATAAGCCAAATGGTGGAGAGCTTGTGAGTCTTTCAGAATTCCAAGGTCTTTCAGATGCCTTGATACTTGAGCGTTTGACAAGTCTTATGAAATCTAGCTCATCTTGTCAAGATCTTGGGAAGCTTATTTGCTTGGAGCTGAAAGATTGTTCTCGTTTGCAAAGTCTGCCTAACATGGTTAATTTAGAACTTCTCAAAGTTCTTGATCTTTCTGGTTGCTTGGAGCTCGAGACTATTCAGGGTTTCCCACGGAACCTGAAAGAGTTATATCTTTCTGGCAGTGCAGTAAGAGAAGTACCACAACTTCCTCAAAGTCTACAACTCTTCAATCTGCGTGGTTCTCGTTTGAAAAGTCTGCCTAACATGGTTAATTTAGAACTTCTCAAAGTTCTTGATCTTTCTGGTTGCTTGGAGCTCGAGACTATTCAGGGTTTTCCACGGAACCTGAAAGAGTTATATCTTTCTGGCAGTGCAGTAAGAGAAGTACCACAACTTCCTCAAAGTCTACAACTCTTCAATCTGCGTGGTTCTTGTTTGAAAAGTCTGCCTAACATGGTTAATTTAGAACTTCTCACAGTTCTTGATTTTTCTGGTTGCTCGGAGCTTGAGACTATTCAGGGTTTCCCTCGGAACCTGAAAGAGTTATATCTTTCTGGCAGTGCAGTAAGAGAAGTACCACAACTTCCTCAAAGTCTAGAACTCTTAAATGCACATGGTTGTGTCTCTCTCAAATCAATTCGTTTGGACTCCAAGAAGCTTCCTATGCACTATACACTCAGTAATTGTTTTGATCTATCTCCTTTCATGGTTAGAAATTTCTTAGTAGAAGTGCTGGCTAATACAAAGCACGTACCAAGAGAGTGTCAGCAGGTAATATTACTTGTCTCAATACCTCTCAATCCTTTCGCTTCTCTGTATTCTCTTAATATCAATGCCTGATACTTACACCCAGCCACGTCAATCTCATATCATATCTAACTTATTTTTCATCATTGCAACAGGAACTCAACAGAGCTCCGGCTTTCAGCTTCTGTTCGCCATCAAACGAATATCAAAATTCCACACTTGGTCTGCAACCAGGATATTCTGTAATGACACGACTAAATCCTTTATGGAGGAACACGCTTGTGGGCTTTGCTATGCTGGTAGAAGTCACATTTTCGGAGGATTCCTGTGATGCTACTGGTTTTGGCATTAGATGTGTTTGCAGATGGAAAAACAAAGAAGGCCACTCTCAGAGGATAGAACGAAATTTGCAATGCTGGGCTCCAGGGAAAGCTGTCCCCAAAGTTCAAAAAGATCATATGTTTGTTTTCGTTGATGTCAACATGCGTCCAAGTACTGCTGAAGGAAATTACCCCAAGATCTTGGCTGATTTAGTAGTGTTTGAATTCTTTCCTGTTGACAAGCAGACAAAGCCTCTAGATGATAGTTGTAAAGTAACAAGATGTGGAGTCCGTCTAATAAATGCTGCAACTGGCAATATAAGTCTTGAGGATATATCACCAGTTTCGTCTTTGGATCCGATGGAGGTTTCTGGTAATGAAGTTAAAGAAGTTTTGAGAGTCCGTTATGATGGTTTAGTACTGGAGATATATAAAGTTATGTTTCTCTACATAGCGTGTTTGTTCAAAGACGAGGATGTTGATGTGGTGGCACCACTTATTGCTAGAAATTTTTACTTGTATGATAGCTCTAGTCTCATCAAGGTCTTAGCCGATAGGTATCTCATACGTGTATCATCCAATGGGGAAATAGTGATGCATTGTTTGCTACGTCAAATGGCTAAAGAAATCCTAAGTGAAGAATCAAAGAAGATTGAGCAATTGGTCGACAATAGTCAGAGTTCCATTATCAATGCAAGGAAAATCATGCCAACAATGTAAGTCTTCTTCTTAATATACATGTCTTTGTGTTTTCTTTTCAGTGGAATAACTCATAATTTAGTAGATAACGTTAATTTAAAAGATAAATAAATTAAATTTGAAAATATTTAAGAAAATATAACCACTTTATGTATAATTATTATGCCAAAAAAGTATTTCTGTACGAAAATGATCACAAATGACAATTTTTAATAATTATACATTTTTATATTAAAAAAATAAAAATAGCCATTTATTAAAAAAATGTATAATTATTAAAAATAGTTATGATTATTTTCTTACAGAAATACCATTGTGTTATCTTTTCCAAGTTTCTTGATAAACGAAGTTTTGAAATTAATAAAAAAAATTTAAATAAAAATATAATCATTTTAAAAGTTAACTCATGCACTATATAAAATATTTACTATTAATACAAATTTATTTCATAAAATTATAAACAATTTAGATATAATTTTATCATCTATTTTACATACTTTTATTTGAAATTGAATATTTTACTATTCTTATTTCTAAATAACATTCTACTATTTTATTTAAAATATAGCATTATTCAGTTAATATTTTGTCTCTATTTTTCAAAACTAGTGTGTTTTCCTATTTTCTAGTCATCTTCATAATTAAATAATTTTTCTCTATCTTAATTATTTAAATTATATTATAATTTTCAGTATTAATAAACAAATCATCTTTATTTTTTTAGAAATAACATATGTTAATGGGAAAATCTAAAACTCAAAAATATTTGGTTTTTAATTTTTTTCAGTCTTACCTGTTATATAAGTGTTTTTTTCAAAAGATAAATTTTCTTCTTATATTCAATAAAATATTTTATTGTTTTACATTTATAGTTACAATTAATCATTTCGGCTTTTTGCATTTTTCTCTATCTCAAAAGTATTTTCTAATTTTTAATTTTCAAAAATTATCAATTTTATCTAATTTTTTTATTTATAAATTTATGATAATATTTTTACTTCTTTTTAACAAAAAAAGATAATATTTTTACTTCTAGTTATCGAAACTTTATATATATATATATATTTATCTTTTTGATGAATTCTTATATTTATAAATAAATTAATATAACATATTTTGAATATTTAAATTCCAAGTACTGATTTTGTTTTGTTCAAACCAAATACGTACTCATATACACAAAATATGTAATATATACTATAAAAGTATGCATACTTGAATATATGAATTAATCATTAAATTAAAATTCATACATATTAACTATTTAATTTTGTATTCTTAGTAAAATTTATCTTTTGTAACTTTTTAAAAATTATCATTTTTTACAGCTTAATAAATTATCATTTTTCTTACAGCTTAATAAATTATCATTGTCCCATTGATTTTATATATTTTAAGTATTACTTAAAATGATAGTGATCAGTGTGCATTAATATCCATTATTAGTTTTTTTGAAGACTATATATCAATTAACTATAACACTAAATTGATTTTGACGATGTTGACGCTTCAGATAGAGATAAAACTCACTCATTATATATGAGTTTGAGCATTCAAATATATATATATATATATATTATATATATATATATACATAGAAGGACGTGTGTGTGATTAAAGCATATTGAGAAACACTAACGTTCAAACAACAATCAACCAAAACTCTCTTTTTGCCTCTCAAAAAGCTTTCATAGGGCTGCTTCTTCTGTTGCGAGACCCACCCAAACGGGGCCTCAAGTGTTCATCAACTTCCGGGGAAGAAATGTACGCAACGGCTTCATAAGCTTTCTTGAGCCTGCCATGAGAGATGCAAATATAAATGTTTTCATAGACAAGAACGAGGTGGTGGGCGTAGACCTGGCTAACCTTTTTGTGAGGATCGAAGAATCAAGGGTCGCGGTGGTGATCTTCTCTAAGGATTACACAAGGTCGGAATGGTGCTTAGATGAGCTGGCCAAGATCAAGGATTGCATTGATCAAGGCGGTCTCAATGTGTTTCCCATCTTCTACAAACTTGAACCTTCCGTCGTGAGAGAACTTAGAGGAAACTTTGGCGACACTTTCAGGGCTCTGAAGCGCAGATATGATCAACACGAGCCAGAAAGAACTCGGAAATGGCAGGAAGCTTTAGAGTTTATTCCTAAAATGAAAGGCATAAGGTAGATTTCTTTTCTTTTGCTCCAAAGCTTGATCACATCTCTCACTCGTATTGTATGATAGTGAAAGGTACGAAAAACGAGAGTTCATAAATGAAACGGTTATGGAGATTCAGAGATTGCTATCGCAAATCGCCGTGAAGGGAAATCCAAAGACAGAATCGAATTCCCAAGGAGGATTTTTGGTCCCTGCGAGGAGACTTGACATTGCTAATTCTGATAACCCTGGAAAATGGACCTGGAGTGCTGTCTACGACAGACCATTGTAAGAATTCTTTACGTGAAAAGAAAATTTCAAAAGCTCTTTTACAACTTGGAGTACTATATATATAAAAGGATTAAATTATTTATCAAAAGTCAAAACTAACTTTTAGTCATCTATATCTTTATATAAAAATATATTTTTGCTTACTTATTTTTATCTTAGTTTTTTCGGTTAAATAATTTAATAATTAAAGAAATAAAGAAATATTTATAAATATTTTGTAATCATAATATTAGATATATTATATTTGCTAGTTTGACTGTTTGGTTAAATTTATTTGTTCTAAGTGATTGTTTTCCCTTTCATATCTTTGCGAGTAGAACCAACTAGATTGTAAATCCCATCATCTCGAGATTTTGATTTAATGTTCAAATTTTTTTTACTAATTTTAAAAATTTAATATAATGTCAAATATGCTAGCTACTTAGAACAACAACTTTTTTAAAGTATTTAAAAATTAAAGTTAATGAGATTTTCTTAAGAATATTTCAAGTTACTAAATATAATGTATCTAAAAGAGAATGTGCTTTTATAATATAATATAAACAAAAAATGAACAGAAAAATATGATGTGTAATCATTTGATTGCTTTTTAATAATTTCTTTTAATATGAAATTTCCATGGTTTTCAGCAAAGCAGACATCGAAATTGCAACGATGATTAACACTCACTCCATGATTAAAATAACCGGAGATTTTCACTCCAGAAAATTAACACCGGGGACAAAGTACGAGGTGGTGTTTCTTGTGAGGCTAGATGATACATCATTGGGATGGAAGAAGGAGGTGACCCTGAAGCTGAAGCTGGTCATGTTAGATGGATCCCAAAGTGAGCAGGAGAAGGCATTGTGCTTGGACGAATACATAGGCGACAATTGGGTGGATATTCAAGTCGGAACATTTAAGGCACCGTGGAAGAGAGACGAAGCAAAGATCTTTTTCTCGATGAATCAGTATGTGGACATTGATCAGAAGAGCGGGCTTGTGGTCAAAGGTGTTGCAATTCGTCCTGTGCAGTAATGCATTTAAGCGAAGCATATTGGATCTAAATTTCTCTTTACCTAAATTTCTAGTTAAAGGTTTGTACTCTTTTATTGTTTTTGTATCACAAAGTTTGTTGTATTTCTTGCTTTGTTTTTGTACTTTGATGTTTTTAAAATACTTATATATATATATATATATATATGTTTTAAACATATATGTTTATGAAAAAATGCTTATATATTTTTCTTTTAGTTTTCTAATATATATATATATATATATATATATATATATTTTCGTGGTATAGTTTGGCTATGAGAGACTAATCATGCTCACAATTTTATAAATATATTTTTGTTTGGACAATTATAGATGGATATAGTTACATCAAAGTAAATTACATTGTGGACGATTTGGTATAACACTATAACTAACTATTGTCATATGTTATTGGGCAGAGACCCATCTGTTCTTGGTTTGGGACACTTCTGTGTTTGAGAATATGGTGTTAAACTACTTCTAGACCTATTTTTTTGACACAAAAAGTAAAAGAAAATGTTTATAACCTTTAGTTTTTTTTTTCTTAAGACTATGTTACGTCAAAAATAGAAATACAAGCTAGTTCAGAACTCCTATCATATGACAGTGACAGGTCCAAGAACCATTTCATTACGTCAATTATAGAGGAGGTTAAGAGAGTGTTGGCGAATATCCCCATTATAGGAAAACAATCAGGAGAAGCAAATCGTCAAGGAGTTTACATTGTGCCGGCGAGGAAACTCGACATAACTCATGCCGCGAATCCTGTAAAATGGACATGGAGTTCTATCTACGACGAATTTAAGTAAGATTTTCTCATATATAAGAGAAACTTGGAGTTCCGTTGTTTGACAATACTTTGAAACTATATCTTCTTCATGTTATTTAAAATTTATATGAAAAATTAGCATTATGATGCTTTAACTATGCTTTCAGCGAAACGGACATTGAAGTTGCTACGATGATTAGAATATAGTGGCTACAAATAAAGGGAAATTTCCACACAAGGAATCTAATGCCGGGGACAAAGTATGAGGTAGTGTTCTTGATGAACTTAGTGTTAGTTTGTAATTGAGTTTAGTTTGTATAAGTTATTATTATTTGTATAACACATTGCTAAAGACTTAGCTGTCGTAGAGTCATTTTATAAGTCTTCGGAGAGATACGAAACTATTACGGCATAACCGTTAGTTGGTTATGTGATTACTTATGTCTGTTCGGAGAGACATCTCTTCATTCGTGTCTATTCATGTTGTATTTATACACTTATTGTGGATCAATAAAGTGTGTGTTTTCAGTTCTAAAAGTGTTGGTTACGATCTTGTTGAGTGTTACTCAAGTAACGGAGAAGGAGACGTAACGAACAGAGAAGGAGACAAAGACACTCTGTTTTTGTTCATTTTTTGTTATTTTTCATAATTCCAACACTTAGAAGTTAGAAGAGACAGCATTTGGATAGGAGAAGCCGGTGACCTTGAAGCTAAAGTTGACTAGGCGCGATGGAAGCGAAAGTATCCAGGAGCGGGATTTACGTTTGGATAACTACATAGGAGACAATTGGGTAGATATTCAAGCCAGAGAATTCGAGTCGCCGCCAAAGAACGATGCCGAGAAGATATATTTTCTCTCTGCATCAGTACGTGACTAGTGACCGGAAGAATGGGCTCATTGTTAAAGGTGCTGCCATTCGTCTGGTGAAGTAATGCGCAAAAGCAAAGCGAAGGATCAAATTTCTTTTTACCTACATTCATATTTCATTCCAGTGAAACTGGAGAAGATCGAAAAAGAAAAGGAAGTAAAAGGGTATTATTTAGAAAAAAAAGAGAAAAAAATCGTTCCAATCCTAAAAGAAAAAATAGGAATATACTATTGGTATAAAGTTTGTACTATTTTATTGTAATACAAAAAAAAAATCTTTTTGTTTTTGCTTCGGTACTTTATTGTTTGATACACTTATATATGTTTTTATTTTTTTAATTTATTTATATAAAAGTTCATGGTATCTGGTTGTGAAACTAATCATGCTCACAATCTTATAAATTTCTTCTTTGGTCTGGGAGAAGTTAAACACTTAAAAAAAAAAAATTACACACGTACAACTTACAGTTTTATACAACATACATATATGGAAATTCATCAAGTTACATCAAATCTAACGGATGATATTTCTTAGACTTATGTTAGAATACAAAGAAGTACATAATTACTAAATTTATGGGTTGTTCTTGTTCTTATTGGATATAAAAAGATATAGACCACTACTTACTACTAATAGATTTTGAACCTGAATCTCATGATACAAAACTTAGAATATCAAATGACTTTGACAAAAATCATGCAAAGTCTGTTACCTTAATATCACTCTCACCACATGAGTTTATTGAAAATCAAGTTTTTCGCTAATTTTATTGAAGCGCACAACATCAAGCCCATGTTTAGACCCATGTAACTAGGTTTCTAGCAAGTTGTTCATATATATAGTTATGTAATGAACACCAATGTCGTCAACCAAGAAAGTTGCCACTTTGAACAACTCTTCTCTTTCTCTTTCTATGTAATCGAATCTAAAGTCAATGTGTTTTTGGTGACAATCGAAATATTTTCTTTTTGATTTTACTTTTACTTGCACAAAATAAAGTTTTAATATATAAATTAATTCATTTCAATCCCATTTTCTATATTTCAATCTATGTTAATAAAGCTTGAACCTTCATTGTTAATTTAGAAATCTCTTCAAACTTTATCACAAAAGTGTGTGTATATATATATATACGGTCTTTACACGAAACAAAAAAAAAACCCTACATATATAGGGTCATCAATTGCAAACATTCGACCAAATTTGACTTGACTTTTTTTTCCTAATAAATATATACTATTAGTTAACTACTTAATTATTTGGCAGTTGATAGGTGGATTAGCTGATAAAGCTCCAAAAACGACCACATTGATTTTTATATATAAATAAGAGTCATAATCAAATTCAATCATTTCATATGTAAATTTAAACATCGACACGGCTAACCAAACAGGAAAAGAAAATCGTAGTGATCACCACAATAGTTTCTATATAAACCAATTTTCCAAATACCATTTTGCAGAAATCACATCTTAAAAAAAATCCACAGTTACAGTTTGAAAGGCGGCTAAAATGAAGAAGTTGTTATTCGTTCAGATAGCCACAGCTTGGCTGACCATCGCGGTGGTGGTCGTTGCCGTTATGAAAAGCAAATCCACAGTTACTATGGCCGTCGAATTATCCACACTCGTAGCATCCATAGCCTTAGTGGTTAGACAATTCTTACTTCTTTGAATCTTAGCTATATGCTTCTCTTCTCTATATACCTCTCTCTATGCTTGTTAATATCGTTGACATGAGATGTATAAAATTGGGCAGATAAAGTTTTGGGTGCGTAAGAGACAAGAAAACCAAGTAATCATGATCAATGCAAGGGATCTCTCTATCACATGGTCGGATAACCCTGAATACTGGTCTTGGCTCCCTCTCCCGAACGAGAAAATAAAGTAAGAACTCTAAAACTTTCACTAATGTATAAATCTTCTATTAGAATGTATATTAATCAAAATTCATGGTTTCCAACTCAAACTCAATAGGTGATTTTATCATTTTCTTTATATGATGTGACTTTCTCATGTTCTTTATATATTACTTAATGTTTGATTTTATTTCATAGTCATTCCTAACAGATCCTAGTCATGTTTCCTGTCTATTTGCTTGCATCTTGGTTCTTGGATCCATATTACGCTTCCAGAGTTTATCTAATTTTGGTAGACCATTATTCTAACATATAAAATGGTGTATGCAGCGATGAAGTCGTTGAAGTCGCTGTATTGAATGAAGTTTGCTGGTTAGATGTGTCAGGAAAGTTCGACACAAAAAATCTGCGCTCAGGGACAAAGTACGAGGTGGTTTTCGTGGTAAAGTTAGAGGATACCGCTAATGGATGGGACTGGGCGCCGATTAAGCTGAAGCTAGTCGTCCCCAGCGGTAGTGAAACACCGCAAGAGCGTAGTGTGAGCTTTTTGGAGTACATTGGGAAGCAATGGGTAGATATTCCGGTGGGAGAGTTCAAGATGTCGAAAGAGAACGTCGGAGAGATTAGTTTCTCATTGTATGAGCATGAAGCCAATATGTGGAGGTCAGGGCTTATAGTCAAAGGCGTTGTTATTCGTCCTAAATACCAAGTTTAATGCATATTGTATATATATATTAATTTCATTATTCGCTGATTATACGAAACGTCTATTACTGTATTACATGTTTATATTGGTTATGTTTATATATATTTGTTATGAATAGTATACCACATTAATTTTCACGTTTTAAAATTACTAGGTATCCGCGCTACGCTGCGAGGTCTTTTATTATTATTATTATTTTGTTTATATTTACATTTAGTAAATTGTTTTTTTTTGGCAATCTATACTATTAATCGAGTAAGAGGGGTAGAAAAAATTACAAGGCATTTGAGCCATATTTACTTATTTACGAAAAATGCCACTGGGTTTTAGTTATGAGAAAAAATAAATGTTTGGGCGATAGGAGAATTCACGTGAAGATGCAAGCCGACCCAAGCCGAAGATTGTTGTCGACCCGATTGGAAGGGACGCGGATCCTAACTTCGGTGTAAATGTCGACCTGTTTCCTTCAATTTTGCACCGCATTTACCTGCCAAATTGATCCAAAATATCACAGCCCAATATTTATAAAGGCCCAGAGAAATGCATCCAAATTATTAGAGTCCAATTATTAGACTCAGAAGAAAAGAAACTTTCCCGCCTATATAACCTCCATATCTCATTCGAATTGTAAAAAAAGATTACTCCAAATTTCACCTTCTACAGCGTAGCATATGTATAAGTGATATAATATGTTCTAAATAATATGTTCTAAATAACATAAGAAAAAATTATCTGATCTTATAGAATATGACATTAAAATTTCACCTTCTACAGCGTAGCATATGTATAAATAACACAAACATAATGAAAAAAACAAATGAAGAAAAAAGACAAATAAGGGGACTACATCTAACGTAAGTGATGGATGATTTGACAAAACAATAACGAGAACAGGAAAAAAAAATGATGAGTGATCATTTAAGAGAATATAATAGTTCTTCCGTTTCACAATGAGAAACGTTTTAAATTTTTTTATTTTAGGTTTTTAGTGCAGATTAACTAAATTTTAATTTTTGTCTTTACTATTTCTGCTTAATAGTTAAGAGGATATAAAGTTATTTAGTGTATTAATAAATGATATAAGATAAATTCTTTACATAGTTTTTTATTTTGTGTCAACATGTTAGCAAATCGTTTTCGAGTTGACAAATCAGCAATGATCTCTCATGAGTCATTACTTCTCCCTTAATTTACCCTCTCGCTACTGAAATCTGTTTCCAAAATGGTATAGCCTATTAATAATTGCTGTTGGCATGTTTACCATTTTGAGGGTGGAAATGATTTTTAGCTGGATTAATTCAATGTACACGTACAAGTAGAAGCTCATCTTAATTTGTGTTCTTAGACTTGTTCTTTTAGGATTATGATTATGTTATCATGTTCTTAGGCTTGTTCTTTTAGGATTATGATTATGTTATCTTTTTTTTTTTTGTCAAACTATGATTATGTTATCTGTACTTTGAATTTTGAACAGATTTGAAAAAAAAAAAAATTGTGGTAAACTGTCACATCTTCGAATCAGCTTGGGTTATAAGGTGTCGATTTTTGTAAACATAACATTTTAAAATGGAAAATTTCATGACTTGATTCTGGCGTTCGTATAAGCTGAAATTCTTGATATGAACAAGTCAACCTCTTGTGATACTATTGAGATGTTACACAGTTTCAATAATGTGAATTTGACATTTGGATTATATAATATATGGAAAGACTCTGGAAAAGTCTTTAACAAAACAAAAAATCTTTGTAAAAAGTCTGTAGCATTTTCTTAGATTGCAATAAAATTCGAACTTGGCAGACAAGTAATTGTATTTAAATTATTTAGCACAATGTCGTAAATTGATTCTTAGATGATATATCTACTTTCCCTATATTAAAACTAGTCTGAATTTATTTTTTGAAATCATATTATATCTAAGAAAGTACGCGTTCTGTCACTTAACAAACAAAAAGAAGTACACGTTTTGCAGAGTTAACAGATCCATTCAAACTACCGCAAGTTGTTTTCTTTAATAATTGATAAATTAGTACGACAAGACAAGTTGAGAAACCGAAAAGTTGACCATATTATTTATTAATATTGAAGTTGTAAAACGCTGGATTAGAGGCATCTTTACAATCACTTAGAGCAAACAACAGTTGAACAATAGACCAAACCCTCTTTTGCCTCCAAAAAAGCTCTCACATGGCTGCTGCTTCTTCCTCTTCATCTTCTCCTGTTGAGGCACCGATGAGCTCAACGCAACATCAAGTATTCATCAATTTCCGAGGAAAAAATGTTCGCAAAGAATTCGTCAAGTCTCTGGTGGGTAAAATGAAAGCTGAAGGTATCAACGTCTTCATAGACGAGTTCGAGGTGAGAGGCCTGCCTCTAGAGGAACTATTTGTGAGGATCGAAGAGTCAAAGGTGGCGATTGTGATCTTCTCGGAAAATTACGGGGATTCACACTGGTGCTTAGACGAGCTGGTCAAAATCAATGAATGTGCTAATAATCGCACTCTTATGGCCATTCCCGTCTTCTACAAGCTTGAAGTCTCCGACGTGAAAGATGCCGAGGGAGATTTTGGTATTCACTTCAGAGCTCTAAAGCGCAGTTATCACTATGATCCAGTAAAAACTCAGAATTGGGAGAGAGCTATAGCGTCTATGATGAAAACGCATGGCATGGTGTTGGAAGCACATGGGTTTGTCTTTTGTCTTTTGTCTTTTTTTTTTTTTTTTTAACAAGGGGATGATACAGACTTTTAACATCCGATTAATCTCCTATGGTAAGTGTAGCCGTCAAATAGTGCACTCACCAGGTTTTCTAGTAAGCCTAAAACATGACATCATTTCGACTAGTCAAATAAGAATAATTTAGACAATTCTGCGTTTGAGGGGAATCAATCCCTTGCCTAAACCATCACAGCTATCAACGTCAATAATAAATTTTTATTTTTTAAAGTTATGGAAGCGCTGGTATGATCTGGTTTTGTATATATATAATTTCCATCGATTATAAAGAAAAGGTGGTTGATCCGTTGATTTCTTCTCATTGTATGACAGTGAGATTTCCGATGTAATATTCATAGACTCAATGATCGGGGAGGTTAAGAGATCACTGGAGTATATAGCAAAAATTGCAAATCAGAGAGGACAGCCCAAAGCGATTCAGATACAGCAGCCCGAACAAATTCAGAGACCACAATCTGATGCAGTTCAGATACAACAGCCAGGCTCAAATCATCAGGGTTGCGTATTCAATGTCAGGCAACTCAAGATTAGCCATTCGTTTAATGCCAGATATTGGACCTTTGAGTCTATATCCGAGTCACCAAAGTAAGATTTTCTTACAAGTTCATAGTATATATGTATTACTAGTCTATACATATTAGAATTATCATTAATCATATATTATTAAAATTTGGTGCTATTGGTGATTTATGATTCCTAAATACTAGTTAAAATCTAATATTGTTTTTCAACTATGTTGTAACAAGGTATAGATTTAACAGATCTCTTTAAGATTTTATATTTTAAAAGTATAAATAGACAAAATTTTGGTAAATCGTTATTTGCAAATTCATATCAAAGACCATGCATATGGACTTTAAAACGTATTTAAAACTAAATATAGATTTGAAAATGTTTTAAAATGTATGAACGAAAAGACTCTTCTAAATATCTCAGATTGAGGAGAGGACGAGAGGTTAACAGGTTATATTTTTAAAACGTGAATAACATATGATGAGATCATTGATTTATATAAGACGTGATCACCTGATGGTTTTATTATATATGTTCAGCGGCGCGGTCATTGAAGTTGCAAAGATGCAAGGAAACTGTTACTATTTTGAGGTGTCTGGAAAGTTCGACACCAAAAAACTGACATCGGGGAAAAAGTACGAGGTGGTGTTTATGGTGAAAGTATTGGATACAATGACCAAATGGGATGATCCGGCAAAGGTGCAACTGATGGTACCTGATAAAGGCCTGCAAGAGCGAGAAGTGCAATTTGTTGATCTCATAAAAAACGAGTGGATTGATATTCAGGCTGGAGTTTTCGAGGCATGGCCACATAAAGAGAAGATCGCTTTCTATTTGTTTCAGCACAATTCTAGCAAGAAGAAGACGGGACTTGTGCTTAAAGGTGTTATAGTTCGTCCGGTTGAGTAAGTCAAATGCATGCACAAACCGCGTGCAAGCTGATGATTGAGTCGATCTTTCTATATGTTGTGGCATTCGTTTTCATAAATACTCGTTTACAGAATAACTGAATGTCTTGCAATTTGGAGAATTTTTTTGTTTACTACTTATGTTTACGATTGATTGAATTTTTGTTTGTAGTTGAATTTAAATAAGATTGTTTTAACTTTCTATTGATATTAGATGTGTGCTTTTCTTTTTCTTCTATCTTAAAGTATTGATGCTTAGCTTTTGCGACGACGATTTACTCCATGATCCTGCAGAACAATATGCAGTTAACTATTTATGAGATATTAGTAGGCTAGTAGCCGATGCGGATGCAGTTGGAGCCTCCTCATTAGTGATATCTCACTAAATATCTTATAACTAATGAGGATATGCGGATAAATACACGTACATATCAACATATATATATTTAATGTATATACTCTTATGACATATATTTGCAGTGTGTACATTTAAATATTTTTAATATATGTGGATGTGTACTGTATATATCCCACTAGCTTAAAAGAAAGGAAAAAAATGGCAAATATGTCATGAACAATGTTCAATACTGCTAATAAGTGTTATAATCACAAATCCTCCAAAAAAATGTCAAAAACTAATGTTCCTATAATAGGTAATATTCTATGCAAAATTTCCTATATATTAATGTAATATAAATTAGATACTCCTTTAAGAACATCTTCCAGTGAGGATGCTCTTAGAAATCTAATGGGGGAACTTGAATTGCAGTCTATGCGCTCACCTCAAGCTACGGAACTGTTAGATAATTCCTAAATAAATAGGCTTTATTCACTAATGGATAGATTAGTTAGGATAAGGTTTGATATTCCTATTAGATTTAGGAAATAAGGGGTAACTTGTTCCTATAAATAAAAGGGTCCATTGAGGTTTGTTCAATGAGATCAAGAGAGTTTTGATTTAGTTTTTTGGTGAGATTTTCTAAATCAATAAAGAAGGTGTGTTCTTTTAATCCTTGAGTTCTTGTTTAAACAACTTTATTTGGTATCAGAGCTTCGTGATCGTGAGAAAGATCGTGTGAGATTCTGTTTTCGCTGAAACTTGTGATACAAGCCATCGAAGAGGAGACATGGAAACTGCAATCATCCCGGTGCGAGAAAAGGAGCCAAATATCTCGTCAATACAATACCCTATGCTCACTTCCATAAATTACACAGCATGGGCCATGAGAATGAAAGTGGCGTTGAGAGTGAACAAAGCTTGGGAGGCAATTGATCCTGGTGTAACAGATCCTACCAAGAACGATGTTGCAACAACTCTCCTATTTCAATCCATACCAGAAAGTTTGATTCTGCAGATTGGAAATCTAGATACGGCTAAAGGCATGTGGGAGGCAATAAAAAATTGATATTTGGGTGTAGACCGAGTAAAGGAGCCGAGGCTTCAAACCCTTACCTCAGAATTTGAACGCCTAAGCATGAAAGAATCAGAAAATACCGACGATTTTGCTGGGAGGATGTCTAGTCTAGCCGCAAAATCAGCATCGCTTGGTCTAGTCATTGAAGAAAGCAAGATGGTGAAAAAGTTTCTTAATGGACTATCGAGGAACAAATACATCCAACTTGTTGCATCTTTAGAACAGGCGCTGGATCTCAACAAAACAGGATTCGAAGACATAGTAGGAAGGTTGAAAGCATATGAGGAACGTATAAGTGAGGATGGCGAGAGAGATAATCAAAATAAACTCTTGTTGACCTCCTCTTACTCGCCAGGAACTAGTGGCGGTTCTAATCGGCAACGGGGCCGAGGCCATGGGAATCGTGGTAGAGGCAGAGGAAGAGGGTGTTACAATGACACCAATAGGCCAGATCAAAACATAAACAGCGAAAAAACAAAGAAGGATCATTCGAAGGCCAAGTGTTGGCGTTGTGATAAGTTGGGACACTTTGCAAATAAATGTCCGGAGAAGACTCAAACAACAGATGAGACGAACTTGGCACAAACAGAGGAGGCTGATGCGGCTCTGTATATGCATGAAATAATTTACTTACATGAGAAGAAAATTGTACCAAGCAAGTTCGAAGAGGAAAAGGAAGAGCAAAGTGTATGGTACTTAGACAACGGGGCTAGCAACCATATGACGGGAAAGAGATCTTATTTTTCGGAGCTGAATGAAAGTATAAGAGGAAAAGTGAAATTTGGAGACGACTCGTGTGTTGACATTAAAAGAAAAGGCTCTATAATATTTCAAGCGAGATCGAGTGAACAAAGGATAATCCATGACATTTATTGGATTCCTGACCTCAAGAGTAATATTATAAGCCTCGGACAAGCAACGGAAGATGGTTGTGACGTAAGACTAAAGGAAAACTACCTCACAGTTCGTGACCAAGATGGAAAGCTTTTGATGAAGGTAACTCGATCCCCAAATCGTATGTACAAAATTCGCTTGGTCATAGGTGTTCCCGTGAGTTTACTCACCAAGTTGGATGATGAAACATGGCGTTGGCATGCTAGACTTGGACATGTTAACTTTGAATCTATGAAAACAATGTCTAAGAAGAGATTGGCTCTTGGTTTACCTATTTTCGGAGAGGAAAAAAGGATATGTGAAAGCTGCCTTGTTGGGAAGCAAACTTGCCACCCGTTCCCACATTCAACAAAGTTTAGATCAAGCCAGAAGTTAGAGCTAATTCATGGAGACTTGTGTGGCCCCATCACACCAGCTAATACCGCAAGAAATCGATACATCTTTGTGTTGATCGACAATTTCTCTAGGTACATGTGGTCTATTTTGTTGAAAGAAAAAGGTGACGCTTTTGAAAAATTCAAAATATTCAAGAACATGGTGGAAAGCGAGTGTGGAATGAAGATTAAAATGTTTCGAACCGATAGGGGAGGTGAGTTTACTTCTATCGAATTCCAAACATTTTGTGAAATCAATGGGATCGCGAGACAACTTATGGCCCCTTACACGCCACAGCAAAACGGTGTGGTTGAAAGGCGTAACCGAACTTTATTGGGGATGACACGAAGCATACTGAAAACCATGGAAATGCCAAACTTTATGTGGGGTGAAGCGATACTGCATTCTACATATTTGATCAACCGAGTAACTACTAAGGCGCTAAAGGACCAAACACCATATGAATTGTTCAGGGATCACAAGCCAAACCTAGAACATGTGAGGGTATTTGGATGCTTAGCCTATGGAAAAGTGGAAAATGTGAGCTTAAAGAAGCTTGATAGTAGAACCCGTCCTTTGGTACACCTTGGAACAGAAACGAGTTCCAAAGCTTACCGTCTATACGATCCAACAAACAAAAGAATTCATGTGAGCCGTGATGTGGTGTTCGATGAATCAAATGGCTGGAAGTGGAGTAGCTCGCAAGGAGAAGCCTTCAGCAGTCCTGGAATGTTTAATGTGGTGTGGGGAAACACTATAGAAGATGGAACAGGGCAAACTACCATTGTAGAAAAGGAAGACTCGGTTGATATCGGTCAGAACATTAATTCTCCGGTCAGCTCTCAAAGAAGCACCGGAGGAGTATCTAATTCCAATAGGCATGAAGCAATGCCACAAGAAACAGGTCTTGAAAATGAGGGGGTCTTGAGACGCTCATCCCGTGAAAGAAGCATGCCCAAGAGACTTGAAGATTATTTGTTGATGGCTGACATAATTGGCGAAGATCTTCTGTTAAGCATTGATGGGGAACCAAGTTCTTACCAAGAAGCTAAAAACATCAAAGAATGGATGGAAGCAATGTGTGCCGAACTGGAATCAATCAATAAAAACAGAACGTGGGAGTTAGTCAACAAACCAAGCGATGCCAAACTGATAGGTTTGAAGTGGGTATTCAAAATCAAGAAAAATTCTGATGGGAGTATCAACAAGCATAAGGCTCGACTTGTGGCTAAGGGATATGTTCAAAAACATGGTATAGACTTTGATGAAGTGTATGCGCCGTTAGCTCGAATCGAAACAATAAGGTTCTTGTTTGCCTTGGCCGCTACTAGTGGATGGGAAATTCATCACCTTGACGTCAAGACCACGTTCTTACATGGAGAGTTGAAAGAACTAGTCTATGTATATCAACCGGATGGATTTGAGAAAAAGGGTGAAGAACAAAAGGTGTACAAGCTTCACAAAGCACTATACGGGCTTAGGCAAGCTCCGAGAGCTTGGAACACCAAGCTCGACCAAATCCTCAAGAGCATGAAGTTTGTGAAGTGTTCTAAAGAACAATCAGTCTACCGGAAAACAGAGCACAAACAAGAACTCATCGTGGCTATCTACGTCGATGACTTGTTCGTCACGGGAACTTCATTGAAGGTTATACACGAATTTAAACAAAGTATGTCTACTAAATTCAAAATGTCTGATTTAGGTAAGCTCACTTATTACCTCGGGATTGAAGTTTCACAAGGCATCAATGGCATAACTCTCAAACAACAGAGTTATGCGGAGAAGATACTTATTGAAGCTGCTATGGAAACGTGTAATAAGATGCTTATACCTATGGATTCAAACCTAAAGTTGAACAAAGCAGAAGACGAGGAGGAGATTGAAGCTACAAATTATCGGAAGCTTGTTGGTTGCTTAAGATACTTGTCGCACACGCGTCCCGACTTGTCATATGCAGTTGGAGTGCTTAGTAGATATATGCAGAGTCCGAGAACATCTCACGGGGCAGCGATGAAGCACGTTCTCAGGTACTTACAAGGAACGAAAGACTACGGTCTAAATTTCAAAAGAAAAGGAGACAAGAAGCTTGTAGGGTTTAGTGACAGCAGTCATGACATTAGTCTTGATGATGGCAAGAGCACTGCCGGTCACATCTTCTATTTTGGAACTTCGCCAATCTCGTGGTGCTCGCAGAAACAGCCAACGGTCGCATTATCCTCGTGCGAAGCTGAAATCATGGCCGCAACGGCAGCTGCTTGTCAAGCTATTTGGTTACAAGATCTTCTACACGAAGTAACGGGTTGGAAACAAGAGAGTGTGAAGTTACTTGTTGACAATCAATCGGCAATAGCTTTGACAAAGAATCCGGTTTTTCATGGAAGAAGCAAACATATTCACAAGAAGTACCATTTCATTCGAGAGTGTGTCGAGAATGAACAAGTCAATGTTGAGTTTGTTTCGGGAGAAGAACAAAAGGCGGATATTTTAACTAAGCCCCTAGCTCGGATCAAGTTTGAAAAAATGAGGAGTCTAATTGGTGTTGAAGACCATAATTCGGGTTTAAGAATTAAGGAGGACAATGTTAGGTAATTCCTAAATAAATAGGCTTTATTCACTAATGGGTAGATTAGTTAGGATAAGGTTTGATATTCCTATTAGGTTTAGGAAACAAGGGATAGCTTGTTCCTATAAATAAAAAGGTCCATTGAGGTTTGTTCAATGAGATCAAGAGAGTTTTGATTTAGTTTTTTGGTGAGATTTTCTAAATCAATAAAAAAGGTGTTCTTTTAATCTTTGAGTTCTTGTTTAAACAACTTTAGGAACCCTATCTCTCAACCTGGTTCTGTTGCATACAATGGTCCACTACCATCCTGCTCAACTGATTCAAGTCACTTCTTGTATTGTCGATTGCTTCTATCGTGAGTCTATCGTTGCTCTATCTGCTCTAAATTATATAACTATCGTTGTTCATCTTTCATTCTTTCTCAACTTCTATTTACTTGTTGTAAGTTCCTCTCAATTTGTAAAACTCTAAAAAGAAGAACCCAAAAGATGAATATATATACACATTTAACCCAAAAAAAAAAAACTTTAATTGTAGCCTGCACTTATTTCTTCTACTAAAGCATCCTAGTCATAATATTTACTTTTTTGCAAAAATTTTCAATAATATGCTAATTATTTATCAATTTTCACTAAAATACGTAAATTTTTTGGGTACTCAACAAAATATATAAATTAATTTTTTTTCTTTCATTATAAAATACAAACTTTTAAATTGCATTCATTTGAAAAGCGAAAACCAAGTTGGTTCTACCCAAAGTGTACCAAACCGGTTAAAACGCCCAAGAAAGCTGAGACGCCAATTCCAAAACTTGATCCACAGAGATGAGTCTTCTCTGTTCTGCCTCTGCTCGCAGCTGCAACCTTTTTTGTACCTCCAACAAGGTTCTCTCTCTCTTTCTTTCTTTCTCTTTGTACATTTTGATAGATATGGTTTAATACATGACAATGAGATTATTCGAAAGGGTAATGAAAGAGAAAGAGAAAGAGAATGGAAGTACCCAATTCTTGTAAAGCACAAAGATTTGCAATTTCTGGTCAAGAAGTTAGCTCCGCCGCTTACGGCGTTTCTACTTGCTGTTTCACCCATCTGTCACCCTCCAGGTAAACCCTAATATCCTCCGACCAAAAGCTTTCAACTTTAGATTAATTTCATCAAGTTGAGAGATATTGCAGAATCACTCTTCTCTGTATGGAATTTGTATGTTCAATGATTAGCATTGGTTTAGAACACTTATCTCAGTCTCTGCTTGTGAAATTTAAGAGGATTTTGAGAAAATTATGTCTGAATTTGTTGTTTCATTCAAGAATGTTTCTTGTTGACATTACTGATATGGAAGCTGAATTTTAGTCTGAAATCTGGATTCTACAAGCAGAGAACAATTGTGTAGTCAATGTACCGTTGAGCACGCAAAATGGAATCGAAATTCGTTAAAGATTGAAACTTTTTAAATGTGTTCATGAAAGGTTCTTGTTTTTGTGGGTTTTGTGATGTAGAATCTCTTGGGCAAACTTTGGATATACAAAGAGGAGCAACATTGTTTAATAAAGCTTGTATTGGGTGTCACGATACAGGTGGAAACATTATTCAACCTGTGAGTTAGAAACACTTCATGAAACCATTCTTGATTCTCTTCTTATGTCATCTTTCATTTCAATTGGAGTAAATAAGCTCATATCCTTCTCTTTCCAGGGTGCAACGCTTTTCACAAGTGACCTCCAAAGGTAAAGTAACCAATGCTCTATGCTCAAAGAGCTGTGTTTTGTGTTCATCTATCAGATTCTGACAGGAACTATTGGTTAGATAGATCTTTGTGTCTTTAGATTTGCAATGGTTTGTTTGCCTTTACAGAAATGAAGTTGATACTGAGGAAGAGATATTTCGTGTTACCTACTTCGGAAAGGGAAGAATGCCGGTGAGATCTCCTTAAAGAGCTTCCTTGTGTAAACTGAGAATTCTCTTCCACTTAGCTAAATGATCTGAAGAGATATATGTCTGATGATTTACTTCAGGGATTTGGCGAGAAATGCATGCCGAGAGGACAATGTACCTTTGGACCGCGGTTGCAGGACGAAGAAATCAAGCTTCTGGCTGAATTTGTAAAGTTTCAAGCTGACCAAGGTTGGCCAAATGTATCTACTGACTAAGATTAGTACAGTTCAGTTCGGTTAATCGAGTACGAGTTTGATATTCCTTTGTATCTACTATGTCTTAAACTCAATATATGGTATAAAGTTATATGAGGTTTAGGAGGCTTCATTGCAACTGCATACGCTTCAAGATGTTCTTGGGGTACAACAAAAATGATAGGTGTTCATAATCCACTGACTATCTCTTGACATTAGCCATTACAAATATGCTATTCTCAATATCTTTCCTCTGGAGAAAAATGCAGTGGCAAAATAATAGTGATGCCACTGTTGAATCCTCTGGTATGTTATGAAGTCTCATGTGTGAAACTGTGAGAGGAGCAAGCGCCAAGCATAACTTCCACTCTTGATGATTCTTGAGAACCATCCGGTGAATCACTTCGCTTTCTTTTCTTTTCATCTGATTCACCTTACTGCAACGAAAAGCCAATCTCATCACCTGAGCCACTAGTCTAAAGGCTTAAGCAAAGACAGGTTCTTGGATTTGAGATTCTCTGGTCCATTATTTTCTGATGGAGTGGTGTTAACTATTATTATTTGTATTAGTTTTTAGAGTATTTTAACACCGAGTCTTGAGTCCGGTAATAAAAAGATAGTTTTCGGTGCTTTTGTATCTTTTTAATCTCGGCAGAAGAATCAAGAGCTAAATAACCCTAAAAACTCTAGATCTTTTGTCTTTCCTGCTTTAGTTAGATTGTCATCTCGAGAATCTAATTCTCCCTTCTTGTAATCTTTGATCTCAAACTTAATTAATACAAAAGTCTCCGATTTCCCACAAAATACAATTTACTTTGTTGTTACGAAAACCAAGTTCAACATATATTAAGAAAAGACTAGGGACTAGACCCATTCAATGTAACCAATGAACCAATCAATATATGTGATTATTTAGAAATAGAGCACCTTATATAGTTATTTATTATTAGTATTACTACAACTATATTATAACTAGGACTAGCTGACTCGGACCCCGCCATAGTATCTTATTATATAAACATTGGTTGCTCTTATCAGAGGCTGACACATGTCAAAATTATAATTAACAAAATTATGACACGTGTAAAACTCTATTTAAATAATAATTAAATAGATAATCTTTACTTTTTATTTTTACATATTATTCCCTTAATAAAAAAAACTATCAAAAAAATAAAAATAAATAAATAATCAAATAGATAATCTTTGTTTTTTGTTTTTTTACATATATAAGTTTGAACATATTTTTAAACAAGTTTCAATTTTTTAAAATTAATCTTAAATAAATGTATAAATTTTATTCATTTAAATCTATAATGAATTAGATTAAATTTTTAGATAATATATATATTAAGAGCCGTATGTATATTTAATTAAATATTTCCCTAAATTATTTCCTTAATCAAAAAAGAAACCAAAAAAAAAAGAGAAAACAATAAATAATAAATTAGAATAAAAGGGCTGTGTACAAAAAAATATGTTGCTACTGTATATATTTCTCTTCTTTAATGAAATATACTTTCTTCATTTTTCAAAAGGAGGAAGTGAGATTTTTCAAAAGTAGGAAGTGAAATTTGTTTTTTCTCAAATGGAAAAAAAAAAGAGGCAGAGATCCACTCAGAGAGAGTTACTTCTGTCGGTGCCAACAAATCTAGATTCAGAGGAGGCAGAAAGGCGGTAGGGCTTCTACTGAAGATTGAAGATGGATTGGAATCCATAGACGGAAAAGAAAAAAAATTGCAAAAACCAAATAGATTTAGAAATATTGCACAAGATAGGAATAAAAATTAGATATACTGGCAGAAAGTCTAAGATATAAGATGTTGTCGGAAAACGCTAGGAGTCAAAGAATGACGAAGTCTTTCAGAGAGTGAAAGTGCAAGAGAAAAAAAATATTCAGTTGGCAACTGAGATAAGATCTGAACTAGAGGAGAAATATGGATCCGGAGACGGGAAGAAGGCGGTGGGGCTTCTGCTAAAGATTGAAGATGAGAGTGGCTGGGAGATAGAGTGTGTAATTGATATTTTCCAAAAAGAAGAAGTGAGATTTGTTTTTTCTCAAATGAAAAAAATTATAAATATCCGAACGTGTCTTAGACCTACGAACCTGAAAAATCCAAAAAAATTGAAAGATCCGAACTGATCTCTAACAGGTACCCGAACACCCATGTTAAGTTTGTTTATTATGACGGAAAAATAATTAATAGATGTTTTTTTTGTTTAATTGTTGAATCTGGCAGAATTTGATTAAATAACAAATGGTAACGGTAGAATTGTTGAATCTAGTGGAATCCAGCGGAATTTTTTTAACATGTTACCAGTTAGGGCCAGAGTATGTCAAATGTTCACAGAATATGCAAAAAGTATTTGTTTTTATGTCTCTCAAATTAAAAAAAATTCATAAGTTATTTTGGCTATTTCAAAAAATAAAATAGGTCATTGTGGGAAATCACCCTTTTTAAGTAATCTTATTATATAAACTTTGGTTGCTTTCACCAGAAGCTACACATGTAAAAATGATAATAAACAAGATCATGACACGTGTTGGTTGATCGATAAGATTATGACATGTGTAAAAAAAATATTTACATAAATAATCAAAATAGATAATCTTTACTTTCTATTTATTACATATTATTTCCTTAATCAAAAAGAAAATCAACAAAAAAAATCAAATAAATAATCTTTACTTTTCTTTTTTTACATATATAAGTTTGAACATGTTTTTAAACAAGTTTAAATATTTTAAAATTAACTTTAAATAAATGTTTAAATTTTCTTCATTTAAATATATAATGAATTAGGTTAAATTTTTAGAACCGTATGTATATTTAATTAAATTTTTCTCAAAATTATTTCTTAATCAAAAAGGAAACCCAACAAACAAAAAAATGAGAAAACAAAAAATTAGAATCCAATAACAAAATTTACATGATTCTAATTTTTTCAACAAAAACAATTGATGGAGTATAATCCACCTAATTCATTATCCTAATTGGTTAAGTGTTAAATAAATCATAAATTAAAATGATTGGATTAACTCATAAATATATCCAATTTAATGGCTTTAATCAACACATAAATATATCTAATTTCATTGATCAAATAGTTAAATAAATCTAATAAATTTATCATCATAAAATAATAAGAATTAAATAATTGCATAAAATTCCAAAAATTATAGAATCATCATTTTTACAGAAAATTATAAAATTATATATTTAGTGAGAAATATGTGTCATGTTAGATGTTTCGGACGTTAAAGGTCTAAATTGAGCATTTGGAGAAGAATTCAGGCAGAAGATTCAAAATTTTCAAATCGACACCGTAAGAACCCAGAAATGGGAGGAAGCTTTGGCATTAGTTCCCTACAGGTTGGGCATATCCATGTCAGGATTGAGGTATCTTCGATCTTTTGTGTTTTTATCCTCTATTTTTTTTCTTAACCGGTAAACTGTACCGAAGCCTTAGTTAAACCGGATCTATTAGACTATTACCACAAAGTTAAATACGGTAGTGCCAAGTATATATGCATCTAGTGATTTTCTTATTGTTTCCGTTTGATGCAATGTTATGACGAAATATTTTTGTGAAGATTGAATTCTGAGTTAAGTTAAAACTGGATAGCTTCTTGTAGAAGACGGAACGTCGTATGTAAAAAGACAAGATAGTTTATAAATTGATATCTCTCAGTACTCATATTGAATGAATGACAGTGCAGGATCTATAAACGAAATCGTCAACGAGGTTCAGAAAACGCTGGCGCATAGCTCCAATACAGTAGAAAACGCAGGTCAGAGACAGAGTTTCATGATCTCTGCAAAGAAACTCAAGATCAGGTGGTCAGATGCTGGACCTTCATATCTGTTCATGGGGAACCTAAGTAAGACCTCTCCTAGTTTTTTTCATGTACTATTAAGTCTCTTATTAGCTAGTGAAGTCATGTTCTTATACAAGGGAATACCATGGATTTATTTATTTGTAGTGGGGAAGCCATTGAAGTCGCGAAGATGAATGAAGTTTGGTTTCTTCACGTGTCTGGATTTTTCCACACGAAAGATCTGACACCGGGGACAAGTTACGAGGTAGTGTTCGTGGTGAAAGTAGAGGACCTAACGGTTTAGCTGATTTGGAAAATTTATAATATATATTGTAAATTTTGAATCTTTCGTCACGTATTACGGATCACATGTTGGGTTTATAAATCGTTAAACCCGTCTTCGATGAATGATTGCTTTTTAAAATTAAAATTTTTAATATATTACCAAAAAAATTAATTTAAAAATATATTGTAGACAAAATGAACATAAAACAATTAAAAATAAAGTAAAGGGCCACGAAACATTCAATGAGAGTATAGATGATTGTTCGCTATTAGTAAAATGTGAAGATTTCTTAAAAGTAAGAAAATAAAAACAGAATCTGATTTATTTCTTTATTTTATTATAACATTAAAAGATGCCACACAAGTTTTAGAGAACTAATGACGTAATACAGGAGGAAACGTGCGGCCACTACAAATGTTAACAAATAGTGTAACGGTATAATTTGCCAGGAAAGAGAGGCAAATAGCAGAGACCAGGAAGTGATGCCACTATTCTGCAACAATCTCTTGATAGCCATTTGAAATCTGCATTTGCTGCTTTTCTCAATGCATCAGCACATCCTGGCGACTTATCAATCACGGGATCCCAACATGTCATAACATCAGCTTTTGATTGTCGGAAAATCAATGTTGAGACTAGGGCTAACAAGAAAAACATTACTATGGTTTTTTGTAGTTTCATTGTTGAGAAGATCCAAAAGGGAATTGGTTTTGTGTGTTTGGATTGTTTAGAGCTGATGAGATTGTTATTTTGATATATAATTTGAAAATAGTTTGTATGAAATGGTGTGTATGGAGTTTTCTTATATCTTATTATATAAAGCTTTGTTGCTCTCACGAGAGTCGACACGTATCAAAATTATAATTAACAGGATTACGACACGTGTTGGTTGATCTTTTAGATGTTGACACGTGCAATAAAACTTATGTTAATAATTTTTTAACAGAAAAGAAAAAAACTAACAAAAATAAATAAATAATCAAATATACTCGACACATGTCAAAATTATAACTAATAGGATCACGACATGTTTCGGTTGATCTTTTAGATGTTGACACGTGTAAAAAGCTTATGTTAAAAATTTTCTTAAAAACTAAAAAAACTAACAAACATAAATAAATAATAAAATAGATAATTTTTAATTTTTATTTATTTCTAATACATTTTAAGTCTTATTATTTAGTTTTTAATAAATTTAAAAATTTTCCTTTCAATTTTTTTTTAACTTTGTTTCACAAGAGTTTCACACATGTAAAAATTATAATTAACAAGATCATGACACATGTCGATTGATCGATTATATTCTAAAAAGTGTAGAAAAATTTATTGTTATTATTTTTCTTTAATCAAAAAGAAAAACCAAAAAAAAGAAATGATAAAATATATACTTTTTACTTTCTATTTTTAATATATATTAAGTATGATTACTTAGTTATCAATAAAATGTGAACTTTCTTTTTTAAATTTAAAATTTTCTATTTTAATATTATTTAGGCTCCATTAGATTTGTTTCACATGCTTCTAATTAAATATTTGAACAAAAAAAATATTTTTATATAATCCAACCTAATTCATTATATTAATTAGTTGAGTGTTAAATAAATCATAAACTAAAATAGAATATATTAACACATAAATCTATAAAATTTAATGGATCAAATTAATACAAAAATACATCTATTTTTTGGATCAAATAGTTACATAGGTTGATCCATGAATAAATAAACTTATTTATAATAAGTTATCATTATATTTACTAATAATTAATTAATTGCATGAAAATTTTCAATAAACTATAAGATCATAATTTTTACTAAAAACTATAAATTTAGGTGTTTAGTTAGAATTATTTGGCCTACATACAAGAAAATAAAATAAAAATCAGACAAGTTACAAGTGCAAAAATGCCAAATAAATAAAGAAGAACAAACGAGAACTTAAAACGATATAGTGGAAAACAAGAAAGTAAAATTTGAAAATGATGATTTGTGCCATTTTGTAATTTATAAGAGAATATAAGTTATTTTTAGACCCGAGAGGAAAAATATCAATGTTAGTCTCAGTAAGCCAAATAGGCAAACCAGTGACATATAGAATATCAAGAGTTGATCTCATGTACAATATGTTAGGAGTAATGAAATGAGATTCAAGAGGATCCTTAAATATTTGTATTATGTTCTTCGACAAAATTTACATATAATTAACACAAGATAACAAATTAGTTAGAAAATTACGTAGTATTCTCGGTTTATGAATCAGAAAAACAACATTTCTTTTAGAAAGAGATATTTTAAGGTATGTTTTGTCTATAAAGGAGAAAGAGTGTGGAAATGATTTCTCCCAAAGAGAGAAAGTCGAAACCAGAGCAAGAGATCCACTCGAAAGAGTTGATTTTGCCGTGACTATTTCTCATGCACATATATGGATCTGAAGCAGTGAGGAAGACAGTGAGACTTCTGTTGAAGCTTAAAAATGGTGGTTGATTGGAATTTGACGACAGAGAAGAAAAAAAGCCCCGTAAACCAAACATCTTTAGGTATAGAGTCTGATACAGTAATAAATAATAAAGAGATGATGACATAATGGTGGAGGTAGAAGATTTTGTCACAAAACGGCAGGAGACAAGGAATGCAAAATATTTTGGTGAGTGGAGGTGCGAGAAATAGGTCTGAGACTATTAACCGAAATAAACTGTGATTTTGAGGTTCGGTTAATCGGTCACTTAAAAAGAGTGAACCGATCAATAACTTTTTGAAATGGGTTTGGTTACCGGTTCTATTAACCGGTTTGGTTACCAAAAATAATGAAATCATGGGTTTTAAGTTCTAGAAATAATATTGATAACGATAACTACTTTTTTCTTAAGAAGTCTGATTGGATGCATTTTTAGCTCAACAAAAAGTGCATGTGCCCACATATTAGAGTAAATTTTTTTGTCACTTCAATGTGGCTGAAATATTTACGGTGAAAAAAATCAAAAAAATATTACTCTAATTATTGTGGGTCCAGCGGAATTTTTTTCCAACCTAATTACTCTCAAGTTTTACCAATCAGAGCCAAAACACAAAATTTCATTCAAAATTATGTTAAAATAATTATTTTTTATTAAATTTTAAAACAAAACCCGCCCAATGGGCGGGTCCTAATCTAGTTTATATATAAGATATGTGACTAAAGTTTGACTATAAGAAATATAATTTTTTTGGAAACTTTAGATATTTTTTTGACCCAAATGCATATTAGGAGATTCACAATCAATTTATGTAATAATACTATGTGTAGAAATATATATAGAAGATAGGTGACTAAAGTTTGACTATAGGAAATTTAAAATATTGAAAAAATTAAAAATAAAAAAGGAAATAGAAAATAATTGGAAAGTTTAGATTGTATTTGTTTGACCCAAATTCATATTAAGAGATTCACAATCAATTTATGTAATAATACTATGTATTTGTTTAGATTGTATTTGTTTGACTATAAGAAATATAAAATACTTGGAAAGTTTAGATATTTGTTTGACCCAAATGCATATTAGGAGTTTCACAATCAATTTATGTAATAATACTATGTGTAGAAATAATCTAGGTAGCATGGAAACTCTCTTCGAGGTTCGTTTTCCGTTTCAGAAACGTTTCGGAAACAAAAGCTCTTGGAAACATCTTGATTCAAAAGTATACTTTTGAAACGTTGGCCTAATGGTTTAGCTGGCATGTACAAGACTGGTGAAAGATTTGGTTCTTTAGCACAGTTCCAACCAGAAGAGCCACATCTTGCTCCGTTAACGATAAGAACTTCTCCACTAGGAAGGATCACATGTCACTCATCACTCGTGGTATTGGCATTATCTCTACTTTCCAAACTGGCTTAGCACTGTTGATACTTATCCTTACACAATCTTTTAAGGCAGGATCGTAAATTTTCTTTGTATTATAATTAGCACGATAGTAAGCGTCTTTTCTTGCGCCACCACAGATAAGGATATCAGCAGGGATGCGAGCGGGGATTTGAACGTAGAGACGGATGGGAAGAAGAGCCGAGGTAGCGGAACCAGGGTAGTTACGAGTACCACCAGGGAGTTGAGGGAACTATTTCAGTACTTTATTCGTTTTCGGGCTAAGAAGAATGGATCGGTTGTTAGCGAAAATGAAGAGGTTTCCATCAGTGTTGAGCCTAACAAATGGGTAAAGATTGTTTTCTTCTGGATCATCGGTTTGTCTAAGAAGTTGTGAGTCGTAGATTTTCCTATTGTCCATAGAACATATACTGCATCTCAGGTTAGTTTGAGATAATCATTCTCCTCCTTAACTTATAGACAATTATAGACGTTTCATTGATTCCGTGGAACCTTAGGGTTTTAACTAGTAATTTACCATGATCAAAACAGCTAAAGATGTAAAGTACTATTGCTACAACAAATTCTATTAAGTGTTAGGTTTGGTTAAGGTACTTAGCCCGTTAGCTGTTGATCACTTAATGCATGAACGTTTGCAGTTAGAATGTTTTGAGGTCTTTTCAGATTGACTTGAGACTGTGTGAGGCTTTTACCATCTTAATTTGTAGTTATAGTTTTCATATGAGATGAAATTTCTGTTTGTTGTTTGTCTATGTTTCTTTTCACTCTTTAGGCTTTTTTTATTTATGTGGTAAAATGAAGATTTTAAAGACCCTTTGCCACTACTAATGCTTTTCCTTTGATGCAGAATCGATATGGTGTTGATGGAAGCCAATCGCATATATATTCATATCAGTACTCAACTGGGTCTGATGGTGCCCCATGGACAGCACATACTGTGGAAAATCAGGCTGTGGAGAATGGGAACTATTCAAATTCAAACTACTACCATCCACAGCCCACAGGGCCAGCCACAGGAAATGTGCAAGAAATACTCAAGAGAATGAAGAGGTACATTAGGGTAATGAAAAAAAAGAAATGGTATTTATTCTGTTTAATAAAATCTGTTGCGGGTTAGCGGCCAACTTTGTTTGAGAATTTAATGAAAAATCCCCTCAACTTTGGTCACATCCATTTTTAAATCTTCTAACTATTTTTAGTAAATAATCCCTTCAATTATTATCCGTTAATAGATTTGATCCTCCTTAAAATTAAAAGGTTTTCATCTACGATGGAAATATTGTTTTGAATGACATAAAACGTCGAGATGTTTGTATTTATCTTATAAACAACAAGATTTTTCATATATACAACAAAAAAATTATATAGAAACAACCAGATTTGTAAACTTTCAAAAACAATGCATAATTTTACACATACAACATCAATGTATTAAATTTTTCAAACCAAAAAACTACACCAAAAAGAAATGATTTCATCACCAACCGGAAACATTAATTATTTCTAACTCAAAATCACAAGATATCTAGATAAGTGGAGAAAATAACATCAACTACACCGATTTTTTTTGCCAACGAACGTATACTTCAAAACATGACAACAATTTCTACCTCACATTTCATGATATTGATGAACAAACATCAGGTACTTTAATCAATGGTTTATTAAATTTCATTCATATAATGACATTCCCAGCTCAAAAACACCACACACAGCCTTGAAGTATTTTTCGAAATTAAATATCTCAATCCAAATGCTTCAACAAGATTAGATGCTTCAACAAGATTAGATGTAGAATTGTTAATCGGAGATCTAGAAAGTTTTTAAACACCAGCTACATAAGAAGAAGATGATTGCTCAATATGTGTAGAAAGTTTAAAGAGGCAAAAATATATCAATATTTTACTTTGCGATCATAAATTTCATCACGAATGTATTTCAAATTGGTTACATAACAAAATAAGTTATTTTTATTGTAGAAATGAATTATTTTGATATTTATATTAATTTTAGAGTAATAATAATATTAATTTTAAAGAAACAACTTTAAAAATTCAATAATGTGTTATTTGAAATACACGACAAATGTGTTATACTATTTAAATATTTATAGAAAAATATTATTAATGAAATAGTTAGATTACAAAAAAATAAACTTATAAAAATAAGAATAACAAAAACATGAAAAAATGGAACAATAAAAACAACATTAAAATAATATATATATATATATATATATATATAGAATCTGTAACGAATAAATATATATATATATCAAACCTAACTTACCCCAGTATATTAAGGTTAATTGTATTGCATGCAATTAAACTTTACTTGCGAGTGTTGTTAGAGTTTGAACTTTCGGAGACTTTAAAAGAAAAGAAAGTTTGAAAACAAAAACAAAGTTTTCATCATCAAATGGAATTCATGTGATTAAAAGGAAATGAAAAAGTCAATGAGGTTCATTACAGAAAAATTGAAATCAATTAAAATAATGGAAATTGTGGTTTCTTTTCTACCTCACGTTTTTTTTTTCAATATCAAATTTAAATTGGTATGGCTGAACTTGTTGTTAAGTTTAACCTGTTAAGTTTAAGTCCTATTTATCTTCATGCTCTCATATGAAAGATCTCGAGTTATTGAAATATTTCCTTGGGATTAAAGTGGCTCGAACCCATAAATGATAAGTTCCGACAACAAAGCCGCTATTAACATTGGCGCCAACCCGCTTTTTCAAGAAAGGACTAAAGATATTGAAATTGGTTGTCACTTCATTCAGGATGAAATTTTAGTAGCTATCAGACTTTCTCCTTTGGGAAAGAAAGAATTTGAGTTCTTGATCAACAAGTTGGACATTACTGAATAACGTGGTTCAACTTGAGGAGGGATGTTGAGATATCCATCCCATTGATTAGGAGGCTTCATTGCAATTGCTTATGCTTCAAGATGTTCTTGAGGTACAACAAAAATCATAGGTGTTCGATCATAATCCACCAACACATATCTGCTCATTACTTTTTGACTATCTCTTGACATTAGCCATTACAAATACGCTATTCTCAATATCTTTCCTCTGGCGAAAAATGCAGTGGA
Source organism: Cardamine occulta (assembly GCA_028015245.1). Taxonomy (NCBI): domain Eukaryota; kingdom Viridiplantae; phylum Streptophyta; class Magnoliopsida; order Brassicales; family Brassicaceae; genus Cardamine; species Cardamine occulta. The sequence goes on from CM051384.1 coordinate 2,169,175, forward strand.
AAAATAATAACGATGTAACTGCGAGAGTAAGTATAACCTTCGCTCTTCATTGTTCTTGAGAACCAACCGGTGAATCAGTTCGTTTTCTTTTCTTTGCATCTGACTCACCTAACTGCAAAGAAAAGCCAATCTCATCACCTGAGCTACTAGTCTTAAGCGAAGATAGGTTCTTGGATTTGTGATTCTCTGTTCCATTAATTTTCTGATGGAGTGGTGATCTGTTGTTGCTTGAACTTGGAATGAACTGATGTTCTTCGATCATGGCCGCTGATTCAAACACGTCTTCTATTTGGAATTCTGGATGAATGCTTGAGTTGTCTTCTTCTCTAGGAACTTGCTGGATATTCAAGTTGATAGGCTCAAAGTTCTCACCCGTTCTACACCTCGAAGGCTTGCACACACCGGGAGATGATTCCACAACCATGGAATCAACTGCAGCACACATAATACCGTGTCTCTGTTCTTGTACAGCGGCTGCAATCAGCAAAAGAGACATTCAAGGAAACAGTGTATGCTAAAAGTACTAGAAATAGAATCTAAGAGATGACAAACCTTGAAGACTCTCATTGGAAGTAATGAGATCAAGCTCAAGAAGGTTAAGAACTCTGCCAAGATCAACTCCACTAGTCCAATTCTCAGGTTGTTCCCCCACTTTTAGCTTCAATCGTCCTCGGTTAGCTGTTCCTCCCCAGATAATTCCAACAGGTCGCGGTTTCTCATTCTTCTCTTCGCCCGCAGCCAATAGAATAAGACTTCCACTATCACCCTCGAGATCAAAAGTCTGTTGGTTTTCACCAACAACAAGAAAATCTGTTAGGAAGCAAATCCCTTTCTCGTCATTGTATTCCAATGCGTAAGCCATTATGGTCCCGGTGGTCAGACCAGAGCTTCTCCCAACTTTCACCACTTTTCTTCCTATGAGACTGTTAATTGGAGACTGTAGATCAGTAGCATGGATATCGCCGATCTCACCAATCCCTTTGACAGTTGTGGTTACATTGTTCATATTAAAGTCCTCGGCAAATGGAATGAAGGCTCCATCAGCTCGAACAAATGTTTCTGCAGAAAAGAGAGAAACCGTAATGAAAATTGTGCTTTCGCCATTATACATCAAAATTATCATATACTTTGTTACCGCGCTACCTGGGTTAGTTCCAGTGAAAATGCCATACCAAAGGTCATCGGTGATAAATGATGTTGCTCTTTCCACTGCACCTAAGTAGACTCCAGGTCCAAGGCTAGGTGGCAATGGATGAAACATTTTCTGGCTTGGATAATCTAAATCAACTGCAACATGCCGGTTTGTTAGGAAACCAACTTGTCTGATGCCGGTTTTACTCTTTACGATAGCACCCAACGTTCCATATGTCTCTTGACTAGCCACCTACAGAAAGAGAGGCATAGCCGGATAATTGTTTAGTAATAAGAATGTCAACAACACAAGTATATATGCCAGTTCAGTACAAAATCTACCTGTGAACCAGATCCAATAGACGAACCACTGCCTCTTAGATCATCAACCAGCTCTGTATACACCTGCTCTGTAGGCGTTTGCGCAGGTGCACCATAATATTGAAACTCAACAACATCTACATCACACCAAACTCCTCCAGGACCCTGTCAAAGTAAAATACTCTAAGGATAAAAGGATTCCAATACAGAACTTAAATAGGCGGCATTATAAATTTATACAATATGTTCAACCTTGTAGTATCTACATTACTAAAAGTTCTAATATCCACGATCAATCAATATAAAGATGAATCGAAAATTTAGTAAGCGGATAAAACCGTAAAGACTCATAGACAAAAGATATCTCACCTCCAAGGCTGTAGGTAAACACTGAAGAGGATTAAGCCATTGTTTATGAACTTTCCGAGCAACAAAAACAAGAATAGCCGCTACATTCGTCAAAACACCTCGTCTAATCCGAAATCCAATAGCTGTACCGAGGCTAAACCTCCTTAAATTCTTACTATGAAACGCTCTAATCATCATCAATTCAAGCAATGTAGTAGCTTTCTTCCCAGTAGGTAAACCATCAAAAGTTTCAGGCAAAACACCTTTTTGAAGATTTGCAAAATAGTTAGCTCTGTCTTCAGCCGAATCAATCAATCGACTTGAAGTAGGCCAAGAGAAGTAAGCAGCAGCAGCACTGGTTTCAGGATGCTGACCGCCCGAAGGAAACGGTTGAAGTGGTGATGAAGAAGCCATTTTTAGATGATTGTAACCATTTTTATCCAAATCCAATGCAGATTCCACAGATTGTGATGATATAGAGTGATGAAATCTAAGATCCAATCTTTTCCCTTCCATCATTAACCTTCTATTATGAAGATAAATCACCAACCTATACTAAAATTGAATCATGTAACATTAGTAAAATAAACTAAAAATTCAAATAGATTAAACAAGAATAAAGCTTATCAAATCCCTTTAGGCTAAATATAAACAGATTAAAGTAACCAATAATCATCAAACCAAGGGGAACAACACTACAGTCTCAAAACCCCAAATTTAGTTTAAGTATCTAAAAGGTTAAAGCTTTATTGGAAAATTATGTGCAAGATTGAAAATTATTATAAACCCGGAAAAGAAAACATGAAAAGAGCTTCAGAAATCGAGTGAAACAACGAAGTAACTCAATCAAAATCAAAAGAGAAACTTGGGAACTTTGGGGTTATATTGAACAGAGAGTGAGAAAGAAGAGCTAACCGATCAGTAGTGTTAGATCTTTCTCATATCGTAGTTATGAAACTCTTGCAAATGATCGAATACAGGAGATTGGGAGAAGAAGTGGTAATAATAGAGAGGAGGACCCAAGAACTTGGTTGAGCTTGAGAGTGGAGGACGAAGACTTTTTTTAATTTTATTTTTGTCAAGTAAAATTGGAGGAAACAGCGACTCTTTTGTTTGGTAATATATATTTTTAACTTTTTATTTATTTTTAAAATTATTTGTTTTCTAGTTTAATTGAGTTAGATATTTAATTAATAAATAATTTTAAAAGTATATGTAGAGCTACAGAGAAAGCCAAATTAGGATTTTCGTGTATTCTCTGCATAGTCTTAGAATGTATAATTGTTCAATGATGTCTAAATATAAGTTCAAATCCGGTTTAAATTTATCAAAATTTTATGTGGGATATTGATTTTTTTTCTTAAATGTTGATAAAATTAAACATATAAAAACGGGTCTACATTGTTCTTTTTAAAACGCATTTTTACATTATAGATAAAATTCCATAAATCACCACTCTGAAAAAACAATATTTTTTGTTATATTTTCTGAAAGAAAAAGGTAAAATCATTTATTTATATGTTAAAAAAAAGAACTAAATCATTATATCATTCTTGAAAGAAGCCATTTGTCTATAGTAGAAAATCAAGAAACGGATAAAACATTCAAAAGATATTCGATAATGTTTCTTTTTGTAAACTTATCTTCAAAATGGTGTGATCACACTCAAACGCCATTAAGAGCTATCATGCTCACACTCTCGCTCTCTCTGCTTTTTACATCTTTAACACAATACGCATATCAAAAACCTTTTATAAAGGAAGATGATCTGAGTCGAAGTGTTTCAAAATTTAGGATAATCTCCAAACATACAATCACTTTTCAAGATGTAGAACATAACATTACTTGCAACATTGTCACACACAAGTATCGAATTGTTTTAAGAACATGTGATAAATTATTGATCTTTGATGTTTGTTTTTTCATGAGGAGAATCTGTCGCGGTCATGAGGCGAAGAGTAATCGATGTTCGGCCCGTGAGAGATGATCCCGAACGGGTTTATTGTAGGGTGGCTTCCGTAGTAATGTTGCTTAATGTGTTCCATGTTCACAGTGCTACTCATGCCCTGGATTTGGTAGATGTCTTTTATGTAGTTGAAGATATTCGGGTACTCCCGTAAGAGTCTCTTGTTACATTTGAAGTGAACCGCGTAAACCTGGAATGCAATAAAAGAAAGATGCAGTCAAGGAATCTCATGTGTTACAAACGAAAAAGAAAAGTCGATTCAAATACCTCATCAAATCTTATGAGGGTCACGAATAATCGGATATCTGCTTCGGTGAAATTCTTTCCGCAAATGTATCTTTGTTTTCCAAGTATTTCCTCACATCTATCTATTGCTTCATATAATTGGTTCACTGCCTGCAAACAAAAAGGGATCAATTCAACAGACTCAGTTCCCGTTTTCGCTCTGTTAAAACAGTATAGAAATTGAGGATTTTTATACCTCATTGTAGGGTTCTTGTTTCCTAGCAAACCCACATTTATAAACACCGTTGTTTATCCCGTTGAAAACCCATTCATTAGTCTCATCGATTGTGTCTCTGAGATGAGAAGGATAAAGGTCGAGTGACGGGTTTTTCGCAACACCATTGAACTCGGTATTGAACATCCGAATTATCTCTGAACTCTCATTGTTAACTACAGTCTTCAGCTTCTTATCCCATAGAATCTGACATAACAACAACAACAAAACATTCAAGCAACATGACAATAGAGATAAGAGAGTTCACCAAAATATCAAAACTTACCGGAACAGTGTACTTCCCCACATAGTTCGGGCTAGCATTCTCGTAGAGTTCTCTTACGCTTTTCGCACCATTAAGATAATCAGGCTCAGCTCCAGGGAGCTCAGTATCTGAATCCGGGAAAACCCATCCTCTATGGTCATCAGTTTCTTTAGTTCTTCCCCATATCGTATGAACCGACTAATCGAAAAATCATATAAAAAGAGCAATGCTTAAACAGTCTAATTCGATATGGAAGTCGCGAGGTAGAGCATCAATTTGAACTAACCGAGAAGCTGATTGCTTCATCAAGTCCTTTGATCTTTAAGTAAGAGAGACATCTACAAGCCCATGGACAAGCATAAGATATGTAAAGATGGTATCTTCCGGATTCAGCTGGAAACTGAGAATTAGGATCTTGTGAAACAAAGTTTCTAAATGTTGATGCTGATCTTTCAAAAGCTCCAGATTCTGATGTCTCATCAATCCCAGACTTAGCCATTTTTTGCTAATAATGAAACACTAGATACAAAATCAAAAGATTCCTTTAGAAAAGTTCACATGATCAAACTCAATTTCCCTAAAGAAAGGAACACAAAACAAATCAAAGGAGCACAATTATACTTTTTCACGTCATTAGAGTCAGTAAATCACTTAAACTTAAAAGTCGAAATCGAAAAATTGTGGGAGATTTCAATGTTTATAGCCTTCAAATTTTGCTTTCTTATATATTTCACATAATCAATCTCAAAATTCCCAAAAGAAAGGATCACAAAACGAATCAGAACATCAAAAGATCAGAACTTTCGAGCAGGGTTTCACTTTTTCACGCAATTACTTCATTCAACACAGAAACCAGATCAAACCCGAAATTCAGTATAAGTCTTAACACAATAATGATTCGTGAAGAAAGGAGAATGGAGAAACCTGATAACGATGTATTTGGAGGCGAGATCGAAAGGTTGAAACTTGAAAGCAAATGTCGTTGTTGTTGAATTGAATGATGCTTTTTTCGGAAAGGTTAAAAAAAAAAAGTCAGCTTTACTGGAAAATGATAATGAGAGGGAGAGATGTAATCTTATAGTGGAAGAGAATAAGCGAAAGAGAAGGAATCAGAAAAGGACTTTGCTTTGCCTTTTGTCGTCATTGCTTTGTCACGCCTGACGAGTTAACTCAGCTTCTTTGTCACGCTTAACGAGTTGACTCAGCTGGGTTCTGTGGAAAAGCATGAAAAGTTGAAAACTTTTTGGACCGGTTATGCGTCATGGATGATGGATGGGGTCAAGATTCAAGAATTACGCTTTTGGGCCGGTTTAAATCAGGTTATGGTTATTTAAACTCAATTCGGATAAATATCATAAATTTTTGGACCGGTTTTATTTTCCGAAGTGAGTTTTTTGTAAAAATTTATGATATTTATCCGAATTGAGTTTTTTGTAAAAATGATTATAAAATCTGTTCGTAATAGACTAGTGACAATTGTTTTCTGCTAAGTGTATATTTAACAAATTTATAGTTTATAAAGAAATTATTTCAAAACAAAAGATATACGGATTCAAACCGGCACGGTTCAATGTTGACCCAAAAAAAAATCATTTCCTTTCAAAAACATAAAAGAATAAGAAAAGCTGTAAAGAATTGCGTCCACATCATCACAATAGCAATCTTAAGTTCAATTACGAATGACTGAGGCATGTTCGTTTCTACAGTCAGATACAAATATTCAAGTATTGTTCGATGGGTCGATTTAAATTATATATGTGAATATTGAGATTAGATGCAAAAAAATTTAGATATTTGAGATGCATAAAGAAATAGAGTTTGGTATTTGAGATGTATAAATAAATAGAGTTTAGATGCCGAAATAAAACGATAAATTTGAAGTAGAATTGTTTTAGACTATTAAAAAAAAAGACTTTACACAACAATATAAACAAAACGTTATATAGTGTAACATAAGCCACAATCGAGAACACATAAATTTTTGTTTCTATTACTAACATAAAATATGGTACAAGGCTACAACTAAAAAAGGAAATCCTAACAACAATTTACCAATTTTGAAAAAATTCACATCATGCATAGGCATAGGGGATATGAAGAGAGCAAAGATCAAAGTCGCAGCTAAAGCCCTAAAGAAAACTTCTCCAATCCTTAATTTTCTTCTCCTTCTTCTTCTTCTTGGAGAGTTTGGTAGTAATCTTGTAACCTCTCTAACAATGGCGCCGACAAGAGAAAATTCGTTTCTGCAAAATAAGTGCAAAAAAAACTGATGAGACGACGACCAAACACAAAGTCTTAATTACAGCAAAACAAGAACTGGTTAAAATTTTATTTAGTACATGTGTTCTTCCAAGCTTAAGCCAATCCTCCCTGTAGTAGACGACTTCAAAGATTCTTCCCAACTTTGAACCATCATTGGCTCCTTAGCAAATCTCTCTTTTGTATCCCTAAAATGCATTCCAAACTCTCCCTCGAGTCTTCTAACTTCGTTTGTTTCCACATTGTAGAAGACTGGGATGACCACGAGTTTTCCTTCCTTCGCAAGCTTCTCCATTTTTACAAGCTCGTTTAAGCACCAATTTGACTCCGAGTACCTCTTTGAGAAGATGGCAAGCGCGATATTCGACTTCTCTATACTCGTGAATACCTCTTGTTGTTCTTCTCTTCCTTTATGCTTGTAGCTGTCTGTGAATACATTGATTCCTGACTCTCTTAAAGCCCACACAAGATGTGTGACAAAGTTGTCACCAAGCTCGTCTTTGTAGAAATTGACAAACACTTGAGGGTGATGTGGTGGTAATTGGTCTAGCTCTGCCATTGGAGGCTCATCATAAGATAAGATAATGTTGTTTTGGATTTGGTGGTTTGTGGATCCTGAAACACACGCAAAAAAAAAAAAAAAAAAAAAAAAAAACAATTATGAATCTCCATACAAATTTTGAAAACTCAATAATACTTTCACAAGCAATATTTTGTTTTTTTTGTTAAAGGGTTCTTCACAAGCAATATAACAAATAATTAACCTTCGGTGTTGGTGGAATTGTCTCTTTCATTGATTGAAATTTTATTTAGAACTTTCTTCACCTCTTTAACGATTGAATCTACCAAATCAGACTCATCCCTGGCATTACCAATGAGAAAAGATATAAAATTCTTAATAAGTCGAAACAAAATTTTGCTATAAATTAAAGAACGATTCTACTCTATTGATGACCAAAGAATATCTCAAACAAGACTTCAAAAATAAAGTACAATTTTAACCAAGGTGATAACTAATGATCCTTAATACAGAATTGAAAATGCAATTAGTGATAATAGAGAAGTGACTCAAAATCATTGCAGCCAGAATTTACAAATGCACTTATGTTATAGTTTGATTTAAATTCGTGGTACGGGCACGACTCTAGTGAGCAAAGAAATGCCATAGGTCCAGAGATATCGAGCTTGAGGTCTATATATATATGGTTCCTTACGAGTTTGTAACTTATTATTCACCCGATTAATACAAAAGGACTTCCTAGAGGTTAAAGAGGAACGCCTCAATATCGTTTACTTCTTGTTTACGCTACACACAATGACTTGGAACCCTAAATGCAGAATTGAAAATCAATCGTACTCATACCTGTGTGCTGCCAAAGTCAAGCCAAACTTTTTGGGAATAGAGATCAAAGCTTCTTTCCATTTCTTGATCCTCTCAGGTTCACTCCGATACTTTCTTTCCAAATTCCTAAAATTATCACCGAAAGCTCCGACGAGTCTTTTACAGTTACTTGCATCTAATCTATAGAAGATGGGAATGACAACGAGCTTGTCTTGGTCAATCTGTTCCTTCATCTTCACTAATTCATCCAAACACCAACTTGATTCAGTGTACCTCTCTGATAAGATCGCAACTGCGACTCTTGATTCTTGGATCCTACTGAAAAGATTCTGTAGATCTCTACCTCTGACTTCTGCTTCGTCTGTGAAGACATTGATCTTCGCGTCTCTCATTGCCTTTACGAGAAACCCGAGAAAGCTTTTACGTAGCTCGTCTCCTCTGTAGTTGATGAACACTTGATGCTGCGGTGGGATTTCTTCGTCGGAGAAGGATGAAACCGCCATGGGAAGTGTAATCTTGGTGGATCTTAAGCTTTAATCGCTTTCTGCTTTCTGTTTGTTTGACATTTTTTAAGAGTCTTCGTTCCCAAATTTGACACTGATTCAAATTTGGATAAAGTCAACTTCTCACGATCTGAAAAAAAAAAAAAATTCATATGATTTCATTTTTTTTGGTTTCTTATAAGCCAATTATTATAACATTTTCATACCTAAACAATAAACAATGAAACAAATCAAATTGAAATTTTGAACAAGGAAAAGAAACAAATCTTGCCTAACTATGATGGACAAAAAATATGTCCACATTAAATGTCATTCAAACAAGCGTATCATTCTCCCAAATGATTATTCACAGTGTTTTATCCCAGTCATGATAGACAAGTCTAAATATCGTCCATAACATTATTTTCTCCTTTAATTGGACCAAATACAACTTTATATTGTATTTAGTTATCATGCATTTAGTTAGGATGTGGACAAGTTATCATATCTACAAATTTTATCCATGATATAGATGAAAACAACCCTCGTTCTCATGAACAACGTTTGGACAATACTCCTGTTAATATCGGTGGACAAGATTATCAATTTTGCAAGGAACTCAATGCCAAAAATAGAGATTGACAACAATCTACTATGATGAAAAAAATATGTCCACACTAAATGTTATTCAAACAAACGCATCATTCTCCGCAATGATTTTTCACGGTGTCTTATTCCAGTCATGGTGGACAAGTCTTATTGTTTATCGATAACATTATTTTATCATTTAATTGGACCAAACATAACTTTATATTGTGTTGTCCACGTAGTGTCTACGTAGAAGAATTCAATCATAATTGTCGTACTAACTACCGTGTATACTTTCTGGACAATAACCATGCTAATTTTGGTGGACAAAAGTGTCAATATCATTCTTTTAACCAATACTTACTGTCCATGTAACGATAATCTACCGTGTATAATTAAATGATCAATGCAATTGTTAAATCATTATTTCTTTATTTTTCCTATCATACTTTTCTCTTTCTCTTCCCACCTTTATTTCTTTTTCTTTTTCCACCTTTCTTTCTCTTCCCTATCACAATTTCTCTTTATTATTTTAAATTACTTTCTCTTTATTTTAAGAGCATTTTCGTCACTCCAACATTCTCATATCCTCAATAAAAAGTATATAATATAAGCTATTCTAAGAAAGGACATTTGTGAAATGTTTCTAATTTGTTAGGGCATATTGAGCTATATTCCTTAATATATATATTATAGAAAAAATGTAAATACTAAAGACAAAATACAATAAATTAATATTTGTGTTCACATTTTTGGGTTTTTAGAGATTTTTTGAAAAATACCCTATTTATATTTGTAAATTTAAAAAGTATCCTATATAGATTAAAAAACAATTTGATGATTTTTTGTGTCCACTTATTTAATTTTATATCTTTAAAACTAACATTAAAATTTACAAAAAAATTATTATCATAAATTCATTACAGTTTGAAAATAAATATAATTAAATATGATGACATACGATGATTAAAACTCAAAAAAATGGATCGGTGAAATGGATACAAAAAATTGGATCGGTGAAATGAAATCACATGCAAACTTTCTTTAAGACTTTAAAAAATCTTATTCATTATTTATGAGATTACTATAGGTTTGGGCTTAATCATAATCCATAATAAAAAACAATTAATAGAAATGATAGTCATGAATAATCCCACAGTTTTTTATATATTTTTCAAACCATTTGGTTTGTTTTTAGCAGTATTTTAATTTTTATTGGTTCAATAATAAATAATATATGACATTTTTGAATCGTTAAACTGTATTAGAAAATTAAATAATTTAAAAACCAATTCTTTAGAATAATTATTAGCACTAAAATTTTGTATAAATAAAATATTTATCTTACACCAAAAATTGATTGATTTTATTTTTAAAATATTATAATTTTATAAATTATTATTAAGTTTTTGTGAAAGTGTTTTAAAGAAAAAATCATATTTTAACAAAGTAATTTTATTTTTAAATAGAAAGGGTATTTTCAAATTTGTAAACATATATAGGATATTTTCCCAAAAGTTTTCTTTTAAAACTAATATTAGATATCCTATAAGAATTGAAATTTTTATAATTTTGGATCAGTAAAATATTATAATTTAAAATTAGTCTTGTATAGGACACAGGACATTCTATGTTTGCATCATGCTAAAACATTTTAAATTCTATGAAAGTTATTTTCATATTAAAACAGTATACGCTTGTTAAAAGAATGACAATTAAAATTAAAGGAAACAATAAATTTATCCTCGAGGAATTTTTTATATATAATTTTTTAAAATAAATGGTATGACTTTATAATTATATTGATTTATTAATGGTATTTTAGTCATTTTTTGCTGCGAATTGAATGACAAAAAATTTTTGTGGAAAAGAGATGTAGGATTTCCAACGAAAATAACTACTCCATGTATAAGATTCTGGGGAACATTGAAACAATTGGAAAAATATGCTTAAATGACACAAAATCTAATAGTTGTAAATAAAATTAACACCAACTATTGTATTTTTAATGTATATAAACTGGCGAATTAGTTTTCTAAGGTAGAACTATTTGGTAGTGGAAAACATTAAAACAATTGGAATATATTTTTAAAGTGACACAAAATCTAATAGTTGTAAATAAAAGTAACACCATATATGGTATTTTCAATGTATATAAGCTAGCCAATTAATTTTCTAAGCCAAAACAGCACTACCATATTTGGTAGTGGGGAACATTGAAATAATTGGAAAATTATGCTTCAAATAAGACAAGATCTAATATTTGTAAATAAAAGTAACAGCAAATATGATATTTTGATGTATATAAGCTGTCGAATTAGTTATCTAAGCTTACATACCACTGCCATATTTGCTAGTGGGAAACATTGAAAATTGGAAAATGTTATTAAAATGACACAAAATCTAACAGTTGTAAATAAAAATAACACCAAATTTAGTGTTTTTAATGTAGGTATATAAATTGATGAATTAGTTTTCTAAACCAAAACACCACTACCAAATATATTAGTGGGAAACATTGAAATAATTAGAAAATATGTTTAAAATAATACAAAATATAAAAATTGTAAACAAAGTTAACACCAAATATGATATTTTGTATGTATATAAGCTTGGCGAAATAGTTTTCTGAGCCAAAACACCACTACCAAATATGGCAGTGGCCAGTGGGAAACATTGAAATAATTGGCAAATATTCTTAAAATGATAAAAAAAAATATAATAGTTGTAAATAAAAATAACACCAAATATGATATTTTTAATATATATATATATATATATATAAGCTGGAGAACTAGTTTTTTTAAGCCAAAACACTAGTAGGATTTGGTTGAATGCGGTTCCCAATTTCAAATGACCCCACTTAGAAAACATATAGTGAATTTAAAAAATATATATATATATATATTATTTTGTAAGAAAATGCAAATATCAAAAAGAAAAAATAAAGAGAAAATAAAAATTAATTAATAGTTATCTATAAATTATTGATGATTTTTTTTTACTATTATTAGATATGATGTGTGAATTGTAATTTATTATATTGTTTTTGACATTTAAAATCACTAAAATATTATATTTCAAATTATTTTTAGACTTTAAAATTAATTATGTATGGGACTCGGAGAATCTCAGGACTGGCTATCTGACTCTATGTTGCTTCAAATGACCATGCTAATACAATTTAAATTATATGAGTTATTTTCATATTAAAAGGCTATAAGTTTGTTAAAAGGATAAAACTTAAACTAAAGAGAAAATAAATTTATTCTGGAGCAAAATATGTGATATGTTTTCTTCTCAAGGTCTCCAAAATATCCAAAATACAAAGAAAAAAAAAGACGAAAAGAAAAAAACAATCAAAATGAAACTAACTTAATAAAAAAAAGAAACTTAAGTCTCACAATACAAGACATATTATAACAATAACCATATCTAGAGTAACATTAATACTGACTGGGATGATTTTCATATCACAAAGTCTCTGTTTCAAGCTTTGAGACTCTAGCTTTGATTGAAGTTGTAACCTTAGTTCATATTGGATCTCGGGACGATGACTCCATTGTTATTGTATCCAAACGATGGTATATGGCCAGAACTTTCGCCCAAGTAATTCTGAGAAACACTTTGTTGATGATATTGAGAGATTTCACTTATCAGCTTCTCTTTCATTCCTTGAAGAGCACATATTAGCTGGTTTGTTTCATTCATGTCGAGTTCTTTCACATCTTTCTCATACCAGTTTTCTCCATTTTCTTTGGATTCTCTTAAAGATTCCAAAGACTTTGTCTTGTTTTTCTCGTATTCTTCTTGTGCTTGCACCTGCAATGAAATTGATTCCTTTTGTGTAATTGAATGAAAATTATGTGTAAGCAACCAATTATTACATCTCTAAGTAAAAGTTAAAAAAAAATTCAGATTAATATATTCAGTAGAAAAAAACGAGATATGGTTTATATCTTAATTTTTTTTAAATAATACCATTTAATTATATATACGATCTGATATCTTAAACTTATATGTGTTTTCAAATTTAAAAAGATTGACAATGATTGTATTAGTTTATGTTTCTTTTAAGAAATTATGTACTAATCATTTATCTATGCATGCATAAGTAGCCTATACTAGTGTAGTTTAATGTTGCATAATTTGTTTTTGTTTTGTATTACTCATAAAATATAATATTTCTTATAGTTTTAGCAAATAATTTTTTTTGTAGTTACCTCAGAGAGTATTTTGTTGAGACATTGGATATTTCTATCTAGACGTACTTGAACAAGTTGTTGATTGTTGATGTATTGGTGGAGAATGACAGAATTATGGTCTCCATTTGTAAAACGATCAATTAGATCTTTAACTTCAGGATGACCAAAAGAGAACGCTTTTCCGCCCGGAGAGAACACAATCATCAAAATCTCTGCACCACTTAATGTACAAAGTTCATTAGCTTTTTTGAAAAGACCAAATCTTCTTTTTGAAAAAGTAATTTGAAGATTTTTTTTATTGGTTATTTTCTTCATCTCTATTCTCCGACGACCTTTGTTTGTTTTCACCATTTTCTTAAAATTTTCAACAAACAAAAGATGAATTGATGTTTAAACATAAAATATGTTTTTAATATTTATAAAGGTGTATTACATATGGAAGTTTAGCATTATAGGTCATTCATTATAAGTAATAAAAACTTTTCTCCAAACCATTATTTTATCAAAATTTTAATTTTCCCATTTAAGAAATATTTCCATATAAAATTCATGATATTTTGACATATGTATGCATTCACTCCCCCATAAGAAACTTACAGCTAATACACATTTGACAACTAATACGAATTTACAGCTAATGCAAATTTATTTTATCTATTTACAGCTTATACAAAATTTACAGCTAATACAAACTTTTTACAGCTAATACAAATTTTATCTATTTTTTTGTGATGTAATAATCATGACGTGGCCATGATTATAGCATTTCAAAGATAGATAAAATTTGTATTAGCTCTAAGATATTTGTATTAGGTGTCAATTGTGTATTAGCTGTAAATAGATACATATCACTCCAAAAGTAGATAAAATATATTTTTTGTATGTAGATTATTCATATTACCTTTAAAAAACTTAAATTTTAATGAATTATTTTTAATCCAAAAATAAAAGTAAGTTTTTATAAAACAGCCCACTTAATTTCAAAAAAAATGGGCAGATTACTCAAAATTACTTATGAAATTGAATTTCATATAATATATTTTGGTTTAAATTATTATGAATGTAAAATAAAAAAAATTGTTTTGATGGTTACCCAAATTTTTTAAGATATATATATATATATATACCATTTACTAGAATTATTTATCATATGATAGTGAGTTATGTTTATTGAAATAACATTTACAAGATATAAAGAAAATTATTTATACCCAACAATTGTTGAGTTCATCACTATCTTTGCTCTGATATAAAATGTAATAAGATTATAATAAATGTTACTAATTTTTAAAAACAATTAAGGATTTTTAGCTAAATTACTAAATTTTTAGAGAAATTTTATGTAAATAACTTTGGGTCAGAAATATTTTGGGAATAACGTAGGGATAGAGAAAATTCAAAAATGCCCTCAGATAATAGATGAAAATTTTCATCAAAACATCATAATTTAGTAGAAAAAACCTCATGAAGTAAAAAATAGGGAAAATTAGAAATAAAGGAGTACTAGCAACTTTTGTTGTCCATATATACATTTATTTGTAAATTGTCACTTTTTCCTAAACTACCCCTACTACTAGATTAATATTTTTTAAAAAACAGATAAAATGTAGAAATACGACTTTTAAGAAGATTTGAAAAATAAACTTTTTGATTTTAGGCAGTTTTAAGTAGGTTTTAAGAGGTTTTAAAGTCGTTATGAAAAGTTTAGAATTTGTTTTCTAACGTTCTAAATATATTAGATTACGTATTCTAGTATTTGTATATGTTCTGAAAAGTTTAGAATATGTATTATACCACTTGTACATGTTTTAACAATTTTAGAATCTGTGTTCTAAAAAGTTTTTTGAATACAATTTTTGAAAAATTTAGAATACATATTCTACCATTTGTACATATTCTGTTTGAATTAGAATATGTATTCTAGCATTTTTCTATGTTCTATGGTTTTTAGAATACATATTCTGAAAATATTAGACTACATATTCTAGAAAATTTAGAATTTCGGAAAATATAGTAACTAAATCTAAAAATAAAGAAAATAAATCTTTTAAATTTTGGAATATCGTGTATATGTTATTTATTTAAATCAGATTAAGTTATGGGGCAAACAAGTATACAACTGGTGCATCCAGATCCAAAAAATTGCTTAACATTCTTAAAACTAAGAAACAAACAAACACATAAGTTAATAGTCTTGAATCAAAAACATTATAAATTGAACCTAAATCAACACTCTTGTATCTAAAATAATCAATCTGAAATCATTCTCGACCCAATTCATCAATGAGAGAAACAGAAATGAAGATTTTACCAATTCTTTGAACACTCGCCGGAGACCAGCTAATTTAGTCAACGCTGCTCTCCACGTTTTGACTCTCTCTTGAACTGTTTCGCGACTACTCCGATCTGTTTCCCCACGGCTGAAGGATCTATCTCATAGAAAATGGGTATCACAGTGAGCAAGCCCTTTTCCTGAAGTTTCAAAATCTCCCTGAGTTCCTCAAGTCACCAAAACAAAGCAGGGTAATTCTCAGAGACCAACACGACGGCGATTTTTGACCCTTTGATTGCTTGGAAAAGCTCCGGTGAAATCGGACGGCCTCTCTCCAATTCTTGGTCGTCTTTGAAAGTTCGAATCTCTTTTGAATCTAAGTCCTTATAGAGGAAACTGATGAAAAACATCGAATCTTTGATGAGTGAAAGAAGAAGAAGATAGTGACCTGACTCGTAAAGATTCAAGTTTTATCTTAAAGCAAGATAATTTTTTTAAGATCGTGTTCATTTTCTTTTTGGGACTTTTGAGTTTGGAAGTTAGAAGCATGTGGTAAACTAACTGGTAAGTGTACGGTGTGATGTAAGTCATGTAAAATATATCTTAAGGGTAAAGATTTGCATTTTTTATTTTTTAGGAATTTTTTTAAAATTTGAGGGTATATTAGAATTTCACATTTTATAAAGATTAGTACATCAAAAATAAAATAAAAGGTATAGATGGACAAAAAATTTAAAAATGCTTCTTTATTTCCAATTTCCCCTAAAAATAATAACTTGAAATCAAAAAGGAAAACGCATTTAAACTAGATTTCGGAGTGAGTTCTGGTGATAGAAACATGAGGCAAAATTAATTGAAAAATTTATGCGTTTAAAAACAGAATGTCATACTGAAAGGAATATCCTATCATTTGTAAAAAATGTATTTTTGAATTAAAGCGTGTTCTTGAAAGAAATAGGATGAGATCAGAAAAGATTACTTGTCATATATGGAAAAAGCATGTTACAAAAAAACATGAAATTTATAAAAATAAGAAACATACCCAAAGAAGAGAGGAGGTTAAAGAGATAACTTCTCCTTATCATTTGCACATTCCGGGCTGCTGGGACGTGGATGTTTTCTTA
Source organism: Cardamine occulta (assembly GCA_028015245.1). Lineage (NCBI taxonomy): Eukaryota > Viridiplantae > Streptophyta > Magnoliopsida > Brassicales > Brassicaceae > Cardamine > Cardamine occulta. Next base: position 2,185,977 of record CM051384.1, read on the forward strand.
ATAACTTTTCACTCCATACATATTTCCAACATTTTAATTATTGTAGAATTATTTTACAGACGACTCCATAAAGAAAATTGAATTCACACCAAAAGGATTTACAATCAATTTATACCACATTTTCTGTAAACTATATTATCTTTGACATACATAATTATTATTAACAGTTCTCTCTATACATTTTGCTAGAAATCTCTAGCAAAGTTTTGTTTTTCTTATAAAAAATCTCTAGCAAAGTTGATTCCATTAATCTACAATAATTCATAATTGTTTTGAAATCTAACAAACGTTAATTATAACTTTTGGTCAACCATTACTAATTACCGATTTTGACTTTTGGTCAAAAGATTTTTCTGAGTATTCACATTTGAATAGTCATCCCTCTATTTTTCTCACGTCACACAGTATCCTTTTTCTTTCCAATTAACAATTTTTTATTTGTTAAGATATCGGACCTGAAATTGATTTATTGTGAAAGCTTACATTATTTTATTTTATTTTTCAGTGTCACAACATTTTTAACACCATTGAATTAATTAAAAACCACTGTTTACAAAATCCTCGTAATACAAAGAAGTTAAGAAAGGTCCACAAGTAAAAAGAAATTTACCTAAGATAACCTATATATATATTTTTTGGAAAACTATACATAAATCGATTTGGGTTCACAAGAACTTAATTAGGGTTTAGCATTCTTCTGATTAAACTATTGTCGTCAATTCGAAGGTAGCTAAAACATTATTTACAGTAGTTTTAATGCTTTTTTAGGTAATTTGTATGTTGTGTTTGTTCATAATAATTCAGAATTATTAATTTATAAATATGTACCATAATTATGTATATATATCTCATATTTTAAAGTTTTAAGGTGAAATACGTGGTTAAAAGTTATTACTTGGTATATGTATGTGTATACCATAGTTGTGTACATGTATAAAACTATTTATTGTTTACAATAATTTTTATTTCATTTTATTTCAATACTGAACCTAAAATACTTCATAATAAAACTCAAACAATTTTGTGTACATCATGTATCAATGAAGTTATCCACGTTAATTGAAACTATAAGAATGATACAATAAAAAGCACAAAAAAACAAAAAACCGATTAAAGGAATAAAGCACAAAAAACCAAAAAAACCATGGACTCTGGAATGAATGATGGTTTGAAGGGTATAATGGTCATGACAATCCCATAAAATGTGCACTGTTATTTTTTACTGTAGAAAGTGGCAAAATCTGAATCTCTTTCCTAAATTGTGGTTTTTTCGAGTTTTCCCTTGGAAAAACTTATTATTAAGAAAGGAAAGGAAAAAAAATGGCATTCCAGAGTCCATATCAATCATAGGAAAATTGGAAAAACTTATTAATAAGAAAGGAAGGAAAACAAAAAATGGCTTTCGCCTTGAAACCACCAGAGAAGGTAAAAAACGACCAGAGAAGGTAAGATAATACAAGTCCACAGTGCTTAACATAAACCACAGGTCCACAACGCATGAATTCAACACACAGACGCAGATGCGTATAGCTAATAGCTCAATGGAAGACAGAGTCATTAAAGATAAGTAACACACATTAACCAATACAATGGAGTTTATACTTTTTACACTGTTTATGAAGAGAATCTGTGTCGGTCATGAGGCAAAGAGTAATCAATGTTTGGTCCATGAGCGATGATCCCAAGAGGGTTTATAGAAGGAAAGCTTCCATAGTAATTTAGCTTTATATGATCCATCTTTACTGTACTGCTCAATCCCGTGATTTGGTAGATATCTTTCGTGTAGTTAAAGAGATTTGAATACTCTCTTATGAATCTTTTATCACATTTGAAGATCACCACGTAAGCCTGCAACACATAATTCTCAAAACATATGGTAAATTGAACAAAATGTCGGTAGAAAAATCCGAAAACATAACGATTGCGCTAAATCATAACCTCGTCGAATCTTATGAGAGTAACGAATAATCGAATGTCTGGTTCAGTCAAAGTGTTTCCGCAAAGAAACCGTTGTTTTCCGAGTATTTCTTCGCATTTTTCCAATGCATCAAACAATTGTTTCACTGCCTGCAAAGAGAAACAGATTAACATGTTGGAATCAAATTTTAATTACCATATTGATTAGTAAATAATAAAGTTGCTTTACCACATCATAGGCTTCTTGATTTGTAGCAAACCCGCATTTATAAACACCGTTATTTATCCCATCGTGAATCCATTTGTTAGTCTCATCGATTATGGTTTGGAGATTGGGAGGATAAAGATCGAAAGAATGATTTTCCGCAACATGATTGAACTCGTTATTGAACATTCGGAGTATCTCAGAGCTCTCATTGTTAACTATAGTCTTGAGCTTTTTATCCCAAAGAACCTACAATAAACAAAGAACCCGAAAAATCCAAAAGTTTAATAAAGAAACAGAGCAAGACTTGAGATTAGGCCATACCATGGATTTAAAAAAACAAAAAAGCTTACAGGGACAGTGTATTTTCCCTTGTAGTTCGAGCTAGCAATATCATAAAGTTCTCTTACGCTTTTCGCACCATTAAGATGATCAGGATCAGCTCCAAGAACCTCTGTATCTGACTCTGGAAAAACCCATCCCATATGCTCATCGCTTTCTTTGGTTTTTCTCCACAGTGGTTGAACAGACTAATGAACAAACAGAGCAAATTATTTTCTGTAAAAATCGAAAAGGATATGTCAAAAACCGATTCTTTACTAACCGAAAAGCTTATTGCTTTGTCAAGTCCTTTGAGTTTCAAGACTGCAAGACATCTACAAGCCCATGGGCAAGCGTAAGAGATATAAAGATGGTATCTTCCTGATTCTGCTGGAAACTGAGAATCAAGATTTAGTGAAACTAAGTTGCGAAATGATGTTGCGGTTCTACGAAAATCCGACTTCTCATTAGCTATTGACGTAGCCATTGTTGATGTACACTGGATAAAAGAAAAACACAAGAACATTAAAACATCATTATGAAACCAGACATAACTCAAATGAAGCTACAACAACAGAACAGAACACTCAAAAACTTGAGTGATCTTACATCTAAGATAAGTTACTTTTCTGACGAACAAAATTAAGAACTTGGTCAAGAATGATTAACATAATATAAGAATGAGTAAAGTAATAACTACTTAATAAAATAATAAATAGAGATAAGATTAGATCGAAAAAATTGACCAGAACGATGTAGCGAGTCTTCAACTGTTCTCTTCGATGGTAAATAAATGTTAAATTTTGAGTCAACATTGGTGAGCAGAAGAAGCTTCTTTATTGGACAAGGAGAGAAAGAAAAGTCTTTTTTTCTTTCTTTTGACAAATGTTGCTATTTCTGAGATACTTTCGACAAAGAACCTTGAACTCAACGACAATACAGTAAAATCATTCGTTTGCCCGCAAGTTGGGCATTTGGTTTGGCAACGAACCTTATAAATAAATCTTCACACGATCAATCTAAAATATCCCAAAAATATAAAGAATAATGTGTAAACCATGTTTTCACAACGAACATTTGGATTCTTTAACCATGGTTTGCCCATGCATAAGTCAATGGAAGAATCCAAACAGAAATAAGCAAACCATGTCTATAAGTCAATGGAACAATGCTCATGTAATGTCAATCAATGATGACTTGACATGTGGGAGAAAGCTTTGTGAATGTAAGAAGCTTCTTGTAGTTCTCTAACTCTTGCTCGGTTATAGAAGGATCTTTGAAACTCAGAGTCAGTTTCTTGAGGACTGCTGAATTTTCAAGAAAGTATTTCACTAGTTTAATGATCCCAGTTTCATCTTTGATCATCCGTTCCTTAATCTCAACATACTCCAGCGTCGATTTTAAACACCGAGGTACGTTGGTAAAGTCGATTTGCCTAAGCTCCTTGGAATCATAATAGTCCTACAAAAAAACAAGCTAAGTTTACAATACGTTTTAACAATGTTCAGATTGTTGAAATGATTTTTACCACATTCAAAATGATTTTTACCAACAATGAAAGGATTTTCAGATTTGGACAGCTCTCAAGAAAGGCTAGCAATAGTTGCAACGATGAGCTGAAGAACTTAAGTTGCAAATGATACAAGTTATGGATTTGGGGAATCGGTCCCGGCCACTTTGGAATAACAATAAAGCACCTTCAAGAAGAATAAAAAGGATACACATCAGATATTTTTCATAAGAGAATGAAAATAAATTCAACTGTTAGACATGCATCACAAAGTATATATATATATATACCTCTAGAGTCCATTGACAGATGATCATATGTCTCACACTAGATATCCTGGTTAAAAATCACAGAAAAGATCACACTTTCTTAAATCCTGTGGTTGCAAAGGACTGCCATACTTAAAATTAAATTTGGTACCAATGTTGACCATGAGCAAAGAACTCAGGCTCTTTACCACAATCCTATCAGATTGACTTTCTGATAAACTCAAATATTCGAGTTGTGGTGCATCAATCTCAGCCATAAAGTCTGTATCATCCCTATTGCTTGCAAATATTAAACAACATCTCTTCAGAGTCTGAGATCTCACACGCAGAAACAACAAAACTTTCTCATTCAAAATATCAAAAGGCCTAATAAGTTTAAGATCTTCAAGAGCAGGACAACCTAATATGAGCTTCTCAACAACCAAAGGACCATCATAATTGTAACAAATAGTATGTAGATGCAAGATCTTGAGACAAGGTAGAGAAACAACAAACTCTGGATTCTTTAACACAGCATTTTCAAGCTTCAAAGAGACCAATGTCTTGCTCTTGTAAATGTTCTGAGGCATGAAATCATTTCTAAAATGATCTCTGGTACAAATATTCAAAGTAACATCCAAATGTTGAATTCCACGATCAACCACTATACCTATCAACTCCATCACTCGATCAGTGTCGTTATTATACCATACCTGATGCCGTATCTTGAAATTTTGCAGGTGTGACCCATGGTTAAACTCCATAAACCTGTCCATGAACCTTTCAAAGATTTCTCCGCAACCAATGTGATAGGTGGCTAAGTGAAGTCCAGGAACACTTAACCAAAGATTTCTCCATCGAGTAGATAAACCACTTGTTTTAACAGAATCTTTGGTCCGAATATTTAAGAGTATCTGAGTTAGCAAAGAATCCGGCAAATCGCAGATTGTATCGCACCCCATCCCTAAAGCATGAACAACAACAACAACATCAAAATCGAATCCGAGTTTTATCCAAAATTCTAGGGTTCAACAAAGTCGATCAAAATCACTTCGTAAACATATAACTGAAGGAGGAATAAGAACTTACAGTCTCCGTTGATTTGATTTGAAGGCAGATTATCCCCGGAGATTTCGTCAAAGTGATAACTTAAAGATAATCGTTAAATTGATCGGAGCAGTTTTATATTTTAGGTTTTGCTCAATCTACCTTATCAAACGGGCTTGTTCAGCCCAAAAAGGCCACTAAAAGGACCAAGGCAAGTTACTTGAGGCTTACGGTAAACCTTGTGTAGGAAAGTTCACATAGGAAAGTTCTAATAAAGTATATAAGGAACATTCATGTTTTATTGCATTAGTTACCTATTCGCTTTGAGGAGATAAAGCTTATGAATCTTCATGTGGGATCATAACCCTTGAGCCAATGGGTTCATTCAATGACTCGCTTTAACAAGAAGAAAATCGAAAGACAGAATGAAAATTATGAAAAAAGACAGAGAAGATGATAGCAGAAGTGTAGGCTAATAGAAGAGTGATGTTGCTGCATTTGGCGTATGGAAATACTTGCTAATTCAAGCTCAAGATTTATTGCTTTTAGTTCTCTATGTTTTGGAGTTTGATTACATAGCAACTGTCGAATTAAATTTTCTGTGTACATCAACTTTATCCACCAGATGTTTGTCAAATCATCTAAAAGACAACTTTTTCGTGGGTGCAAAAATATCTGTGACTAGCAATTTTGTCATCAGTCTTACTTTATTTACGTAAACTTTTTTTTTCATTTACTCTTTCTCTGCAAACTAGTTCTTACATACATGTCACGTAGAAAATTGATTATTTGTTATTCTTTATCGACATGTAGAAGATTTTTTGTGCTAATTCTCGACATATTCTCATGTCCTCCTCATAACTATTGGTCATGTATGACATGTTTTATATTTATCTCTTGTTTATGTCTTTCTATTGATTAGGATAATGCTGAAGAAAGATGGAAGAGTGGAGGCTCAACCATGGAACATCAATCATCATTGGGGAAAATTTTCGTTTCATCTTCCCTTTGTCTGGCTCGATTACAGAACATAGTTATTTTTGTAATCTTTTTTTATATTCATTGATTCTAAATTAAATCAAATCTGATGTTCGTATGTAGTTGAAATAGTGAAAACTTGTGAAAACAAAAGTTTTTTTTTTTTGGTCAAAACAAAAGTTATTAAAATTACTAATCAACTGGTAAAGGTAAACTCAAATCCCTATTCTATGTACTAATTAAATACTAAATGTGTATACCCATGCATACGCACATATTTTATTCATGGATGTTTCTAATCCTCCGTGTCTTCTAATTGAAGCCATCACACCTGTATGGTGTCTACTGCATCTTCAAGCCTTAGTTGTGTCAAGGCCTTGTGAGACACATCTAACTCTTTCTATAATAGTTTTTTTGGTGGAAGACTAATATTCATATATTGATACAGATAAAGCTAACTGCATATTCAAAGTCTTCTTCATTGAAAAAAAGAAATTCAAAACCTTCATTTTTTCTCTCTAAATTATACAAAACGATATATTATCCATGCATTACAACTTTAGCCACAGATTAAAAAAAAAAAACAGATGAGGACACACGAGCCATCTACATTACAACAGTCAACAGATGCTCTAATTACCTTGTGGAAGAACTCTTTTAGAGCGCAAGATAGGACTGATGTTGAGATTTCGATACAATACTCGTTATCATCCAAGAGTCTACGTGTCTCAAGTTAAACCTTGAAAATTGTCTAAGAAATACTTAAGCCTAATTGCAATTTTCATGAGAATAGATCATTCCTACACTAATGTTGAATGAAACAACGGCTGTTGTGCCCAATGGCATGTCAATCAATGATGATTTGACATGTGGGAGAAAGCTTTGTGGATGTAAGAAGCTTCTTGTAGTATTCTCGCTTTTGCTTTGTTATAGAAGAACACATGAAAATCAGAGTCATTTTCTTGAGGACTGCTGAATTCTCAAGAAAGTAATTCACTAGTTTAATCCAAGTTTCATCTTCCGTCATCTGTTTCTTAATCTCAACATACTCCAACGTCGATATTAATTAAGCACCGAGGAACGTTGGTAAAGTCGATTTGCTTTAGCTCCTTTGAATAATACAAGTCCTACGAAAAAAGCTAAGTTTGCTATATGTTTCAACAATGTTCATAGCCAAACCACAGATTCGAAAAGATTTTTACCAACAATAAAAGGCTTTTCAGATTTGGAAAGCTCTCAAGAAAGGCTGGCAATAGCCATAAGGATGAGCTGGAGAACTCAGCCTGCAAATGATACAAGTTGTTGAATTTCGGAATCCGTCTCGAGTTTGGAATAACAATAAAACATCTGCAAGGAGAAAAAAAAAGGATACATGTGAGATATTTTTTCATAGAGAATTCATATATATTAAATTGTTATCATCACGGAGTATATATATATTTACCTCTAGAATACATCCACAGATGATCATATGTCTTACACTAGATATCCTGGCTAAAAAATCACAGAAAATATCATGCTTTCTTAAATCCTTTGGTTGCAAAGGACTTAAAATATCACACTTAGAATTATAATTGGTAAGAATGTCGATCATGAACAAGGAACTCAGGTTCTTTATCATTATCTTATCAAATTGACTATTTGATAAACTCAAATACTCGAATCGTGGAGCATCAATCTCAACCGTAAAATCTTTATCTGCCATATGAATCGCAAATCTTAATAAACATCTTTTCAGAGTCTGAGACCTCACACGCAGAAACATCACAACTTCTTGATTCAAAATATTAAAAGGCCTAATCAGTCCAAGATCTTCAAGAACAGGTCATCCTGAAATGAGCTTCTCAACAACGAAAAGACTATCATTACCGTAGCAAATAGTACGCAGACACAATGTCTTGAGACAAGGTAGAGAAACGACAAACTCTGGGTTCTTTAACTCTACATTTGCAAGCTTCAAAGAGACCAATGTCTTGCTCTTATAAATGTTCTGACACATGAAAACATCTCTGTTATGAGGATATAGAGTAATATCCAAACGTTGAACTCCACGATCTACCACTGTACCAATCAACTCCATTAATCGATCTCCACTGCCATAAAATTTGTCATACCATATCATGAAATTATGCAGGCGTGACCCGTGGTTAAACTCCATTAACCTGTCCACGAACTTGGCAAAGACTTCTTCTTTAGGAAAGTGACTGGTGGCTAAGTGAAGTCCAGGAACACTTAACCAAAGATTTCTCCATTGAGTCGATAAAAAACTTGTCTTAACAGAATCTTTGGTCGGAATGTTTAAGAGTATCTGAGTTAGCAAAGAATCTGGCAACTCGCAGATTGTATCACACCCCATCTCTAGAGCTAAATAACAACAACAACAACACCAAAATCAAAATGAAAATCAATACCAAAATTAACATCAAATCAAAATCGAATCCTAGGGTTTCTCAATTTTTTCCCAAATCTTAGGGTTCAAAGTCGATCTAAATCACTTACTTTAACGTACTACCATAGAAGGAGGAATCAAGAACTAACCGTCACCGTTGATTTGATTACTGCTGAAGATATCGCCAAGTGATAACTGATGAATAGAGAGATGATCAGATGATCGGAGCGGTTTTATTTTCTAGGTTTTGTTCATTCTACCTTAAGAAACGGGCTTGTACGGCTAAAAAGTAAATTACAAAAAAACAACCTAGGGGGGGGGGCAAGATGAGAACGTCCCACTCTATTATAATGTTTAGATTTGGATAGTAATTGTTTTTTCCGATAAAATGTGAATTATATTACCAAAAGGAAAAAAAAAGTTTAGATACAGAACTTTACGGGCAAGATACTTCAATGGCCAAATAGAAACTAAAAAGAGCTAATTAGAACAGAGTGCTAAGAAGAGAGCTAAGATCGGGTATAAACCGTTGGGATAGTATTCGGCCACATCCCTTCCTATACCGGCAAACAAGAAGAGTATCTCTAATACTTCTGTCCATTTGGGTAAAGACTGAAGCAGAAGTGGAAGATACAGTACAGAGCTGTGCAACTTATAATCAGTGCATCATCTAACTAAGTAAAATCGAAAATTGTGAAAAGTAGCATATATAATCATGAAAATCAAAGGTTATGTCTCTGAGTTGCCTCTTTAACATATATCAGATTAACATATACCACTGCAAACCTCCTATTGTAATTTCATGTCATAGCATCAAAAGTATCACAATGAAGCTTCTTCCATGATATTAAAATATCATAGCAAACCTAATAAATCCTGTCTATTACTGCGATTTTCATGAGAATAGATAATTCCTACACTAATGTTCGACGAAACAACGGTCATGTGCTCAACAGCATCATCAGCTGCATGTCAGTCAATGATAACTTGACATGTGGGAGAAAGCTTTGTGGAAGTAAGAAGCTTCTTGTAGCTCTCTGCCTCTTGCTTGGTTATAGAAGGATGTTTGAAACTCAGAGTCAGTTTCTTGAGGACTGCTGAATTCTCAAGAAAGTAATTCACTAGTTTAATCCCATTTTCTTCCTTCATCATCAGTTTGTTAATCTTAACATACTCCAGCGCCGATATCAAACACTGAGGCACAATAGTGAGTTCAATTTCCTTTGGCTTCGGTAAAACATAAAAGGGCTGTGAAAAATCGATATGCTTTCGCTTCCTTGAAACAGACAAGTCCTGCCAAAAATCGATTTGCTCTGGCACCGTTGAATCAGGAAAGTCCTGCGAAAAAAGACAAACTGAGTTTAAACGAAAGATGTTCAGAGTCTAAGACAGAGTTACTAGGTAAATCATCAATAAAAATGCCTTACAAAGGTAAGATCTTCAAGAAGAGGAGAGGCTGAGATGAGCTTCTTTATGATCAACAGACCTCCCTGACTCTTATAATAATTTTTTTCTAGATGCATAATCTTGAGACTAGGTAGAGAAACATCAAATTTGGGATTCTCCAGCCCTACGTGTACGAGCCTTAAAGACACCAATGTCTTGCTCACATAAACATACTTAGGTATGAAATGTATAACAGGCTGACGCATTTCAGTCTCAACATCTAGATGTTGAACTCCACGATGGACCACTTCAGCTATCAACTCCAAGACTCTTTTGTTAGCGTCGCTGGAATAGTAATACTTTATTTTCTGTATTTCTTGAAAAAAATCAGAAAAAGTGAGCTCTCTTTGTTTTTTCCAATAATATGAATTCCCATACTTTATCTTGAACTTTTGCAAGCATGATCCGCGGTTAAGCTTCACAAATCTGTGCATCAACCTATTGAAGGCTTCTCCTCGAAGAGATAACTTAATGGTCGTTAAGTCCAATACGGAAACCTTTAGCCAGAGAAATTCCCATCTTTTCGATAAAACGCTCGTCTTAACCGAATCGTTGATTGGAAGGTATGAGAGTATCTTAGCTACCAAACAATCTGGCAATTCACTGATTATATCAGGCCCCATCCCTAGAGAATCAACAACAAAAACGACAAAGATCAAAATCGATGAGTTTCTCAACTTTATCCAAAACTCTAGGGTTCGAAATCACTTCGGGAAACTTACAATTCAAGAGAGGAATCTACGTCTGAAGAACTGATTGACCGTCAATTTTTGGCATTAAATTTATTCCAAAATCTAGGGTTTAAACGCTCGTAGAAAGCTAGGAGACAAAGTTTAGGGTTTCTTTTTTGGGCCCAAAAGGCCACTAAAAAGCACAAGTTAATTATTGCATTAGTTACCCAATTGGCATTGGGGTAAAAGCTCTTGAATCTTCCCATGGTATCATAATCCTTTACCCAGTCGGGTACATTCAAGTTACAGATGGGATAAATATATAATGGCTCTCTAAAGAGTCATCCTCTTCATGGGAAGATCATGAGCCAAAGCCAATTATTATTAAGCAACCTTTGGAAGATAGCTACGACATGAGTTTAACAATTATGATATCACTATAACAACAAAAATATTGAATTTATAACATTACAGATTCAAATAGATCGGGATGCTCAGTTTTCAAGTGCTTATCAAGCTTAGAATACGTCCCAGAGAATTCACAATCGTTGACAGGACAAGACCTTGGTTTAGCATTCATGAGACGTCGTCCGGTTCTCGTCACCGTGGTCATCTCAATGACTTCTCCTCTGCATAGAGGGCAGTTTAAGGTCTCGATCGGGTTTAAGCGCTTGCTGATCATGTTTTTTCCACGGAATTTCTTGAAACAATTGGAATGACGAGCATTCGTGCCGCACATGTAAGGACGACATCCATTGAAGGAGGAACAACATTGCAAGAGGACAGCATTGTGTGGCGGTTCTATGCATATCACACACCGTGCATCCTCCCATTCAGGCTGAATAGCCAACTCAGGTGCATAGTGAATGTTGTTCCTCGAAGACCGAAGTGGGTATGGTGATACTCTAACCCTGTTGTTTGACCAAGAAATACGCCTTCCCTCACACATTTTTCCTGCTAAATTATTTTAACAATTACCAGAAAACGACATTCATCAAAATTATTATGTAAGTAAACAATTTCATAAACCACATGTACATAGAATATATATATAGTTGGCTTGAAGAAAATCACATTGACTGACATTTATGGTTGGATGCTATTCAACTATGCTATAATGGTATTCAATTAATGATATAATGGTGTTAAACTATGCAATACAAAATATGATTATGGTACTTAAATAAATAAAGTCTCATTAAAATTCAAACCAAATGAGTCTCCTAAGAATTTGGTTTGATGGAGATAAGAATAAAACATACATACCATAATGTACATAATTTTGACCGTATAATTTTTGCTATATATATATATATTGTTAACCAAAAGGTTCTGGTCTTTTTACCATCTGACTAAACCTCCTATGATGAGTGTAGCCGTCAAGTACCTCACTTACAAGGTTTTCTAATGGGTCTAAAGCGCGACACTATTTCAACTTATCAAATAGATTTATTTAGATAATTCTGCACTTGAGAATAATCGATCTCTGACCTAGACCAATAGGGAAATTCCACCACCACTTGGTTAATTTTTGCTATATTGCCAAAACTTTTAATATTTCATTGCCCTATTTTGTACAAGGGATTAAGTAAGTAAGGAAAGGAACTTGTTATTTTTGACATTTTTGAGTAATTTGGGATAGTAGAATAAAAAATAATTTTTATTTTTGGGTCAAAGTTCAATTAGAGTAGAAAAATAATTATAAGTAAGAAAAATAGTTTTTAATTAAAAAACCCCTCAACTAAAGATGAATCATAAAAAAAAACTCTTCAATTATATAATCAATAAAAAACTATGAACTTTAAATTCGTTAATGAAAAAACTCCTCCGTCTTCAATTCCGTTAAAATTTAAAACGCAGTGTTTTCTAAAATTAAAAATAACGGTTTTTAGTAATAAAATCTCTCAAGTAAATATGAATTGTAAAAAACCCCCTCAATTATAGATTTAATGAAAAACCCATCAACTTTAACTCTGTTAATGAAAAAACTCTGCTGTGTACAGTGCCGTTAAAATTGGACTAAATTTAAAACGTAACATTTTTTTGGGGTCAAAATGACACGACATGTTATAAATTGAAAATAATATATTCTAAAATAAAAACGCCATGAATTTTGATGTTTTAAAATAAAATAAAAAAAAAATTATTGACTTTGACAAATCCAATAACCTTTTAGAACATAAAATTCATAATAACAAGATTATGTACAATATAAAAACTCATAAAAGCGTCATACTACATGTTGAATTTATTGAATGGTCTTTTATCTCTTTAAACGGTTGTTGCCACTATATAATAAACAACCGTTCAAAGAAACAAAAAACCACCCAATGAACCTAGTTTGTCGTATGAAGTCTTGTTTTTCTAGATTTTTATGTTGTAAAATGTTTGATTTTGATTTTGATGTTTCATGTAATCTTGTTATAAAATTTTTTATGTTCTAATAGGTTTTTGAATATGTCAAAAGTCAACTAAAAACACATGTCTTTTTTATTTTAGAACATCAAAATTAATGTCGTTTTCATTTTAGAATATGTCGTTTTCATTTTAGAATATGTCGTTTTCATGTCGTTTTGACCCAAAATAAAAAGAAAATAAAAAGTTATGCTTTAAATTTAGTCCAATTATAATGGCACTGTGGACAGACAGATTTTTTCATTAACTAATTTTACGGTTACATCATGCGGTTAACCAATGATTTTTATACAGTTACGGTTAATTAACAGTTATAATTAATAATTTATTTTAATCTTAACTAATATATTTTTACGGTTAACGGTTACTGTTATTAACCATTTAATATAGTTACGGTTGAAAACGGAATGGTTACGGTCTACAATACGGTTACAGTTAGATTTTGGTCATGCCTATTCAGAAGTAACATCTTTTACATGCGTAAAGATGTGGGATATTTGGTTGACTTGCCTCACTCACGCATTGTCCTTCTCGGCGACATATTGTTTTTATTGATTGTTTCTCAATTCAGCTTTGCCTCTGTAATCCCTGTGTTTGATGGTATTTAATTAAGGCTTCAATCAATCACTGAGATTCAAATTTTGTTTCGTGTTTCTCACTCTTTATTGTGTTTTTTTTTTGGAAATTGACTAGCAATCAAAAAACGGAAGTGCCACAGCTCTGATCTGGGGAGCATCACCTCAGTCACGGTCTGATCGGCAAAAGGATAGAGTAGAAACCAATCCTGATCAGTTGGCTGCTGCTTCAGCTCAGGCTGATATATCCTTGAAAGCATTTTCTTTGCCACATATTTGATTAGTTATGGTCTGTGTGGTGCTTCTTGTTATATTTTAGATATGTTTTTGGTTAAATCAAGAGTTCCTTAACTAACCTCGACACAGAATGACCATATCAACGGGTCATAGGATTGTACAATTCCCATCCTCATATTACCGTTCTTCCTTCCCATGTCGGTGTGTATCATTCTAACTTTTAGCAAGTACAATTTTTTTTTTTAATAAACTGCGGGAGTTCCAAGCCTTTGGCCCATAATCTCTTTCGGTATCCGGAACCAACATTTAGTCCATTTCTATTTAAAGAATGATTCTTCATCCAAAAAGAGGATTGAACGCAGGGCACAAAAGAATCAACCCCTTGTGCTACCACTAGCAACCTCTTTGGTAAAAAACAAATTTTTGGGTGTCTTGTTTCTTGCATATGTTTTTTTTATCTTGTTCGTTGTATCTATATGTCCTGTTTCTTGCTGCAGATGTTCAGATACAAGCTATGTATTAGCTTTTAGAAATTGGGTTTATTGGCCCCATATTTTTCTGTTTTATTGAAGACGGTAACAAGGTTAGTATTTGCTATGAGTGGCATTAGGAAGTTGAAAATTTTCGAGAAAAGCTCTGAATTAGGTTAGTTTGATATTTCCTTTCGGGGGCTTTCTTTGTTAACAATGCTGAGGCCAACAGCACCGGAAGAGATGGAACAAGTGGAAACTATAGCTCAGCTATAGAAATTGACCCGATGGACATGTCTGAAAGCATGCAGAAGCGATACTCCAATCAAATTTGGAAACCAGGTATTTCTCAACATGCTCCTTTGGGATTATGAACACTACTGTGTACATTTACGTAATTACTTAAGCTAAAGATTTTACGTGCAGCATAATAGGCAGTGGCCGACCCAAATATATTTTACTGGAGTCAAAATATATACTATATTAAATAATTATATATAATAATCAATATATAATATATATAACTTTATTTTAAAAATCCAATTTATAATATTTGATTATTTTTATGGTTAAAAACTAAACAAATACTAATATTTTAGAGCTTGAATATATCAACTTGAATCCATTAAGCATATAACCAAAAAGTTAAAGTTTATTACATAACCTTAAATTAATAATATATGTTAGAAATAACATTATATCTATAAGCATAAATAAATAATTGAAACTTTTCATTTAATAATACTACTAGATTTACATAACAGTCAACATGAAATATTTGTTTCTTTATGTGCAACTTTTAACATGTTCATACCAATAAAGAAGACTAAAGACAAGAAACTGCTTTTGTTATATAAGCTTACAAACAGAAGCTGAGTAATACATGACACATTTTTTTGTTCTTTATGGTAGTAAATAACAATTAAACACAAATGTAAAACCAAATTGGTGATCAACTAAGAGGTCATCCTCTGTTAGGTTGTGTTCATAGACAATAAAGCTGGTACAAGATACCAACCAAAACCGGAAAACCTAGTAAACACTTAACAGCCTTGTAAACTTTCATATCAGTGCAAAATAAACGAGCTAGGAAGAGACTAAATAGAAAAACCATAGCTGAAGCCAAAACAATCACTTGTCCTTTCGTAATATTTTTTCCTTCTGAAGAGTCCATTAGCTCTCTCTTAACCACAGTAACGATTGCCTTGACAAGACCTAAACCCGTTCTGCGAACATGGGTGAGAAAAAAACATACCATGAGCCAAAAACAAGTAGTCTTCCTAAGAAAAAAATTATCAAGATTTAGCTAAAATGTTCTTCTAAACTCTGTTTTTTAAACTGATTTATCATCAAAATTTTGCACAAACAAAAAAAACTCAAAACAGTTTGTACTTGCTACTTTTAAAAATTATCAAGAAAATAGTTACTCATGTTCTTCAGAGATTAAACCCGTCCTCTCTACTATTGAGCTCAATGACTCCTCCCAATTCAGGATCTTGAGTGGATCGTTTCTGTATCTCTCCCTCATTTCCTTGAAATGATTACCAAATTCACCATCGAGGTTCTTCACATCGTTCGTGCTAACATCGTAGAAGACAGGAATCACCAAGAGGTTACCTTGTTGCGCGTGCTCGTGAATCTTTTGAAGCTCATTCAAGCACATCTCTGACTCTGTATACCTCTTGGAGAAGATAAGGATTGCAATGTTCGAATCCTCGATCTTTGTGGAAAGGTTTCGTATGTCTCTCCTACTTACTTCTTCTCTGTCAATGAAAACGTTGACTCTTTCATCTGTCAATCCCCACACTACATATTCATCTCCATTGAAACTGATGAACACCTGAGGAAGTTGGTATGGTCGTGGTTCTTCCATGGGAAGGACTGAGACTTTCTAGATTTATTTTTTTTCCTTACGTATCAGAAGCTCTTTTCTGAATTTAGGCCTGAGAATTTCTTGCTTTTAATAGAATCTGAAAGACTAATTTCTTCTTTTGGACCCAAAATTTTTACTAAAAAAAATTTTGAACACTAATTATTTTTAAATGAGTAATAATTTTGTAAATTTTATAGTTCAAACTAAAAATATATACACATAACAAAAATTTTTGACCCTCTTCAATCTAATTTTTTAAAATATTTTAATTTTTATATATAAAAAATTAAAAAAAATCAAACCTTTAATTATTAACACCCTATATTAGATTCCGGAACGATCGCCACGGTCTCCCATCTAAGCCGGCACTGCTTTTGGACCAATTCATGTCAAAAGTCTACGCAAGGCAATTCATGTCAAAAGTCTACGGCAGGCCATGTCTATTATTTAATGTGTAGGCCATGTCTATTCTTTAATGTGTCGTTGTCTACACACACATATATTTATATAACATTGTGGTAATTATGTTTATGGTAATAAACAATAAAAAATTAATAACATGGTATTGTTAATTTTTTATTAGTTATCTCTCCTCCACATTAAAATCTAGAAAAATGCTCATATAACAAATTTAATGCAATATTTTATTAACGATCAAAATATTTGGCTGAGATCAGTTCAAATTTTAACGGATAAGTATTTTGTTAACACGATAAAAATATTATATCATATGACATATCACATACTATAAATTATTATTTAACGTGATATAAAATGTGTCATAATTATGTATTTATACGACGACTAATAGATAAAATTTTAACAAATAAATTATCGCTTAAAACTTTATCCATAAATATATTAATATGTTTGCAACATATTTTATACTATATTAAATAATATCTTAGATGTGAATCCATATATGCTTGAGTTCTCTATATTCTTGAGTGATACCGCTTTGAAACCAGGGTTTGTGGTTAAGAAGCTGAGAAAATCAAACCATAAAAGATTTTAAAGTACCAAAAGGCTATGAAAGAAGTAAAGAGAGCTTCTTGTTTCGTCTTTTCAATATTTCCCCTTGTCGCTGCATATGTGAATATGAACTTTGATTTTTGTAGGTGAGACGGTATTTCGACTATAGGCATTCAATGGAAGTGTGAACGAGATCTGGAGACAATTTACTCAGAAAATACCATTAATCAAACTTATGATCAATCACGAAAAGCCAATGATTAGAAGAGAAGCAAATGAACATCAGTGTTCTTGTTCATGCTCAAACAAAACCGGTATCATCCATGGTGTGACTGTTGTCTAGTAGCAAGAGAGAATCAAGATGGCGAGCTCACACTGGGCAAACAAAGTATGTTCGTTATCAATGAAGAAGAATAGACTTAGTAATAAGGGAAACACAACACAGAGATAAACAATAGAGAAACATAGTTCAAAAGCCAAACGCCACAACACTTAACTGAACACAAAGGCGTTGTTGATATGTTCTACTCTTCCTAGTAGTGCAAGATAGAAGCCGTTAATGGAAAACCTATTTTCCACATAGCAGTCTGGAAATTTTTACCGGAGGGTTTCTCACAAATGGAAGTAATTTCACCTTTTGCTAAGGATTTATTATGTGAAGACAACCATCCGTCTTTTCATATACCAGGGAACTCAGAGAGATATCTCAATTTTCAAAATAATTACAGAAAGTAAAATGTAAAAATACTTGGGTTCCTTACTGCTAACAACTTTTATGATAATAACTTTTTTATAAGCTTTTTATATAAGCTTTTATATTATAAAAAGTGAAAATAATATAAAAAGTTATAAAAGCTTATAAACATCTGATAAAATATTATAACAAAGGTTATAAAAGCTATTAACATCTTATAAAAATATTATAAACATCTTATCAAATCTTATTATATAAAGCTTGATGTCAAAACATAAGCTTTTATAATGTTTATGTTTTAGCCTTCATCTAAACGTTATTGGCTATACCATTTGAAAACTCATCTGATAAAACTTTTTATAGGCTAAACTTTTTATAAGCTTATAAACATCTGATAAAATAGGCTAAAAATTTACTATTTTAACATGAAAAATTAATTATTTTAACTATTGATTATAGAAAACTAGAAATAAATAAATATTAATCGTAGTTGAAAAAACTACAATTTACAATGCGATATTCGGAATGCCGTGGTCCATGAGCAGTTAGTTGATATCTCAGATGCAGATCATAGGAGGCTAGACATATCCGGATGCTTTGGTTGTTTTTGCTTGCATTTGTTGTGTAAAAACGGTTTGCACAAATCCTTATAGTTTTTACTCGACTTTATGAATCGTATTGGAGTTTACACTAACCGTTTTCTTTGTTTTGTTTCATGTACGTTGCGCATATTTTATATTCGGCCTTCGAGAAAGCGTAAAAATAATATTAAAATCAAAACATACAGCAAATTTAAATTGTACTAGCAACCACATACGATCTTAATTCGAGAACTACCAGCGTCTGATAACTCTTTGTACTTCTCTTCACTTCTCTTTAATGTTATATTCGTCAGAACCCAATGCTGCTTTGTCAAGCTCAGCCAATGCTTCACGTGCCTTTCTAGTCTCTGCATCTCTGTCCTCCAATATATGTTTGAGAACAGAACTTGCATATTGGACCTCCTCGCGTAAGGTCACTGAGTCTGTCCGAACAAAAAATTTCTCCATGTCATATATCACTTGTTGAACTGTGCTTGGCGGGAGGAATGATTTAACAATGAGTTTCTTCCTAGTAGTACTCGCCCTGGTACCATTTATCAAGTTATTATAATTGTTCAAATGAGACTGAGAACTCCCATTTGAAGCAGCAGCACGCAATTCTGTTCGGACTCTGAAAATTAACAGAAAAAATAAAAGAGAAATTGCTCAAATTGCATAATCCAGCTCAACAAGGCGTTTCAATGGCAAAGAGTCACTTCAGTTTCCTGGCAAATACATAAATTTTGAACAAGAGATATTGAGATTCTAACCTCTGAAACAACTTGGAAAGAGATAACATGCTGGCTGACAAAAAGGCTTGTGTCCCGTTACTGACGAAGATTCTAACCTCTGAAACCTTGAAAAAATCCTGGAAACAGAATGTTCAATGACAAAGAAGCTCTATAAAACATGTTCACAAAAACAAAGCATGGGCTCTCTGCAATTTTCAGTTCAAGGGAGTGAACTCGTTAAAAATCTCTTGTCTCATTTACTGCGGATTTTTCTACTAGTTCTCTTAATTCAGACACGGGTAAACTTTCAGACAGTAAAGACATTTGTGGCTTTTTCTACTAATTCTCTTAATTCTCATTTACTTACATTTCAAGCTCTGCTTTATGCTCCTTTACAAACAAAGGAGTAGAACACACACACAGTGAGAGTGAGCAAACTAAAACAAGTAAAAGACTAAAGCTTACAAAAGTTTCTAGTCTCAAGTTCACTAAAGTCACAAGCTTTATGGTTTTTAAGGTTTTAAGAAGTTCAAATCCGCACAAATAAGTAAGCTACCTCTAAGAACAGAGAGAGCTACAAAGATATTGCTGACTGTTCATGCGATCAGCTTCTGTGAACAATGATTGTTATGAATATTGTTATTAGAATCAAGAACTGTGCTATAAAGGTTGAAGCATGTATGGTTCAGGTCTACCGCATTTGATTCAAAGGGCTTTTGATTCTAAGTTGAGTGCATATGAGCGGAATCAAGAGGATAACAAAGGGAATCAAGTTGCGAATAATACAAGGCCATCAAATTTATGGCCTTTTTATCACATAGCTTAAGGACCCTAACATAATACAAAATGAGGAAGAAATTAATTAGAAATAAGAAGAAAACCTAGAAAAGAGGAAGAAACCGACGACGGTGTTAGAGTTGCCGTGATGGGTTCTAATAATGTTCACAAGAAACAAAGTTCCTGAGATCCTGAATCAGGACAAGCTAGGGTTCGTCACAGAGAATTGAAGAAAGAAGAAGATGAACAGTTGCTTTGAATGGAGAAGCTGAAGGGCGGAACAATAATGGTAGTCAATGTGCAGCAAGGTTGGAATGGGAAAAAGTATGTGTTGTGCGGTTCAAGTTTTTATTTTTTAAGAAAAGAGGAACACTTACCAAATTTTTTTTTTCCTCTGTCAAAATGGATTGAATCTCATGGATCAATCCAAACCAAACCAAACCAAACCATTTATCCAATGAGTTGAGAATTTGGGTCCTAATGGATTATTGGTTTTAATGGGTTGTTGGTTTTATTCAGTTGGATTGAAATGAGTTTGAAATATTATGGGTTCATGGTTATCCATAACCAAAAAGACAAAAATATTGGAAAAGATATCTGTGCTGGGTTCTAAGATCTCTAATACACAATTTTAGATGAGAAAAAATGCCAATACTTCCCTTTTTACTTCACCTAATTTCTAATCTATAAAATAAAAACAGAGAATTCTGAGAAAAATTGGAGCAGAGGGTGCAGAATTTTCCAAGCGCCAAACAAATTAATTAGAAATAAGAAGAAAACCTGGAAAAGAGGAAGAAACCGACGACGGTGTTAGAGTTGCCGTGATGGGTTCTAATAATGTTCACAAGAAACAAAGTTCCTGAGATCCTGAATCGGGACAAGCTAGGGTTCGTCACAGTGAATTGAAGAAAGAAGAAGATGAACAGTTGCTTTGAATGGAGAAGCTGAAGGGCGGAACAATAATGGTAGTCAATGTGCAGCAAGGTTGGAATGGGAAAAAGTATGTGTTGTGCGGTTCAGGTTTTTATTTTTTTAAGAAAAGAGGAACACTTACCAAATTTTTTTTTTTCCTCTGTCAAAATGGATTGAATCTCATGGATCAATCCAAACCAAACCAAACCAAACCATTTATCCAATGAGTTGAGAATTTGGGTCCTAATGGATTATTGGTTTTAATGGGTTGTTGGTTTTATTGAGTTGGATTGAAATGAGTTTGAAATATTATGGGTTAATGGTTATCCATAACCAAAAAGACAAAAAATTTGGAAAGGATATCTGTGATGGGTTCTAAGATCTCTAATAGACAATTTTAGATGAGAAAAAATGCCAACACTTCCCTTTTTACTTCACCTAATTTCTAATCTATAAAATAAAAACAGAGAATTCTGAGAAAAATTGGAGCAGAGGGTGCATAATTTTCCAAGCGCCAAACAAATTAATTAGAAATAAGAAGAAAACCTGGAAAAGAGGAAGAAACCGACGACGGTGTTAGAGTTGCCGTGATGGGTTCTAATAATGTTCACAAGAAACAAAGTTCCTGAATCGGGACAAGCTATGGTTCGTCACAGAGAATTGAAAAAAGAAGAAGATGAACAGTTGCTTTGAATGGAGAAGCTGAAGGGCGGAACAATAATGGTAGTCAATGTGCAGCACGGTTGGAATGGGAAAAAGTATGTGTTGTGCGGTTCAGGTTTTTATTTGTTTAAGAAAAGAGGAACATTTACCAAATTTTTTTTTTACCTCTGTCAAAATGGATTGAATCTCATGGATCAATCCAAACCAAACCAATCCAAACCATTTATCCAATGAGTTAAGAATTTGGGTCCTAATGGATTATCGGTTTTAATGGGTTGTTGGTTATCTAATGAGTTTGTAATATAATGGGTTAGTGGTTATCCATAACCAAAAAGATAAATTTTTTGAAAAAGATATATGTGATGAGTTCTAAGATCTCTAATAGATAATTTTAGATGAGAAAAAATGCCAACACTTCCCTTTTTACTTCACCTAAATCTAATCTATAAAATAAAAACAGAGAATTCTGAGAAAAATTGGAGCAGAGGGTGCAGAATTTTCCAAGCGCCAAACAAAATAATTAGAAATAAGAAGAAAACCTAGAAAAGAGGAAGAAACCGACGACGGTGTTAGAGTTGCCGTGATGGGTTCTAATAATGTTCACAAGAAACAATGTTCCTGAGATCCTGAATAAGGACAAGCTAGGGTTCGTCACAGAGAATTGAAGAAAGAAGAAGATGAACAGTTGCTTTGAATGGAGAAGCTGAAGGGCGGAACAATAATGGTAGTCAATGTGCAGCAAGGTTGGAATGGGAAAAAGTATGTGTTGTGCGGTTCAGGTTTTTATTTTTTTAAGAAAAGAGGAACACTTACCAAATATTTTTTTCCCCCTGTCAAAATGGATTGAATCTCGTGGATCAAACCAAACCAAACCAAACCAAACCATTTATCCGATGAGTTGAGAATTTGGGTCCTAATGGATTATTGGTTTTATTGGGTTGTTGGTTTTATTGAGTTGGATTGAAATGAGTTTTTAATATTATGGGTTAATGGTTATCCATAACCAAAAAGACAAAAAATTTGGAAAATATATCTGTGATGGGTTCTAAGATCTCTAATAGACAATTTTAGATGAGAAAAAATGCCAACACTTCCCTTTTTACTTCACCTAAGTTCTAATATATAAAATAAAAACAGAGAATTCTGAGAAAAATTGGAGCAGAGGGTGCAGAATTTTCCAAGCGCCAAACAAATTAATTAGAAATAAGAAGAAAACCTGGAAAAGAGGAAGAAACCGACGACGGTGTTAGAGTTGCCGTGATGGGTTCTAATAATGTTCACAAGAAACAAAGTTCCTGAGATCCTGAATCGGGACAAGCTAGGGTTCGTCACAGAGAATTGAAGAAAGAAGAAGATGAACAGTTGCTTTGAATGGAGAAGCTGAAGGGCGGAACAATAATGGTAGTCAATGTGCAGCACGGTTGGAATGGGAAAAAGTATGTGTTGTGCGGTTCAGGTTTTTATTTGTTTAAGAAAAGAGGAACATTTACCAAATTATTTTTTTACCTCAGTCAAAATGGATTGAATCTCATGGATCAATCCAAACCAAACCAAACCAAACCATTTATCCAATGAGTTGAGAATTTGGGTCCTAATGGATTATTGGTTTTAATGGGTTGTTGGTTATCTAATGAGTTTGAAATATTATGGGTTAGTGGTTATCCATATCCAAAAAGATAAAAATTTTGGAAAAGATATCTGTGATGAGTTCTAAGATCTCTAATAGACAATTTTAGATGAGAAAAAATGCCAACACTTCCCTTCTTACTTCACCTAATTTCTAATCTTCAAAATAAAAACAGAGAATTCTGAGAAAAATTGGAGCAGAGGGTGCATAATTTTCCAAGCGCCAAACAAATTAATTAGAAATAAGAAGAAAACCTAGAAAAGAGGAAGAAACCGACGACGGTGTTAGAGTTGCCGTGATGGGTTCTAATAATGTTCACAAGAAACAAAGTTCCTGAGATCCTGAATCAGGATAAGCTAGGGTTCGTCACAGAGAATTGAAGAAAGAAGAAGATGAACAGTTGCTTTGAATGGAGAAGCTGAAGGGCGGAACAATAATGGTAGTCAATGTGCAGCAAGGTTGGAATGGGAAAAAGTATGTGTTGTGCGGTTCAGGTTTTTATTTTTTTAAGAAAAGAGGAACACTTACCAAATTTTTTTTTTCCTCTGTCAAAATGGATTGAATCTCATGGATCAATCCAAACCAAACCAAACCAAACCATTTATCCAATGAGTTGAGAATTTGGGTCCTAATGGATTATTGGTTTTAATGGGTTGTTGGTTTTATTGAGTTGGATTGAAATGAGTTTGAAATATTATCGGTTAATGGTTATCCATAACCAAAAAGACAAAATATTTGGAAAAGATATCTGTGATGGGTTCTAAGATCTCTAATAGACAATTTTAGATGAGAAAAAATGCCAACACTTCCCTTTTTACTTCACCTAATTTCTAATATATAAAATAAAAACAGAGAATTCTGAGAAAAATTGGAGCAGAGGGTGCAGAATTTTCCAAGCGCCAAACAAATTAATTAGAAATAAGAAGAAAACCTGGAAAAGAGGAAGAAACCGACGACGGTGTTAGAGTTGCCGTGATGGGTTCTAATAATGTTCACAAGAAACAAAGTTCCTGAGATCCTGAATCAGGACAAGCTAGGGTTCGTCACAGAGAATTGAAGAAAGAAGAAGATGAACAGTTGCTTTGAATGGAGAAGCTGAAGGGCGGAACAATAATGGTAGTCAATGTGCAGCAAGGTTGGAATGGGAAAAAGTATGTGTTGTGCGGTTCAAGTTTTTATTTTTTTAAGAAAAGAGGAACACTTACCAAATTTTTTTTTTCCTCTGTCAAAATGGATTGAATCTCATGGATCAATCCAAACCAAACCAAACCAAACCATTTATCCAATGAGTTGAGAATTTGGGTCCTAATGGATTATTGGTTTTAATGGGTTGTTGGTTTTATTCAGTTGGATTGAAATGAGTTTGAAATATTATGGGTTCATGGTTATCCATAACCAAAAAGACAAAATATTTGGAAAAGATATCTGTGATGGGTTCTAAGATCTCTAATAGACAATTTTAGATGAGAAAAAATGCCAACACTTCCCTTTTTACTTCACCTAATTTCTAATCTATAAAATAAAAACAGAGAATTCTGAGAAAAATTGGAGCAGAGGGTGCAGAATTTTCCAAGCGCCAAACAAATTAATTAGAAATAAGAAGAAAACCTGGAAAAGAGGAAGAAACCGACGACGGTATTAGAGTTGCCGTGATGGGTTCTAATAATGTTCACAAGAAACAAAGTTCCTGAGATCCTGAATCGGGACAAGCTAGGGTTCGTCACAGTGAATTGAAGAAAGAAGAAGATGAACAGTTGCTTTGAATGGAGAAGCTGAAGGGCGGAACAATAATGGTAGTCAATGTGCAGCAAGGTTGGAATGGGAAAAAGTATGTCTTGTGCGGTTCAGGTTTTTATTTTTTTAAGAAAAGAGGAACACTTACCAAATTTTTTTTTTTCCTCTGTCAAAATGGATTGAATCTCATGGATCAATCCAAACCAAACCAAACCAAACCATTTATCCAATGAGTTGAGAATTTGGGTCCTAATGGATTATTGGTTTTAATGGGTTGTTGGTTTTATTGAGTTGGATTGAAATGAGTTTGAAATATTATGGGTTAATGGTTATCCATAACCAAAAAGACAAAAAATTTGGAAAGGATATCTGTGATGGGTTCTAAGATCTCTAATAGACAATTTTAGATGAGAAAAAATGCCAACACTTCCCTTTTTACTTCACCTAATTTCTAATCTATAAAATAAAAACAGAGAATTCTGAGAAAAATTGGAGCAGAGGGTGCATAATTTTCCAAGCGCCAAACAAATTAATTAGAAATAAGAAGAAAACCTGGAAAAGAGGAAGAAACCGACGACGGTGTTAGAGTTGCCATGATGGGTTCTAATAATGTTCACAAGAAACAAAGTTCCTGAATCGGGACAAGCTATGGTTCGTCACAGAGAATTGAAGAAAGAAGAAGATGAACAGTTGCTTTGAATGGAGAAGCTGAAGGGCGGAACAATAATGGTAGTCAATGTGCAGCACGGTTGGAATGGGAAAAAGTATGTGTTGTGCGGTTCAGGTTTTTATTTGTTTAAGAAAAAAGGAACATTTACCAAATTTTTTTTTTACCTCTGTCAAAATGGATTGAATCTCATGGATCAATCCAAACCAAACCAAACCAAACCATTTATCAATGAGTTGAGAATTTGGGTCCTAATGGATTATTGGTTTTAATGTGTTGTTGGTTATCTAATGAGTTTGTAATATTATGGGTTAGTGGTTATCCATAACCAAAAAGATAAATTTTTTGGAAAAGATATCTGTGATGAGTTCTAAGATCTCTAATAGACAATTTTAGATGAGAAAAAATGCCAACACTTCCCTTTTTACTTCACCAAATTTCTAATCTATAAAATAAAAACAGAGAATTCTGAGAAAAATTGGAGCAGAGGGTGCAGAATTTTCCAAGCGCCAAACAAAATAATTAGAAATAAGAAGAAAACCTAGAAAAGAGGAAGAAACCGACGACGGTGTTAGAGTTGCCGTGATGGGTTCTAATAATGTTCACAAGAAACAATGTTCCTGAGATCCTGAATAAGGACAAGCTAGGGTTCGTCACAGAGAATTGAAGAAAGAAGAAGATGAACAGTTGCTTTGAATGGAGAAGCTGAAGGGCGGAACAATAATGGTAGTCAATGTGCAGCAAGGTTGGAATGGGAAAAAGTATGTGTTGTGCGGTTCAGGTTTTTATTGTTTTAAGAAAAGAGGAACACTTACCAAATTTTTTTTTTCCTCTGTCAAAATGGATTGAATCTCGTGGATCAATCCAAACCAAACCAAACCAAACCATTTATCCAATGAGTTGAGAATTTGGGTCCTAATGGATTATTGGTTTTAATGGGTTGTTGGTTTTATTGAGTTGGATTGAAATGAGTTTGAAATATTATGGGTTAATGGTTATCCATAACTAAAAAGACAAAAAATTTGGAAAAGATATCTGTGATGGGTTCTAAGATCTCTAATAGACAATTTTAGATGAGAAAAAATGCCAACACTTCCCTTTTTACTTCACCTAATTTCTAATATATAAAATAAAAACAGAGAATTCTGAGAAAAATTGGAGCAAAGGATGCATAATTTTCCAAGCGCCAAACAAATTAATTAGAAATAAGAAGAAAACATGGAAAAGAGGAAGAAACCGACGACGGTGTTAGAGTTGCCGTGATGGGTTCTAATAATGTTCACAAGAAACAAAGTTCCTGATATCCTGAATCGGGACAAGCTAGGGTTAAATCAGAGAATTGAAGAAAGAAGAAGATGAACAGTTGCTTTGAATGGAGAAGCTGAAGGGCGGAACAATAATGATAGTCAATGTGCAGCAAGGTTGGAATGGGAAAAAGTATGTGTTGTGCGGTTCAGGTTTTTATTTTTTTTAGAAAAGAGGAACACTTACCAAATTTTTTTTTTCCTCTGTCAAAATGGATTGAATCTCGTGGATCAATCCAAACCAAACCAAACCAAACCATTTATCCAATGAGTTGAGAATTTGGGTCCTAATGGATTATTGGTTTTAATGGGTTGTTGGTTTTATTGTGTTGGATTGAAATGAGTTTGAAATATTATGGGTTAATGGTTATCCATAACTAAAAAGAAAAAAAATTTGGAAAAGATATCTGTGATGGGTTCTAAGATCTCTAATAGACAATTTTAGATGAGAAAAAATGCCAACACTTCCCTTTTTACTTCACCTAATTTCTAATCTATAAAATAAAAACAGAGAATTCTGAGAAAAATTGGAGCAAAGGGTACAGAATTTTCCAAGCGCCAAACAAATTAATTACAAATAAGAAGAAAACCTGGAAAAGAGGAAGAAACCGACGACGGTGTTAGAGTTGCCTTGATGGGTTCTAATAATGTTCACAAGAAACAAAGTTCCTGAGATCCTGAATCGGGACAAGCTAGGGTTCGTCACAGAGAATTGAAGAAAGAAGAAGATGAACAGTTGCTTTGAATGGAGAAGCTGAAGGGCGGAACAATAATGGTAGTCAATGTGCAGCACGGTTGGAATGGGAAAAAGTATGTGTTGTGCGGTTCAGGTTTTTATTTGTTTAAGAAAAGAGGAACATTTACCAAATTATTTTTTTACCTCAGTCAAAATGGATTGAATCTCATGGATCAATCCAAACCAAACCAAACCAAACCATTTATCCAATGAGTTGAGAATTTGGGTCCTAATAGATTATTGGTTTTAATGGGTTGTTGGTTATCTAATGAGTTTGAAATATTATGGGTTAGTGGTTATCCATAACCAAAAAGATAAAAATTTTGGAAAAGATATCTGTGATGAGTTCTAAGATCTCTAATAGACAATTTTAGATGAGAAAAAATGCCAACACTTCCCTTCTTACTTCACCTAATTTCTAATCTTCAAAATAAAAACAGAGAATTCTGAGAAAAATTGGAGCAGAGGGTGCATAATTTTCCAAGCGCCAAACAAATTAATTAGAAATAAGAAGAAAACCTAGAAAAGAGGAAGAAACCGACGACGGTGTTAGAGTTGCCGTGATGGGTTCTAATAATGTTCACAAGAAACAAAGTTCCTCGAGATCCTGAATCAGGATAAGCTAGGGTTAAATCACAGAGAATTGAAGAAAGAAGAAGATGAACAGTTGCTTTGAATGGAGAAGCTGAAGGGCGGAACAATAATGGTAGTCAATGTGCAGCAAGGTTGGAATGGGAAAAAGTATGTGTTAGTGCGGTTCAGGTTTTTATTTTTTTAAGAAAAGAGGAACACTTACCAAATTATTTTTTTCCTCTGTCAAAATGGATTGAATCTCATGGATCAATCCAAACCAAACCAAACCAAACCATTTATCCAATGAGTTGAGAATTTGGGTCCTAATGGATTATTGGTTTTAATGGGTTGTTGGTTTTATTGAGTTGGATTGAAATGAGTTTGAAATATTATCGGTTAATGGTTATCCATAACCAAAAAGACAAAAATTTTGGAAAAGATATCTGTGATGGGTTCTAAGATCTCTAATAGACAATTTTAGATGAGAAAAAATGCCAACACTTCCCTTTTTACTTCACCTAATTTCTAATCTATAAAATAAAAACAGAGAATTCTGAGAAAAATTGGAGCGGAGGGTGCAGAATTTTCCAAGCGCCAAACAAATTAATTAGAAATAAGAAGAAAACATGGAAAAGAGGAAGAAACCGACGACGGTGTTAGAGTTGCCGTGATGGGTTCTAATAATGTTCACAAGAAACAAAGTTCCTAAGATCCTGAATCGGGACCAGCTAGGGTTCGTCACAGAGAATTGAAGAAAGAAGAAGATGAACAGTTGCTTTGAATGGAGAAGCTGAAGGGCGGAACAATAATGATAGTCAATGTGCAGCAAGGTTGGAATGGGAAAAAGTATGTGTTGTGCGGTTCAGGTTTTTATTTTTTTAAGAAAAGAGGAACACTTACCAAATTTTTTTTTTACCTCTGTCAAAATGGATTGAATCTCATGGATCAATCCAAACCAAACCAAACCAAACCATTTATCCAATGAGTTGAGAATTTGGATCCTAATGGATTATTGGTTTTAATGGGTTGTTGGTTATCCAATGAGTTTGAAATATTATGGGTTAGTGGTTATCGATAACCAAAAAGACAAAATTTTTGGAAAAGATATCTGTGATGAGTTCTAAGATCTCTAA
Source organism: Cardamine occulta (assembly GCA_028015245.1). NCBI lineage: Eukaryota > Viridiplantae > Streptophyta > Magnoliopsida > Brassicales > Brassicaceae > Cardamine > Cardamine occulta. The sequence continues at coordinate 2,215,383 of CM051384.1, forward strand.
TAGACAATATTAGATGTGAAAAAATGCTAACACTTCCCTTTTTACTTCACCTAATTTCTAATCTATAAAATAAAAACAGAGAATTCTGAGAAAAATTGGAGCAAAGGATGCATAATTTTCCAAGCGCCAAACAAATTAATTAGAAATAAGAAGAAAACATGGAAAAGAGGAAGAAACCGACGACGGTGTTAGAGTTGCCGTGATGGGTTCTAATAATGTTCACAAGAAACAAAGTTCCTGAGATCCTGAATCGGGACAAGCTAGGGTTCGTCACAGAGAATTGAAGAAAGAAGAAGATGAACAGTTGCTTTGAATGGAGAAGCTGAAGGGCGGAACAATAATGATAGTCAATGTGCAGCAAGGTTGGAATGGGAAAAAGTATGTGTTGTGCGGTTCAGGTTTTTATTTTTTTTAGAAAAGAGGAACACTTACCAAATTTTTTTTTTCCTCTGTCAAAATGGATTGAATCTCATGGATCAATCCAAACCAAACCAAACCAAACCATTTATCCAATGAGTTGAGAATTTGGGTCCTAATGGATTATTGGTTTTAATGGGTTGTTGGTTTTATTGAGTTGGATTGAAATGAGTTTGAAATATTATGGATTAATGGTTATCCATAACCAAAAAGACAAAAATTTTGGAAAAGATATCTGTGATGGGTTCTAAGATCTCTAATAGACAATTTTAGATGAGAAAAAATGCTAATACTTCCCTTTTTACTTCACCTAATTTCTAATCTATAAAATAAAAACAGAGAATTCTGAGAAAAATTGGAGCAGAGGGTACAGAATTTTCCAAGCGCCAAACAAATTAATTAGAAATAAGAAGAAAACCTGGAAAAGAGGAAGAAACCGACGACGGTGTTAGAGTTGCCGTGATGGGTTCTAATAATGTTCACAAGAAACAAAGTTCCTGAGTCGGGACAAGCTATGGTTCGTCACAGAGAATTGAAGAAAGAAGAAGATGAACAGTTGCTTTGAATGGAGAAGCTGAAGGGCGGAACAATAATGGTAGTCAATGTGCAGCACGGTTGGAATGGGAAAAAGTATGTGTTGTGCGGTTCAGGTTTTTATTTGTTTAAGAAAAAAGGAACATTTACCAAATTTTTTTTTTACCTCTGTCAAAATGGATTGAATCTCATGGATCAATCCAAACCAAACCAAACCAAACCATTTATCCAATGAGTTGAGAATTTTGGTCCTAATGGATTATTGGTTTTAATGGGTTGTTGGTTATCTAATGAGTTTGTAATATTATGGGTTAGTGGTTATCCATAACCAAAAAGATAAATTTTTTGGAAAAGATATCTGTGATGAGTTCTAAGATCTCTAATAGATAATTTTAGATGAGAAAAAATGCCAACACTTCCCTTTTTACTTCACCAAATTTCTAATCTATAAAATAAAAACAGAGAATTCTGAGAAAAATTGGAGCAGAGGGTGCAGAATTTTCCAAGCGCCAAACAAAATAATTAGAAATAAGAAGAAAACCTAGAAAAGAGGAAGAAACCGACGACGGTGTTAGAGTTGCCGTGATGGGTTCTAATAATGTTCACAAGAAACAATGTTCCTGAGATCCTGAATAAGGACAAGCTAGGGTTCGTCACAGAGAATTGAAGAAAGAAGAAGATGAACAGTTGCTTTGAATGGAGAAGCAGAAGGGCGGAACAATAATGGTAGTCAATGTGCAGCAAGGTTGGAATGGGAAAAAGTATGTGTTGTGCGGTTCAGGTTTTTATTGTTTTAAGAAAAGAGGAACACTTACCAAATTTTTTTTTTCCTCTGTCAAAATGGATTGAATCTCGTGGATCAATCCAAACCAAACCAAACCAAACCATTTATCCAATGAGTTGAGAATTTGGGTCCTAATGGATTATTGGTTTTAATGGGTTGTTGGTTTTATTGAGTTGGATTGAAATGAGTTTGAAATATTATGGGTTAATGGTTATCCATAACTAAAAAGACAAAAAATTTGGAAAAGATATCTGTGATGGGTTCTAAGATCTCTAATAGACAATTTTAGATGAGAAAAAATGCCAACACTTCCCTTTTTACTTCACCTAAGTTCTAATCTATAAAATAAAAACAGAGAATTCTGAGAAAAATTGGAGCAGAGGGTGCATAATTTTCCAAGCGCCAAACAAATTAATTAGAAATAAGAAAAAAACCTGGAAAAGAGGAAGAAACCGACGACGGTGTTAGAGTTGCCGTGATGGGTTCTAATAATGTTCACAAGAAACAAAGTTCCTGAGATCCTGAATCGGGACAAGCTAGGGTTCGTCACAGAGAATTGAAGAAAGAAGAAGATGAACAGTTGCTTTGAATGGAGAAGCTGAAGGGCGGAACAATAATGGTAGTCAATGTGCAGCACGGTTGGAATGGGAAAAAGTATGTGTTGTGCGGTTCAGGTTTTTATTTGTTTAAGAAAAGAGGAACATTTACCAAATTATTTTTTTACCTCAGTCAAAATGGATTGAATCTCATGGATCAATCCAAACCAAACCAAACCAAACCATTTATCCAATGAGTTGAGAATTTGGGTCCTAATGGATTATTGGTTTTAATGGGTTGTTGGTTATCTAATGAGTTTGAAATATTATGGGTTAGTGGTTATCCATATCCAAAAAGATAAAAATTTTGGAAAAGATATCTGTGATGAGTTCTAAGATCTCTAATAGACAATTTTAGATGAGAAAAAATGCCAACACTTCCCTTCTTACTTCACCTAATTTCTAATCTTCAAAATAAAAACAGAGAATTCTGAGAAAAATTGGAGCAGAGGGTGCATAATTTTCCAAGCGCCAAACAAATTAATTAGAAATAAGAAGAAAACCTAGAAAAGAGGAAGAAACCGACGACGGTGTTAGAGTTGCCGTGATGGGTTCTAATAATGTTCACAAGAAACAAAGTTCCTGAGATCCTGAATCAGGATAAGCTAGGGTTCGTCACAGAGAATTGAAGAAAGAAGAAGATGAACAGTTGCTTTGAATGGAGAAGCTGAAGGGCGGAACAATAATGGTAGTCAATGTGCAGCAAGGTTGGAATGGGAAAAAGTATGTGTTGTGCGGTTCAGGTTTTTATTTTTTTAAGAAAAGAGGAACACTTACCAAATTATTTTTTTCCTCTGTCAAAATGGATTGAATCTCATGGATCAATCCAAACCAAACCAAACCAAACCATTTATCCAATGAGTTGAGAATTTGGGTCCTAATGGATTATTGGTTTTAATGGGTTGTTGGTTTTATTGAGTTGGATTGAAATGAGTTTGAAATATTATCGGTTAATGGTTATCCATAACCAAAAAGACAAAAATTTTGGAAAAGATATCTGTGATGGGTTCTAAGATCTCTAATAGACAATTTTAGATGAGAAAAAATGCCAACACTTCCCTTTTTACTTCACCTAATTTCTAATCTATAAAATAAAAACAGAGAATTCTGAGAAAAATTGGAGCGGAGGGTGCAGAATTTTCCAAGCGCCAAACAAATTAATTAGAAATAAGAAGAAAACATGGAAAAGAGGAAGAAACCGACGACGGTGTTAGAGTTGCCGTGATGGGTTCTAATAATGTTCACAAGAAACAAAGTTCCTGAGATCCTGAATCGGGACAAGCTAGGGTTCGTCACAGAGAATTGAAGAAAGAAGAAGATGAACAGTTGCTTTGAATGGAGAAGCTGAAGGGCGGAACAATAATGATAGTCAATGTGCAGCAAGGTTGGAATGGGAAAAAGTATGTGTTGTGCGGTTCAAGTTTTTATTTTTTTAAGAAAAGAGGAACACTTACCAAATTTTTTTTTTACCTCTGTCAAAATGGATTGAATCTCATGGATCAATCCAAACCAAACCAAACCAAACCATTTATCCAATGAGTTGAGAATTTGGGTCCTAATGGATTATTGGTTTTAATGGGTTGTTGGTTATCCAATGAGTTTGAAATATTATGGGTTAGTGGTTATCGATAACCAAAAAAGACAAAATTTTTGGAAAAGATATCTGTGATGAGTTCTAAGATCTCTAATAGACAATATTAGATGAGAAAAAATGCTAACACTTCCCTTTTTACTTCACCTAATTTCTAATATATAAAATAAAAACAGAGAATTCTGAGAAAAATTGGAGCAAAGGATGCATAATTTTCCAAGCGCCAAACAAATTAATTAGAAATAAGAAGAAAACATGGAAAAGAGGAAGAAACCGACGACGGTGTTAGAGTTGCCGTGATGGGTTCTAATAATGTTCACAAGAAACAAAGTTCTCGATATCCTGAATCGGGACAAGCTAGGGTTAAATCACAGAGAATTGAAGAAAGAAGAAGATGAACAGTTGCTTTGAATGGAGAAGCTGAAGGGCGGAACAATAATGATAGTGAATGTGCAGCAAGGTTGGGATGGGAAAAAGTATGTGTTGTGCGGTTCCGGTGTTTCTGTTGTTTAGAAAAGAGGAACACTTACCAAATTTTTTTTTTCCTCTGTCAAAATGGATTGAATCTAAGTGGATCAATCCAAACCAAACCAAACCAAACCATTTATCCAATGAGTTGAGAATTTGGGTCCTAATGGATTATTGGTTTTAATGGGTTGTTGGTTTTATTGAGTTGGATTGAAATGAGTTTGAAATATTATGGGTTAATGGTTATCCATAACTAAAAAGACAAAAAATTTGGAAAAGATATATGTGATGGGTTCTAAGATCTCTAATAGACAATTTTAGATGAGAAAAAATGCCAACACTTCCCTTTTTACTTCACCTAAGTTCTAATCTATAAAATAAAAACAGAGAATTCTGAGAAAAATTGGAGCAGAGGGTGCACAATTTTCCAAGCGCCAAACAAATTAATTAGAAATAAGAAGAAAACCTGGAAAAGAGGAAGAAACCGACGATGGTGTTAGAGTTGCCGTGATGGGTTCTAATAATGTTCACAAGAAACAAAGTTCCTGAGATCCTGAATCGGGACAAGCTAGGGTTCGTCACAGAGAATTGAAGAAAGAAGAAGATGAACAGTTGCTTTGAATGGAGAAGCTGAAGGGCGGAACAATAATGGTAGTCAATGTGCAGCACGGTTGGAATGGGAAAAAGTATGTGTTGTGCGGTTCAGGTTTTTATTTGTTTAAGAAAAGAGGAACATTTACCAAATTATTTTTTTACCTCAGTCAAAATGGATTGAATCTCATGGATCAATCCAAACCAAACCAAACCAAACCATTTATCCAATGAGTTGAGAATTTGGGTCCTAATGGATTATTGGTTTTAATGGGTTGTTGGTTATCTAATGAGTTTGAAATATTATGGGTTAGTGGTTATCCATATCCAAAAAGATAAAAATTTTGGAAAAGATATCTGTGATGAGTTCTAAGATCTCTAATAGACAATTTTAGATGAGAAAAAATGCCAACACTTCCCTTCTTACTTCACCTAATTTCTAATCTTCAAAATAAAAACAGAGAATTCTGAGAAAAATTGGAGCAGAGGGTGCATAATTTTCCAAGCGCCAAACAAATTAATTAGAAATAAGAAGAAAACCTAGAAAAGAGGAAGAAACCGACGACGGTGGTAGAGTTGCCGTGATGGGTTCTAATAATGTTCACAAGAAACAAAGTTCCGGAGATCCTGAATCAGGATAAGCTAGGGTTCGTCACAGAGAATTGAAGAAAGAAGAAGATGAACAGTTGCTTTGAATGGAGAAGCTGAAGGGCGGAACAATAATGGTAGTCAATGTGCAGCAAGGTTGGAATGGGAAAAAGTATGTGTTGTGCGGTTCAGGTTTTTATTTTTTTAAGAAAAGAGGAACACTTACCAAATTTTTTTTTTCCTCTGTCAAAATGGATTGAATCTCATGGATCAATCCAAACCAAACCAAACCAAACCATTTATCCAATGAGTTGAGAATTTGGGTCCTAATGGATTATTGGTTTTAATGGGTTGTTGGTTTTATTGAGTTGGATTGAAATGAGTTTGAAATATTATCGGTTAATGGTTATCCATAACCAAAAAGACAAAATTTTTGGAAAAGATATCTGTGATGGGTTCTAAGATCTCTAATAGACAATTTTAGATGAGAAAAAATGCCAACACTTCCCTTTTTACTTCACCTAATTTCTAATCTATAAAATAAAAACAGAGAATTCTGAGAAAAATTGGAGCGGAGGGTGCAGAATTTTCCAAGCGCCAAACAAATTAATTAGGAATAAGAAGAAAACATGGAAAAGAGGAAGAAACCGACGACGGTGTTAGAGTTGCCGTGATGGGTTCTAATAATGTTCACAAGAAACAAAGTTCCTGAGATCCTGAATCGGGACAAGCTAGGGTTCGTCACAGAGAATTGAAGAAAGAAGAAGATGAACAGTTGCTTTGAATGGAGAAGCTGAAGGGCGGAATAATAATGATAGTCAATGTGAAGCAAGGTTGGAATGGGAAAAAGTATGTGTTGTGCGGTTCAGGTTTTTATTTTTTTAAGAAAAGAGGAACACTTACCAAATTTTTTTTTTACCTCAGTCAAAATGGATTGAATCTCATGGATCAATCCAAACCAAACCAAACCAAACCATTTATCCAATGAGTTGAGAATTTGGGTCCTAATGGATTATTGGTTTTAATGGGTTGTTGGTTATCCAATGAGTTTGAAATATTATGGGTTAGTGGTTATCGATAACCAAAAAGACAAAATTTTTGGAAAAGATATCTGTGATGAGTTCTAAGATCTCTAATAGACAATATTAGATGAGAAAAAATGCTAACACTTCCCTTTTTACTTCACCTAATTTCTAATATATAAAATAAAAACAAAGAATTCTGAGAAAAATTGGAGCAAAGGATGCATAATTTTCCAAGCGCCAAACAAATTAATTAGAAATAAGAAGAAAACATGGAAAAGAGGAAGAAACCGACGACGGTGTTAGAGTTGCTGTGATGGGTTCTAATAATGTTCACAAGAAACAAAGTTCCTGAGATCCTGAATCGGGACAAGCTAGGGTTCGTCACAGAGAATTGAAGAAAGAAGAAGATGAACAGTTGCTTTGAATGGAGAAGCTGAAGGGCGGAACAATAATGATAGTCAATGTGCAGCAAGGTTGGAATGGGAAAAAGTATGTGTTGTGCAGTTCAGGTTTTTATTTTTTTTAGAAAAGAGGAACACTTACCAAATTTTTTTTTTCCTCTGTCAAAATGGATTGAATCTCATGGATCAATCCAAACCAAACCAAACCAAACCATTTATCCAATGAGTTGAGAATTTGGGTCCTAATGGATTATTGGTTTTAATGGGTTGTTGGTTTTATTGAGTTGGATTGAAATGAGTTTGAAATATTATGGATTAATGGTTATCCATAACCAAAAAGACAAAAATTTTGGAAAAGATATCTGTGATGGGTTCTAAGATCTCTAATAGACAATTTTAGATGAGAAAAAATGCCAATACTTCCCTTTTTACTTCACCTAATTTCTAATCTATAAAATAAAAACAGAGAATTCTGAGAAAATTTGGAGCAGAGGATACAGAATTTTCCAAGCGCCAAACAAATTAATTAGAAATAAGAAGAAAACCTGGAAAAGAGGAAGAAACCGACGACGGTGTTAGAGTTGCCGTGATGGGTTCTAATAATGTTCACAAGAAACAAAGTTCCTGAGATCCTGAATCGGGACAAGCTAGGGTTCGTCACAGAGAATTGAAGAAAGAAGAAGATGAACAGTTGCTTTGAATGGAGAAGCTGAAGGGCGGAACAATAATGGTAGTCAATGTGCAGCACGGTTGGAATGGGAAAAAGTATGTGTTGTGCGGTTCAGGTTTTTATTTGTTTAAGAAAAGAGGAACATTTAGCAAATTATTTTTTTACCTCAGTCAAAATGGATTGAATCTCATGGATCAATCCAAACCAAACCAAACCAAACCATTTATCCAATGAGTTGAGAATTTGGGTCCTAGTAGATTATTGGTTTTAATGGGTTGTTGGTTATCTAATGAGTTTGAAATATTATGGGTTAGTGGTTATCCATAACCAAAAAGATAAAAATTTTGGAAAAGATATCTGTGATGAGTTCTAAGATCTCTAATAGACAATTTTAGATGAGAAAAAATGCCAACACTTCCCTTTTTACTTCACCTAATTTCTAATCTATAAAATAAAAACAGAGAATTCTGAGAAAAATTGGAGCGGAGGGTGCAGAATTTTCCAAGCGCCAAACAAATTAATTAGAAATAAGAAGAAAACATGGAAAAGAGGAAGAAACCGACGACGGTGTTAGAGTTGCCGTGATGGGTTCTAATAATGTTCACAAGAAACAAAGTTCCTGAGATCCTGAATCGGGACAAGCTAGGGTTCGTCACAGAGAATTGAAGAAAGAAGAAGATGAACAGTTGCTTTGAATGGAGAAGCTGAAGGGCGGAACAATAATGGTAGTCAATGTGCAGCACGGTTGGAATGGGAAAAAGTATGTGTTGTGCGGTTCAGGTTTTTATTTGTTTAAGAAAAGAGGAACATTTACCAAATTATTTTTTTACCTCAGTCAAAATGGATTGAATCTCATGGATCAATCCAAACCAAACCAAACCAAACCATTTATCCAATGAGTTGAGAATTTGGGTCCTAATGGATTATTGGTTTTAATGGGTTGTTGGTTATCTAATGAGTTTGAAATATTATGGGTTAGTGGTTATCCATATCCAAAAAGATAAAAATTTTGGAAAAGATATCTGTGATGAGTTCTAAGATCTCTAATAGACAATTTTAGATGAGAAAAAATGCCAACACTTCCCTTCTTACTTCACCTAATTTCTAATCTTCAAAATAAAAACAGAGAATTCTGAGAAAAATTGGAGCAGAGGGTGCATAATTTTCCAAGCGCCAAACAAATTAATTAGAAATAAGAAGAAAACCTAGAAAAGAGGAAGAAACCGACGACGGTGTTAGAGTTGCCGTGATGGGTTCTAATAATGTTCACAAGAAACAAAGTTCCTGAGATCCTGAATCAGGATAAGCTAGGGTTCGTCACAGAGAATTGAAGAAAGAAGAAGATGAACAGTTGCTTTGAATGGAGAAGCTGAAGGGCGGAACAATAATGGTAGTCAATGTGCAGCAAGGTTGGAATGGGAAAAAGTATGTGTTGTGCGGTTCAGGTTTTTATTTTTTTAAGAAAAGAGGAACACTTACCAAATTTTTTTTTTACCTCTGTCAAAATGGATTGAATCTCATGGATCAATCCAAACCAAACCAAACCAAACCATTTATCCAATGAGTTGAGAATTTGGGTCCTAATGGATTATTGGTTTTAATGGGTTGTTGGTTATCCAATGAGTTTGAAATATTATGGGTTAGTGGTTATCGATAACCAAAAAGACAAAATTTTTGGAAAAGATATCTGTGATGAGTTCTAAGATCTCTAATAGACAATATTAGATGAGAAAAAATGCTAACACTTCCCTTTTTACTTCACTTAATTTCTAATCTATAAAATAAAAACAGAGAATTCTGAGAAAAATTGGAGCAAAGGATGCATAATTTTCCAAGCGCCAAACAAATTAATTAGAAATAAGAAGAAAACATGGAAAAGAGGAAGAAACCGACGACGGTGTTAGAGTTGCCGTGATGGGTTCTAATAATGTTCACAAGAAACAAAGTTCCTGAGATCCTGAATCAGGACAAGCTAGGGTTCGTCACAGAGAATTGAAGAAAGAAGAAGATGAACAGTTGCTTTGAATGGAGAAGCTGAAGGGCGGAATAATAATGATAGTCAATGTGCAGCAAGGTTGGAATGGGAAAAAGTATGTGTTGTGCGGTTCAGGTTTTTATTTTTTTAAGAAAAGAGGAACACTTACCAAATTTTTTTTTTACCTCAGTCAAAATGGATTGAATCTCATGGATCAATCCAAACCAAACCAAACCAAACCATTTATCCAATGAGTTGAGAATTTGGGTCCTAATGGATTATTGGTTTTAATGGGTTGTTGGTTATCCAATGAGTTTGAAATATTATGGGTTAGTGGTTATCGATAACCAAAAAGACAAAATTTTTGGAAAAGATATCTGTGATGAGTTCTAAGATCTCTAATAGACAATATTAGATGAGAAAAAATGCTAACACTTCCCTTTTTACTTCACCTAATTTCTAATATATAAAATAAAAACAGAGAATTCTGAGAAAAATTGGAGCAAAGGATGCATAATTTTCCAAGCGCCAAACAAATTAATTAGAAATAAGAAGAAAACATGGAAAAGAGGAAGAAACCGACGACGGTGTTAGAGTTGCCGTGATGGGTTCTAATAATGTTCACAAGAAACAAAGTTCCTGAGATCCTGAATCGGGACAAGCTAGGGTTCGTCACAGAGAATTGAAGAAAGAAGAAGATGAACAGTTGCTTTGAATGGAGAAGCTGAAGGGCGGAACAATAATGATAGTCAATGTGCAGCAAGGTTGGAATGGGAAAAAGTATGTGTTGTGCGGTTCAGGTTTTTATTTTTTTTAGAAAAGAGGAACACTTACCAAATTTTTTTTTTCCTCTGTCAAAATGGATTGAATCTCATGGATCAATTCAAACCAAACCAAACCAAACCATTTATCCAATGAGTTGAGAATTTGGGTCCTAATGGATTATTGGTTTTAATGGGTTGTTGGATTGAAATGAGTTTGAAATATTATGGATTAATGGTTATCCATAACCAAAAAGAAAAAAATTTTGGAAAAGATATCTGTGATGGGTTCTAAGATCTCTAATAGACAATTTTAGATGAGAAAAAATGCCAATACTTCCCTTTTTACTTCACCTAATTTCTAATCTATAAAATAAAAACAGAGAATTCTGAGAAAAATTGGAGCAGAGGATACAGAATTTTCCAAGCGCCAAACAAATTAATTAGAAATAAGAAGAAAACCTGGAAAAGAGGAAGAAACCGACGACGGTGTTAGAGTTGCCGTGATGGGTTCTAATAATGTTCACAAGAAACAAAGTTCCTGAGATCCTGAATCGGGACAAGCTAGGGTTAAATCACAGAGAATTGAAGAAAGAAGAAGATGAACAGTTGCTTTGAATGGAGAAGCTGAAGGGCGGAACAATAATGGTAGTCAATGTGCAGCACGGTTGGAATGGGAAAAAGTATGTGTTGTGCGGTTCAGGTTTTTATTTGTTTAAGAAAATAGGAACATTTACCAAATTATTTTTTTACCTCAGTCAAAATGGATTGAATCTCATGGATCAATCCAAACCAAACCAAACCAAACCATTTATCCAATGAGTTGAGAATTTGGGTCCTAGTAGATTATTGGTTTTAATGGGTTGTTGGTTATCTAATGAGTTTGAAATATTATGGGTTAGTGGTTATCCATAACCAAAAAGATAAAAATTTTGGAAAAGATATTTGTGATGAGTTCTAAGATCTCTAATAGACAATTTTAGATGAGAAAAAATGCCAACACTTCCCTTTTTACTTCACCTAATTTCTAATCTATAAAATAAAAACAGAGAATTCTGAGAAAAATTGGAGCGGAGGGTGCAGAATTTTCCAAGCGCCAAACAAATTAATTAGAAATAAGAAGAAAACATGGAAAAGAGGAAGAAACCGACGACGGTGTTAGAGTTGCCGTGATGGGTTCTAATAATGTTCACAAGAAACAAAGTTCCTGAGATCCTGAATCGGGACAAGCTAGGGTTCGTCACAGAGAATTGAAGAAAGAAGAAGATGAACAGTTGCTTTGAATGGAGAAGCTGAAGGGCGGAACAATAATGATAGTCAATGTGCAGCAAGGTTGGAATGGGAAAAAGTATGTGTTGTGCGGTTCAGGTTTTTATTTTTTTAAGAAAAGAGGAACACTTACCAAATTTTTTTTTTCCTCTGTCAAAATGGATTGAATCTCATGGATCAATCCAAACCAAACCAAACCAAACCATTTATCCAATGAGTTGAGAATTTGGGTCCTAATGGATTATTGGTTTTAATGGGTTGTTGGTTATCCAATGAGTTTGAAATATTATGGGTTAGTGGTTATCGATAACCAAAAAGACAAAAATTTTGGAAAAGATATCTGTGATGAGTTCTAAGATCTCTAATAGACAATATTAGATGAGAAAAAATGCTAACACTTCCCTTTTTACTTCACCTAATTTCTAATCTATAAAATAAAAACAGAGAATTCTGAGAAAAATTGGAGCAAAGGATGCATAATTTTCCAAGCGCCAAACAAATTAATTAGAAATAAGAAGAAAACATGGAAAAGAGGAAGAAACCGACGACGGTGTTAGAGTTGCCGTGATGGGTTCTAATAATGTTCACAAGAAACAAAGTTCTCGAGATCCTGAATCGGGACAAGCTAGGGTTAAATCACAGAGAATTGAAGAAAGAAGAAGATGAACAGTTGCTTTGAATGGAGAAGCTGAAGGGCGGAACAATAATGATAGTCAATGTGCAGCAAGGTTGGAATGGGAAAAAGTATGTGTTGTGCGATTCAGGTTTTTATTTTTTTTAGAAAAGAGGAACACTTACCAAATTTTTTTTCCCTCCCCCGTCAAAATGGATTGAATCTCATGGATCAATCCAAACCAAACCAAACCAAACCATTTATCCAATGAGTTGAGAATTTGGGTCCTAATGGATTATTGGTTTTAATGGGTTGTTGGTTTTATTGAGTTGGATTGAAATGAGTTTGAAATATTATGGATTAATGGTTATCCATAACCAAAAAGACAAAAATTTTGGAAAAGATATCTGTGATGGGTTCTAAGATCTCTAATAGACAATTTTAGATGAGAAAAAATGCCAATACTTCCCTTTTTACTTCACCTAATTTCTAATCTATAAAATAAAAACAGAGAATTCTGAGAAAAATTGGAGCAAAGGGTACAGAATTTTCCAAGCGCCAAACAAATTAATTAGAAATAAGAAGAAAACCTGGAAAAGAGGAAGAAACCGACGACGGTGTTAGAGTTGCCGTGATGGGTTCTAATAATGTTCACAAGAAACAAAGTTCCTGAGATCCTGAATCGGGACAAGCTAGGGTTAAATCAGAGAATTGAAGAAAGAAGAAGATGAACAGTTGCTTTGAATGGAGAAGCTGAAGGGCGGAACAATAATGGTAGTCAATGTGCAGCACGGTTGGAATGGGAAAAAGTATGTGTTGTGCGGTTCAGGTTTTTATTTGTTTAAGAAAAGAGGAACATTTACCAAATTATTTTTTTACCTCAGTCAAAATGGATTAAATCTCATGGATCAATCCAAACCAAACCAAACCAAACCAAACCAAACCATTTATCCAATGAGTTGAGAATTTGGGTCCTAATGGATTATTGGTTTTAATGGGTTGTTGGTTTTATTGAGTTGGATTGAAATGAGTTTGAAATATTATCGGTTAATGGTTATCCATAACCAAAAAGACAAAAATTTTGGAAAAGATATCTGTGATGGGTTCTAAGATCTCTAATAGACAATTTTAGATGAGAAAAAATGCCAACACTTCCCTTTTTACTTCACCTAATTTCTAATCTATAAAATAAAAACAGAGAATTCTGAGAAAAATTGGAGCGGAGGGTGCAGAATTTTCCAAGCGCCAAACAAATTAATTAGAAATAAGAAGAAAACATGGAAAAGAGGAAGAAACCGACGACGGTGTTAGAGTTGCCGTGATGGGTTCTAATAATGTTCACAAGAAACAAAGTTCTCGAGATCCTGAATCGGGACCAGCTAGGGTTCACAAGAGAATTGAAGAAAGAAGAAGATGAACAGTTGCTTTGAATGGAGAAGCTGAAGGGCGGAACAATAATGATAGTCAATGTGCAGCAAGGTTGGAATGGGAAAAAGTATGTGTTGTGCGGTTCAGGTTTTTATTTTTTTAAGAAAAGAGGAACACTTACCAAATTTTTTTTTTACCTCTGTCAAAATGGATTGAATCTCATGGATCAATCCAAACCAAACCAAACCAAACCATTTATCCAATGAGTTGAGAATTTGGATCCTAATGGATTATTGGTTTTAATGGGTTGTTGGTTATCCAATGAGTTTGAAATATTATGGGTTAGTGGTTATCGATAACCAAAAAGACAAAATTTTTGGAAAAGATATCTGTGATGAGTTCTAAGATCTCTAATAGACAATATTAGATGAGAAAAATGCTAACACTTCCTTTTTACTTCACCTAATTTCTAATCTATAAAATAAAAACAGAGAATTCGAGAAAAATTGGAGCAAAGGATGCATAATTTTCCAAGCGCCAAACAAATTAATTAGAAATAAGAAGAAAACATGGAAAAGAGGAAGAAACCGACGACGGTGTTAGAGTTGCCGTGATGGGTTCTAATAATGTTCACAAGAAACAAAGTTCCCGAGATCCTGAATCGGACAAGCTAGGGTTCAACAGAGAATTGAAGAAAGAAGAAGATGAACAGTTGCTTTGAATGGAGAAGCTGAAGGGCGGAACAATAATGATAGTCAATGTGCAGCAAGGTTGGAATGGGAAAAAGTATGTGTTGTGCGATTCAGGTTTTTATTTTTTTTAGAAAAGAGGAACACTTACCAAATTTTTTTTTTCCTCTGTCAAAATGGATTGAATCTCATGGATCAATCCAAACCAAACCAAACCAAACCATTTATCCAATGAGTTGAGAATTTGGGTCCTAATGGATTATTGGTTTTAATGGGTTGTTGGTTTTATTGAGTTGGATTGAAATGAGTTTGAAATATTATGGATTAATGGTTATCCATAACCAAAAAGACAAAAATTTTGGAAAAGATATCTGTGATGGGTTCTAAGATCTCTAATAGACAATTTTAGATGAGAAAAAATGCTAATACTTCCCTTTTTACTTCACCTAATTTCTAATCTATAAAATAAAAACAGAGAATTCTGAGAAAAATTGGAGCAGAGGGTACAGAATTTTCCAAGCGCCAAACAAATTAATTAGAAATAAGAAGAAAACCTGGAAAAGAGGAAGAAACCGACGACGGTGTTAGAGTTGTCGTGATGGGTTCTAATAATGTTCACAAGAAACAAAGTTCCTGAGATCCTGAATCGGGACAAGCTAGGGTTCGTCACAGAGAATTGAAGAAAGAAGAAGATGAACAGTTGCTTTGAATGGAGAAGCTGAAGGGCGGAACAATAATGGTAGTCAATGTGCAGCAAGGTTGGAATGGGAAAAAGTATGTGTTGTGCGGTTCAAGTTTTTATTTTTTTAAGAAAAGAGGAACACTTACCAAAAAAAATTTTCCTCTGTCAAAATGGATTGAATCTCATGGATCAATCCAAACCAAACCAAACCAAACCATTTATCCAATGAGTTGAGAATTTGGGTCCTAATGGATTATTGGTTTTAATGGGTTGTTGGATTGAAATGAGTTTGAAATATTATGGGTTAATGGTTATCCATAACCAAAAAGACAAAAATTTTGGAAAAGATATCTGTGATGGGTTCTAAGATCTCTAATAGACAATTTTAGATGAGAAAAAATACCAACACTTCCCTTTTTACTTCACCTAATTTCTAATCTATAAAATAAAAACAGAGAATTCTGAGAAAAATTGGAGCAGAGGGTGCAGAATTTTCCAAGCGCCAAACAAATTAATTAGAAATAAGAAGAAAACCTGGAAAAGAGGAAGAAACCGACGACGGTGTTAGAGTTGCCGTGATGGGTTCTAATAATGTTCACAAGAAACAAAGTTCCTGAGATCCTGAATCGGGACAAGTTAGGGTTCGTCACAGAGAATTGAAGAAAGAAGAAGATGAACAGTTGCTTTGAATGGAGAAGCTGAAGGGCAGAACAATAATGGTAGTCAATGTGCAGCACGATTGGAATGGGAAAAAGTATGTGTTGTGCGGTTCAGGTTTTTATTTTTTTCTGAATCGGGACAAGCTAGGGTTAGTTACAGAGAAGAAAATTGAAGAAAGAAGAAGATGAAAGAACACTTGAATAGAGAAGTGCTTTGCATTAATGTTTCGTGCTGTTCTGTAAGTTTGAATAATAAGTTCGTTTGGTCTCGTCGACGTCAATTCTGTCGTTTGGTCTCCGACGTCAAATCTTCCTTCCAACTCTACTTTTGATGCAATAAAAATGGAAAAATGATGATGTAGCAAAAAAGTTAAAACATGGAACTAATTTTGGTTTACACAAACTAGAAAACATTCCTCGGGAGTAGCGCGCGCAGATCCTGTCCCACTAAACCCGCAGCGGGACGGATGCAGCTCGAATTTTTTTTTTTTCAAAACAAAATTGAACCAAAACAAAAACCGGGAAATTATAAGGGTTTACCTCAGTTGTGTTATCTGAAACAAATATTAAAGTTACTAATTAAGCAAGAACACACATTCACTTAACAAAGTATACAAAAAACTCAGAAGAGTATTCACACTACACTGCCAGATTGAAGCACATGTTAAATGTGACATTTGTGAAGAATCCTTTAGAACCCTAGGCCCAGTTACAAAGTTCTATGGCCGACAAATAAAATTACATACTAAAATCCAAAAATTAAGCTTTACCTTTGTGAGTGGGTCTTCTTCTTGAAAATGTTCATGGCTTTTGTATTCTTGAAAATTAAGCTTCATGATCTCTTCCTCCATATCCTCGATCCTTTATATCACTACAACTTACGAAGTGACAAGCATAAAAAACTGGATATATTGTGATAATGAAATTGCTTAAGGTTTTAATAAGCTTTTCACGGTTCTAAAATTCCAATCAATGCTTCAGATTAAGCAATTTCACAGGTATGTGGCTCAAAAAGCTTAAACCAACACATATCAATTATTTGCTTATGGCCTCTCTACAAAAGCAAACTCTAAGAAGTTTCAGGCTTTAATAACAAACATTTCCAAAATTCCAATCAAATCTCCATATTCTACAATTCACAAGCATTAGACTAACTACAACTTCTGAATTTCGCTAAATTTTCAAGAAACATCAAACTTCTAAGCCAACACAAAGATCAATTATCAATCAAATAAGAAAAGAAAGATAAGGGGAAAAAAGTAAACGCACATAAAAAGAAAAAGATAAAGCGAAGGAAGAGAGCAATTCCTGGTTGTAGCAAAGGCGAGACCCATACGAACGTGAATCGAAAGAGCATTTCCTTCACCTTCTTCTTATCTTACTATTGTTATAATCACTAAAACACATGTATAGAGATTAACAAAGAGATAAAAGATAGCTGCTACGAAGTTACCTCCATTAATTGTACTCAATGCCTGATATATATTGTACGTATAACTATCATAATTATAAATTAACAAAGTCCTCACAAACCCAAGCATTTCTACAGACTCTCTTCTCAATAGACTCTTCTTAACAATCGACGAATCTCTAATCAATCACTAAACGAAATTAGGGTTCATATATCACACAAAATCAACTAATCGCATAACTTGAAAAGTTCCATTTCCTAAAACATCAATCTCTAACACAGTGAAGATTCGATTGATTCTTCATTTCAAAGATCTTAAGAATCAACCCACAGTTGCGATAATATGGATTAAGCTAATTCAAATCTTTCTATGATTAATTCCATCGAACGATCTATGAAATCAAACGCAAACAGAATCCGGAAACGAAGAGATAGTAAAGAGAAAATGAAAAGAGAAACTTATGTTCAGAAACGAAACGAAGATAGAGATTTGAAAAACTATCTCGAGATTCAGAAGATCCGGATGTTTTGAAAATGGTAACCGGGTCATTTTAATTAGGTCCGCGTGTTTTTGCATAATTATTTTGGACAATTTTATCCTTTTAGTCTCCCTATCATTTGGTCGTGAAAATTGTAAAATACAGTGACAATTATTGTAATATCACACGTTACTATTGGTTAAAGTTTTTTTAAGGTTGCTCAAATAATAATAGGAGGATATTAAATATATTATTAAAAATATAGTTATAATACTCTTAGAGTATCACCACTAAAATGATGCTCTTAGTCGCGGCAAACTAACACTCACAAAATGGATCGACGGACCTGGATGAAAGAAAGGGAGTTCAATAAAACATCGACACGTGTCAATATAACGTGGGAAGTTGTCCTTCAGTGGGACCCGAGAGCGTGTACTGATTGGGGTGAAAGACGTGATGTCGGTGTTGACTTATTGACCGGTGCCACGCTGGAAGAGACTTGTTGGAGAAGAAATGATGAATTTTGAGAAATTTTGCAACGTTTTTTTTTTTTTTCTTTCTTCTTCTTTTTTTGGTTTTCCGTTTAAGCGTTACAAAACAAGAACGTCGTTCTTAAAAGTTCTTATTACGCTTGGAATCAACGATTGGGAGGTATTATGCACTAGACATTGATAAATACATGATCATGACTAAAAACAAATCCAACAAAAAGTAGTAATAGTTTTGGAGTATTATAATACAAGTGCTATTGGCTCAACCAAGACTAGCATATCCTATTTCTTGCCGCAGATGTTCGGATACAAGCAAACAAGGTTATTGGCCGTTCATGTTTTAGTGAAGATGCTAACAAGGTTAGTATTTGCTATGAGTGCATTAGGAAGTTGAACATTTTCAAGAAAAGTTCTGAATTGGCTTAGTTTGATATTTCCTTTTTCGGGCTTTCTTTGTTTATAATGCTGAGGGCAACAACACCGGAAGAGATGGAACAAGTGGAAACTACAGTTCAGCTATAGAAATTGACTTGATGCCGATGGACATGTCTGAAAGCATGCAAGAGGCGATGCTCTGATCAAATTTGGAAACCAGGTATTTCTCAACATGCTCTTTTGGGATTCTGAACACTACTTTGTACATTTACGTAATTACTTAAGCTAAAGCTTTTAGGTGCAAGAGTAGGCAGTGGCAAACCCAAAAAATATATTTTACGGGGATCAAAATATATACTAAATTAAATAATTATTAAAATATATAATAATCAAGAAATAATTATATTATTAAAAATAATTATTAAGTAATTGTATTATTAAATAATTATTAAAATATATATATTATCTAAAAATTTTACAAATCTAATTTATAAGATTTGATTTTTTTTGATTAAAAACTAAACAAATAATACTTTAGAAGTCTTGACTTAAGTCTTGAATATATAAACTTGAACCCGTTAAGCAAATAACAAACAAATTAAAGTTTATTATATAACTTAAATTCATAATATATGTTATAAATAACATTATATCTATATACATGAATAAATAATTATAACTTTCATTTAACAATACTACTAGAATTGAATTACATAACAGTGAACATGAAATTTTTTTTTCTTTATGTGCTTAAATTAGTTTCTTTCTTTTGAAAATTTTCCAATTTAGCCTCCGATGAAAGTGTATCATTATATATAGATAGATATTCAGATAGTGTAAAATATAATTTATTTTTCAAGATGTCTTCAATCCCAAATGAGTTCCTTTTGGTGATTATACTATGAACCATAGTGGTTTTGTTCTCATTCAAATTAACCCAAATTTGAGGAATCATCAGTCCAAAAAACTTCCATCAATGTTCATTATTTATAACAACACAAAACATACAAATTTGTTTTCTCCATCTCCGGCTTTTACTTGTTATTGATAATTCACAAATTTCTTCATTGTCCTTAAAAATCAACAATTCACATGTTGTTTATCAGATGCGAATCAATATGATTTCTTCTTAATGCTCATTTCCTTTTCATTACACACACATACATATTTATACTACTTGTTAAAGTTTCTTCTTAACCTAATTACTTTAGCTAAACCACCGAAACCCATTAACACATATGAGCTTAAAATACTTAATGGCCAATGGCCTTTTTAACTTAATTATGTGACTAATGTCACCACACCTTCTTTGACTTTTCTTCTTCTCTTTGACTTTACTTCTTCTTCTTCTTACGAGACTACTTCTCCTTCTCCATTTCTTCACTTCGCCATCTTCTTCTTCTCACTCTTCTGTTTGCTGTTTTCTTGTGCAGGAGGATTAAGCAGAGGATCAACTTCCAACAATTTCAAGACTGATAGAAATGATTGAGTGATGATTGCGCATGGGTCATGAATCATGGATCGGATCAAGAATGCGCATTTCATGGTGTGTTTTGACTTTAGACGGTGTTAAGTATAAGTGTAATGTAATATCTTAGTATTCACAAGAGAGACTACATGAGTATATATATTGATACAGAGAATGTTCTAGGTATAGCTGAGAAACTAAAAAGAATATTATGTCCTTTACATATATACGCTACACGCCCCCTCAAGATGGAGGGACTGAAGTGAATCCAATCTTGTTATTGAGTTCGATGAACCGTGAGCGAGCCAAGGGTTTGGTGAGTGCATCGGCCAACTAGTCTTTTGTTGAAACATGTCGTACTCAGAGTGCCCCAGATTGTATATTGTCACAAACAAAATGATAGTCGATAGCGAGATGTTTCATGCGGGAATGAAATACCGGATTAGCACAGAGATAGGTAGCCCCGAAATTATCACAATACACAACTGGAGTTGATGGCAAAGTGACGCCAAGCTTGGTTAAGAGAGAACAGACCCATCGTACTTCGGAAGCGGTTTTGGCGACAGCTCGATATTCAGCTTCAGTGGAGGAGCAGGCAACACCTTTTTGTTTCTTCGAGGACCAAGCTATAGGAGTTGAACGAAGATAGATAATGTATGCATTCATAGAAACAAAGCCATGTACATCACATGCCCAATCAGCATCGGAGAAAGCATGGAGTGTAATAGGTGAATCAACTTTGAGAAAAATACCATGGGATGTTGTTCCTGCCAAATACCGTAGCAGACGCTTTACAGCCGATTGACAGCATACGCAATGTCGGGACGAGTGAAAGCCAAGTATTGTAGACTTCCTACAACGGTACGAAACTCACTGGGATTTTCAAGGACTGTACCGTTTGTGAGCGTGACCTTTGGAGTCGGGGCTATTGGTGTGGCCACGGGATGAGCGTCTCGCATCTTTGTCTTGTCAAGTAAGTCTAGAATATACTTCCGTTGCATCAGATGGAGACCTTTGGAGTTGCGCATTGCTTCAATACCCAAGAAATAGTTTAAATCTGTCGGGTCTTTGAGAGAGAAGCGACGGGACAGAGCGGTGATAAAGCTTTGAATTAATAGCGGAGTGCTCTCGGTGACGACAATATCATCCACGTAAACCAAGCAGTAGATAATATTAACACCATTGATCAATATAAAAACTGAAGTATTCGCAAGAGAATTAATAAACCCCAACGAACAAAGAAACGTTTTCAACTCTTGGTACCATGCCTGTGGGGCTTGCTTGAGACCGTATAACGCTTTCTTTAGTCGACAAACATGGTGGGGGCGATCTTTGTCAACAAAGCCTGGTGGTTGTGTGACATAGACCTCATCAGTAAGCGTACCTTGTAAGAACGCATTATTCACATCCAACTGTTTGATTTGCCAAGACCGAGTAACCGCGAGTTGGAGAACAAGCCGAATGGTGTCCGATTTAACAAAAGGGCTGAATGTTTCAGAGTAGTCGAGTCCATATTGCTGAGTAAACCCACGCACAACAAGTCTAGCTTTATACCTATCAATAACACCATTAGGCAAATATTTTAGTGTAAAAATCCACTTCGTATCAATAACATTATGATTTGGTTTCGGAGGGACCAATTCATAAGTATGACTTTGCAGCTGGACATCAATCTCATCTCCCATAGTATTCCGCCATTTCTCATCTCGCAAGGCTTGGGCTACGGTAATGGGAATTTTTGGTTTTGTTTCGGAAGTGGTGACATGGAGATTAAGCTTTTGGGTTCTTTTGGTAATGTTGTTTTTGCTACATGTTTACATAGGATGTGAGGGTTGAGGTGGTGGTGGGGTGGTGATGGCGGTAAAACAAGTGGAGGAGATGGTGGTGGAGGCTGCGCCGAAGAGAGGACGACGCAGTTGGGGAAGACGAAGATGATGAATTTTCAGGAGTGTTATTTTAGTTTGTAGACAATGTGGCTGGAACCGTTTGTTGGGTTTGTGTGATGCCGGGAGATCGCAAGTCAGCTGAATTATTTCCTGCATCATTTTCATTATTTGACGAAGCAAGGTCATTTCTTGAAGAAGAAGAAACAGTGGTACCTTGAGTCGACAAATGATCCTGCGAAGGCAAGTGAGAATCAGAGTGCGATGGCACCAGAGACGACAAAGCCGAAGAGAGAGTACCGAGTGGTGTAGGCACAGTCGGGACCATGGATGGGAGAACGGAAACTGGTTGGGTTTGTGTTTCAGAAAGAAAAGTGGTGTTGGAATTCTTGGGAGTGATGGAGAATGGGAAGCTTGTCTCAATGAATTATACATGATGGGATGTGTAGATATGGCCGGTAGAGACGTCGAGACATATATATACACTTTGGGTTAGTGAATATCCAAGAAAAACATATTGTTTTGAACGATTCTCCTACTTGTGATTGGCATAAGGTCGCAACCACGGAAAACATAGGTTACCAAAAACCTTGAGTTTGTGATAGTTTGGGGACTGCTGAAAAAGGAGGACATACGGTGATTGATGTTGTAGAACTGGAGTGGGTAAGCGATTGATCAAATACACGGCTGTGGCGAATGCATAAGTCCAATAACGAGGTGGTACAGAGGCTTGGTGCATGAGTGTCAATCCGGTTTCGATAATATGTCTATGTTTGCGCTCGGAAATTCCATTGTGCTCTGGTGTGTGTGTGGTGACGTCAAATGTGACATGCCTTGAGCAACAAGGAAAGACCGAAGAGCTACATATTCACCACCATTATCAGAATATAATGTCCCAATCTTCTTTTGAAACCGATTTTCCACCAAAGCTTTAAACGCGATGAATGTTTCCTTGACTTGTGATTTCTGCTTCAGCGGATAGAACCATGTGTAGCGCGTATAGTGATCCACCAAAATAAGGTAATATTTAAAGGCATCGACAGAAACAATAGGAGATATCCAAACATCGGAATATAAGTACTGAAGAGGTTTGGTTGAGGTAATTGTGTTTGAGTAAAAAGGTAGCTTATGGCTTTTATTAATAAGGCAATGGGAACAAGGAGAATGTTTTTGTGAATCATGAGAAATAGGTAAACGAAAATGAGAGACAATGGTTTTTAAAACATCGGAAGACGGGTGACCAAGTCTTGAATACCATGATGAGAGGGAGGTTTTGGGCGTTGGTGAGGCGAGAAATGAGGTGGGGATGGTCGACTGGACTGGCCACTCGTATAACTCTTCTCTAGTTTGGCCTTGGAGTAACCGGGCCCCCGTACTGAGATCCTTCACTTGGAAATGAGCAGGAAAGAATTCAACCGACACTTGATTAGCATTACACAACCGATAAACGGAAATAAGATTCTTATGAATATTAGGAACACAAAGAATATCGGTTAAAGCGAGAGAGCGAGTAGGAATAGGGAAAAAAGAGGAACCGGTATACGAGATGGGAAGAGCGGAGCCATCAGCGATAAAAACTTATTCTCTACCATTGTACTGCTGATAAAGAGAAAGGTTATTCAAGTCGGTGGTGAGATGATGTGTAGCACCGCTGTCAAGAATCCAATTGTTTGGATTGTACAAGTTGTTGCAGCCATATTGGCATGTGGTTGCCAAGGGACTGGTGACGGTGAGCGTTGGTAGTTGGTGAAGGAGCTTCCCGAGGTCTGAATCTGTGTGCAGCGCTTGGCACTGCGACCATGAATGTCACAGAGTTGGCAGCGCCCTTGATACCCACGTGAAGCAGACTGATTTTGTCGAGGCAAAAACTGTTGTTGTTGCCAAGTTTGAGTGGTCTTGTTGTGGTTGCTGTTGGATCGATTTGAGCCATGAGAGTTGTTATTGGTGTTCGAAGGTCGATAATTCACAGCATTTGCAGAGATAGGAACCGACGTGGAGGAGACGACTTCCATGGTTTGGAGCCTGGTCTCATGATGGAGAAGTTTTTAGTGTACTTCAATGAGAGATGGCGAGCCCTCACGACCTTCAAGCTGATCAATGACATGTTTATACTCCTCAGGCAACCCACCAAGAATAAATTCGACCTGATCTTCATGATCCAAAGGCTTACCCAGCAAGGCGAATTGGTCAAAACGTGTTGTATGTCCTTGAAAATATTCGTCGATGGACTTAGAAGCCTTTGTCCATAGCTTGATTTGTTGTTTCAACTGTTTGATATGGCCTCGGCTTTGGATCATGAAGATCAGGTTGGATGGTAACAGCAATAGTACCGATGAGAGCACTATAGATGAGTTGATCTTAGCGTTGCCATAGCTTGTAAGCAGGATTGACAGCAACGACACCAGCAGTGGTAAGAGTGGGCGGCGGCACAACCACAGAGCCGTCGATGTAGCCGGCAAGGTCATACCCATTCAACAGAGCATGGACCTGTCGAGCCCACATCAGAAAATTGGAGGCTGTAAGTTGGGTAACATTCACCATGTTGACGTTGAGGAGAGAAGGAGATCCAGCAACAGCAATAGTCTCGTTAGTAGCCATTGGATGTGAAAAACCAGAGAACTTGAAGTGATAACAATGGCAGCTGAAGAAGAAGTAAAAGGTGCGGCCAGAAAATCAACAATGGCGGCTGGGGAAAAGGTATTTAGGTCTTTTAGGTATCGATGCTCTGATCCATATAAGTGTAATGTAATATCTTAGTATTCACAAGAGAGATTACATGAGTATATATATACTGATACAGAGAATGTTCTAGGTATAGATGAGAAACTAGAAAGACTATTCTGTCCTTTACATATATACTCTACATTAAGGATCAAGAGAGAATCAAACAAAGAGAGCTTAGAACATCTCCAATGGGTGAACCCCATGAGAGGTTCTAAGCAATTTTTTTATTATAAATTTTGATTATTTGAAAGTTAAGAACCTCATTATGGTTCCTTAATTATTTCCTCCTCCAATAGTGAACCTCATTAGGGGTTCTTAAGAAAAGAAAAAAATATTTTGAATTGGATCCAATATTGCATTAAGCACATTCCCAGCAACTGTTGTTGATCCAGAGTTTACCATATCAGAAACATGTATGAATAAATACAAGAAGAAAAATAGATGATTGTGCAATACTTGCCAACGGCATATAGAGGTGTTGTTGTGTCCTTGAAACCGCAAAAAGCTCCATGCGCAGCCAATGCAACTACAATTGGCGGTGCACCATAAGCTCTAAGTCTAAGGAACTGCTCTGCTGGTATCCGCATTGGTGAATCCTGATCATTTCCAAACCGAGATAGAGATCACTTAATACGAAACTTCAAAGATAACACTTTATATGATCCGAGAGAAGTGTAGACATTACCAAAGGTATAGCCATGACATCCATCAATAAATCAGACCCGAGAGAGAGCGCAATAGCCTCTGCAAAACCAACTCCAGCAGCAAGAACTAATGATGTTGAAACAGAAGGCAACACTTTCTTGCCTTACCACCAAAACATAAACAAGAAAGTTCAAAAATAAGAAACAAAAGCATATCAATTTTTTATTAAAAATTTTCGTGGGAGTCCATTTCTGTAATGCCCCAAATTGAGAAAAGTTATTCACAGATGCCACCTGGTCGCGAAATGACCATTTTGCCATTAATGAATCTTATCAGTGCTTAAGTATAAGTGAATCGGATACTTACCGAAGCAATTCACGGTAGCCCAGTGGGAGAGACTCACGTCGCGCGTTCGCCTTCCACGCGCGACCAGGGTTCGAGTCCCCCAGTTGTGGAACAACTGGTACAACTCGGGATAATTGGGGATTTGTCACTGGGGATAACTGGGTACAACTAGGGCATGGAGGGATAACTGGGTACAACTAGGTACGCTAGAGCGCGGAGGGACACTGGGTACAACTATGACATGTTTTATTTAAACAAGAAGATGGGTAGTTTCGTCTTTTCACTGTAAGCGAGTGGCATGCAGATTAACTATTGGCATGCCAGAATGAAATTTCTGAATTAGTGGCATTAGAGAGATTGATTCCGTGGAAGTGAAGAGATGGGTTTATCGCAAAACAAAAAAAAAACATTTTTTCTCACAAATCAGTTTCCAATCCCAACGTGCCACGTACCCAAGAACCAATTCTTAAGCTCCTTATTTAAGGAGCGATTCTAAGTAAATATCCCATTAATAATTTATTTTTTTCTTATTTATGGGTTAAGAACCCTTAAGAACCTCTTAACATCCCCTGTTGGAGATGGTCTTAACTCATCTTTTAATTTTGCCAATACTCAAAGACTTTTAGGACAACGAGAATGTATTGTCGCAGATCCAACACATAAAAACAGGATAACAGAGAACACATTCTTGTTATTTAAGATAGTGAGTAACAATTAAAAACATTCATATTAACAAAAAAGGCACACGTGCAAACCAAACAGCGTGAACACAACTTGACTGTGATCAAGGGGACAACTTTAGCTGGTACAAGCTAGAAACTAACCAAATCATCTTTAAAAACCCAAATAAGTATAAATACAGAACTTATTAATACAACACACAAACAAACAGCATAAAATGAAGTAGACTGTGTTTTGTTCTGGTTTTTCTTAAACCAAATGCGCAAGGCAAGAACCAATAGCAGAATACCTAAGAACCATTCAGGAGTCTTGAAAAACTTCAGATCTGGGAAATACCGAGTAGCTACGATGAAGCTAAAGATCAATTCGAGGGAAAGAGCCAAGAAAGCAACACCTGCATTAGACCAGTCTGTTTCAATTGGCATGTGTAGCTGTCTCTGAACCTCCTTAACAATGTCCCTGGCTAAATACATCTCGTTTCTTCAAAAAAAAAAAAACATGAGTTAGAGAAAAGAAGCATATGATGTAAGCGGTAAGCCACTTGATCATTTGGTGGGTTTGCTGGAAACTCCTTACCAAACGTCGATGTATTCATCCCGAGTTTAACTGGGCGTTAAATCGAAACATAATTAAAAAAATAATCCAAGAATTACGTGTAATTTGACCGGGAAAAGCCGATTATTTCAGTAACAGATCTCATGGCAGATTCCCATTTCTCGATCCTCTCGGGCTCTTCCGCGTACATCTGCTTCGTTTCCTTGAAAAGAACAGTGAACTCTCCATCAGGAACGCCTTCTTCATCGCGTTTTCTATTGGGATTGGCTGCTCTTTTCACCTCGTCCGCGCGTACGTTGAAAAAGATTGGAATCACCACGAGTTTGTTTTCCTCCATCTGTTTATTCATCGTTACAAGCTCATCCAAACACCACTTTGACTCACAGTACCTTTCAGAGAAGATGGCGAGTGCGATCGTTGACTTCTTGATCCTTGTGAAGAGATTTTGTAGTCTTCTCCCTTTCCTCTCGTAGTTGTCTATGAACACGTTGATGCCTGAGTCTTTTAAGACCCACGCAAGATGCTTCACAAATTTATGGCGTAGCTCATCTCCGCGGAAGTTGATGAACACCTGAGGATGGGGTTCTTTGGCTGGATTTGCCATTAGAGTGGTATGTGAGTTGTTCTGAGAGATAAAGTTGGTGAAGAATGATTTTGTTGTTTCATTGGTCTCATCAATTCTTTTTCTTAAAGAAACCAAACTGTGACTCAATAATGCCAAAGTCTGCGCCTTTCCTTAGTCTTTCTTTAATATTATAGAACTGTTATCTTTAAACATCACTGTCTTTGTGACTTTGTGGATCTAAATACTTTAAATGCCAGGTCATGGGTCGGATCAATAATGTTTTGAAGGAAAATTATAAAGAAGGCAAAAGACACCAAAATGTCTTGGTCACAAGCTTATAGCCAGAAGCAGAGTAATACATAACTATTAAAGAGAGAACACACAATCTCCACAAGCTCCTCCAAGCATCAATCTGACTCTGAGAACCATCATACCGGTATTTTCGACTCCTCGAACTTCTTCAAGAGTGTTGTAAGTTTATCCTGTTCTGTTTGAAGTTATCTACAAAGATATTGACCCCTTGAAATTTAAAGTTGGTGATAGAACAGTGGTTGGTTTGTAAGTAAATGATCCTGCAATGAATACACAAAATATCTTTGTTAGAAAGATATACCTAATTCATACAACAAGTTACCAAAAATTTACTTATAGTGATCTACACTTACTGCTCCTCGTGCTTTCCCATTTTCACTATTCTGTTCCAGACACCTCGCTATCTTCCTGCTGTTTCGGTTTCCCACTCTTCCATTCCAAAATCAATGCAAGGACCCCAAAGACTGATGCCATCTTAGTGACATCTTGGAAAAAATACTTCTTTGCCATCTTAGTGACATCTTGGAAAAAATACTTCTTTCAAACTTTTTTGCCCACTTTTCGTACACATTTTTGCAAGAGTAGTTTTACCAATCCCAGGCATTCCAACAATGCCAATGAAACGGGGTTCTTCTTCTCGATAAAATTCTAGCTTCTTTTCTAGCTGTTCGAAGCGTTGTTGGACTCCAAATCTAGCTATTTGCCTCTTGTTAGTTAACATTTCCGTGTTTCCTCCAATGGTGACATTTTCCATGGTGAAAATATCTTTTAGCACTTTCTTCACATCCTCAACGATTGAGTCGGCTAGGTCGCCCTCCTTACTACCATACCAATGAAGAAAAAAATACAGAAAATTTGGTTGGTTTCATATGATAAGTTTCGTTCATTAAAAGGAACTAATATAAGAAGTGACATCTAGGAAAATGTTGAAGCGAGAGATCCTAATGCACAACAATTATATTCACATGATGGTTCATACTCTTCAAGCCGTTATTCAAAATACATTATGGTTCATAATCTGAATTTAGAGAAGCAACGACTGATGAATCATTAAATCCAGGGTTCCCAATTTACAGCTATTCCAACCAAAAAAGAAAAAGGACGATTGCAAGAATCTTAAAATAGGCACGGAAAGCTCCCTCGAAATTCTTATTGACGGCGGGCTGTAACTTGTAGAAGATGGGAATCACAACGAGTTTGCCTTGTTCCATCTGCTCTTTCATCTTCAAAAGCTCATTCAAGCACCATTTAGACTGTGTATATCTCTCGGAGAAAATCGCCACCGCGATTCTCGATTCTTCGATACGTTTGAAAAGGTAATCTAGACTTCTTTCCTTAAGCTTAGACTCATCAATAAACACGTTGACTTTTTGAGTTGTCATGGTTTAAACGAGAAAATCCAAAAAGCTATTTCGCAGCTCGTCTCCCATGAAATTGATGAACACTTGGTACTGTGGCGGAGATGTTTCGTTGTTAGAAGAAGAAGCCGCCATGGGAAACAAGCAGAATCTTCAAGGATCGATCTTAAGCTGAAATTTTGAATTTTCTCTTTTCCGTTGATTTTAGAAAACTCGAATGTGAAAATCAGTTCGAGGCTCTCTCTTTAGTATGGTAGACTGAAAATAAAAAGCCAATCAAACTCTAAAAAGATTTAAATTTTAAAACATGACAGAAGGTTGACCAATAAAATAAAATAAAGTGTGACAGCGAACTCGTGTTGACCTGGACACAAAACCGGATCCGGTACAGTCAAACAGATCTTCCAAATAGCTGGAGCCATGTGGTGAGGTCAGAAAGACAGCGAATTTAATCCATTTTTATTTGAACGATAATGGTGCTGCTCGTTTCCACCCGTTTGTTTTTAAGCAAGAAGAAGAATAAAAGGATCTTGTTTCTTGTAAGACAAGTAACCAAACTACGTTTATTATCTACTGTGTCAATAACTAAAGCTCTTTTGTAAATAGAACATTTTCTAAAAATAGTCTTGTTATTGCTCTTGTTGTAACTGTGAATACGACGAATGTAATGGAAACAGAGTAACTGAATCAATCTCATAAAAATAAAACGTAAGAAAATCTAAGAGAAAAAGCCACAATACAAAACTAGAACCAAAGTCTGTGTGCAGCCGTCAAAGTATGTTACTTACATTCCCTATAACTCAACAAATAACGTCTCTCTATTTTGTTTCCGGCCTCTTGGTTCTGACCAATTTGTTAACTGTTGGAAATACCGGCAGAGAAAAGAAGAAAAGCAACCACAGCCGAACATATCTTCCAAAAAGTAGGAGAGGCGACAGCCATTGCACAGAAACTAAAGTAGAAGGTTATTCCAAGAATATTTTCAAACCACCTCATTCTCTATTGCAGTCAGTTCGTCGCGATTTGATTCAGTATATTCTTTCCTTTCTCTGTTTTCTATAAGAGCCAGGTTATTCCTTAGTGTATTGTTTGAGCAAGCTCATCCTCCCTTGCAGTCAATTCGTCTCGAATTCATTCAATAAACACTTGCCTTTTCTAACCATTGATCTCGGTATATTCAGACAAGAATCGGACCGATTATGGATCGGGTTGGACAACGTTGGGTCGAGCTCTGATACTGTATTAGATTATGAGCTTCCAAATCAAAACCAATTGAGAACGAGTAGATTGACCCATATTATTTATATATTATTCATGATCACTATCCAACTTCCGATGTATAACATTATTCCCAATTTTATCAACCCTTTATTCACATACAGTATTTTGTGTTTGTTCGGATAATTTGGGTGGGCCTACATGATCGGATTATTTGGTATACCGAATACAAACCAAAAATGCATTGGTTCATGACTTTTTGTTGTCGTCATTTTTTATACTCTGTTCAAGAAATCTTTAACCAAGAACAGAGTCTCAAAACAGAGATGTCTCTTTCTATTAGTTTCTTAATAAGTTCTTATTCTTCTCTGTTAACACTATCTTAACCTCCTCGGCGATTAACTTCGATAAATGTCTACATTACGATACCAATTAACAAACTATTATATATTATATACAAAAACTTGTTTTTGAATTCTGGACCAATACATTTACCAAACCAACAAATCAAATAACCCCTTAGCATTCTTGGAAAAATCTTATCAATGAAAGAATAAATTAGCCATCAAGAAAACTTGCCAATCACTCAATCAGAATTATTTCTATTGACATGTGAAGCTCTTTCGTAACCGCTTTTAACTATCTCCATGATAAGAGCGATTTACCAAAACCCGTTCTGCAATTTGATCCAGAGAAATAAATGAGACCGGCCAGCACAAGTATAGTCTTTTAGGATATAAGACAATAAATTTAAAGTTCATCTTATTCTAGCTAGTTAGTCGACAACAATAATCACATATATATCAATTGTAAGAATAATCAAGAATTCAATTACTACCCACCCGTATAATTGGACATAACTTATTCCCACACAAATATCACAATAACTCATTGTGGCATCAATAAAATTAAGAATTAAGAAAGATCATCAGTAGCAGCAAACACGCATTAGACAATTGAGTCACTAATGATCATTTTACCAATCCTAAAACCTTTCTAGGGATCGTCCATGGCGATTTAGGATCAAGATACCCAAAAGAATAGAATTGGCTTTAAATATTAATCTAGAGTCAAACTAAAGATGGATCTTTCACCTAACACTTGTCAACCCTTTTATTCACGTATATGGATCATATAAGAACCCTTACGTTGAAAGAATCCATTCATGCCTATCATGAAACAATACCTGAGATTTTCTAATGTGTTGGCGGTAATGTTTGCAGCTAATCATCACAACTAATCACAAGCTCCTCCAAGCATCAACCTAACTCTGGGAACTCTTGGAGAAGACCAAACGACAATTTTTGACTCCTAGATCCTCTTGTGATATGATCCTCCCTAGAATCGGCACTTTCGAGGGGTAGAACTAAAGGAATGGATAGATGGATAGATGGTGGAGTGAATGGATCGCACCAAGGTTGCGGAAGGCCTTGGATATTTTCTCAATTACTCCTTCGAGATATGACTCACTCAAGATTGTCAAGATTTTGAATCGAGGATATTACACACCATGATTCGATTTGATTGAAGGATATGACTCACCAACAATCAGAATTTGTTCTTCAAAGAACACAAGAGAAATCACTCTCAAATACTTTATAAAAAAAAGGTCTACCCCAATTCTGAAAACAAACTTGAGTTTTAAAGAAAAGATGGAGTAAACAAAAGTCTAGAATTAATTCATAGAAAATTAAAGCAAGCATTAACTAAATTTGAATAACCCTTGGAGTCTCCCTCACCAACTCTTCCTCTCCTTGGATCGATTTTATTTGATTAAATGAATACTTCTTGGGCTGACTTCTATTCTTCCTTGGGCTTGAGACTTCAGCAAACAAAGTCCCAAAATTATTTGAGTTGGACTTGGACTTGTCTTGTGAACTCTAGTGAACTCTTGTGAACTCTGGTGAACTCTAGTGAACTCTAGTGGACTAAGTAGAGTGGAGTAACCCATTTTCCTCATTAAAAACCTCCTTTAGAAAACCCATTGGGACAAAACCAAAGGCTGGAAAAAGAGTACAAACTAATCACCCGTTTATTAGTCCACTCGAGCAACCAAGACGGTTTTATTCTCCATGTCTTTGAACGGTTGGACTTGAGTGAGTAATATGGTGATTGCATTTCCGAACTCCCTAGCTCTCGATCTCGTCATTGGTCCACTTGGTACCGCTAAAGCATCCTCGGCTTCAAGCTGCTTCCATGAGCTATCCATGATCACATCATCCCCTCCCTCTTGAAAAGGATTTGTCCTCAAATCTGGAACATCTGCAACAAAAGGGATTAAGTCAGCAACGTTAAAGCTTGAACTCACATTGTACTTACCTTGGAGATCGAGTTGGTAAGCATTGTCGTTGATCCTCTTTGTGACGCGGAATGGACCGTCAATCCTTGGCATCAACTTGGACTTTCTCTCAGCCAGAAATCTCTCCTTCCTTAGGTGTATCCAAACGTGATCTCCCTCCTCAAAATCATCTTGTGCCTGCCCTTGTTAGCTTGCTTGGCGTACAGCTTTGTCTTCTCCTCGATGTTGTGCTTTTCTTTCTCATGAATCTGTTTAACAAGTTCAGCTTTCTTTTTCCCATCCAAGCTTGCTCTTTCACTCAAAGGCAATGGGGTTAGATCCAAAGGAGATAAAGGATTAAAGCCGTAAACAATTTCAAAAGGAGAAAACTTGGTGGTGGAATGCATTGATCGATTATAAGCGAATTCAACATGTGGTAAGCATTCTTCCCAAGTTTTTAAGTTCTTTTTAATCAAGGCACGCAGCAAGGTAGACAAAGTTCTATTAACCACTTCAGTTTGACTGTCAGATTGAGGATGACAAGTAGTTGAGAATAGCAACTTAGTACCTAGCTTAGACCAAAGTGTTTTCCAAAAATAAATCAAGAACTTTGTGTCCCTATCACTGACTATGGTCCTAGGCATTCCATGCAAACGAACTATTTCTTTAAAGAACAAGTCAGCTATATGAGAAGCATCATCAGTTTTGTGACAAGCAAAAAAATGCGCCATTTTAGAGAACCTATCGACAACAACAAAGATCGAGTCCTTTCCAGTCCTAGTTCTAGGTAATACAAGCACACAATCCATAGAAATGTCAGTCCAAGGATGATCAGGAATAGGCAAAGGCGTGTACATACCTTGGGACTGTACCTTTGATTTGGCTTGCTTGCACGTGACACATCTCCCACAAATTCTTTCGACGTCTCTCTTCATTTGTGGCCAGTAGAAATGTTCTTGCATCACCTTTAAGGTCTTGGCGATCCCAAAATGCCCCATCAATGCTCCTCCATGTGCTTCCCTAACTAGCAAATCTCTCACGGAACAATTAGGTAAACATAACCGATTTTCAAAGAAAAGAAATCCATCATGCCTAAAATATTTTCCAAAGGCAAACTTTTCACATGACTTAAAAATCTCTTGAAAATCAGAATCAGTTTGATAGAGATCTTTAAGGTGCTCAAATCCCAAAAGCTTGGCATCCAAAGTAGAAATCAAGACATACCGTCGAGATAAGGCATCAGCAACTATATTTTCGTTACCTTTTTTGTACTTGATCACGTAGGGAAAGGTCTTGATAAATTCTACCCACCTAGCATGCCTCTTGTTGAGCTTTTTCTGACCCTTTAAATGCTTCAAAGACTCGTGATCAGTATGGATGACAAACTCCTTCGGCCAGAGGTAGTGCTGCCATGTTTGCAATGCTCAGACAAGTGCGTACAACTCCTTGTCGTAGGTTGGATAGTTTAACGTAGCTCCTCCAAGCTTCTCACTAAAAAGGCAATGGACTTCTTCTCTTGCATCAACACAGCTCCAATACCTACACCAGATGCATCACACTCAATTTCAAAAGTTTTAAGAAAATTCGGTAAAGATAAAAGTGGTGCATTGGTGAGTTTATCCTTTAGCGCTTGGAACACTTCTTCTTGTGCTTTCTCCCATTTAAATCCGACACTTTTCTTGATCACTTCAGTGAGAGGAGCAGCTATGGTACTGAAGTCCTTCACAAATCTCCGATAAAATCCCGCAAGTCCATGGAAACTTCTGCACTTCTCCTACGGTTTTCGGACTGGGCCATTCTTGGACAGCTCGAACCTTTTCTTCGTCTACTTTGACGCCATCTGCACTTATGACAAAACCTAGAAACACAATGTTGTCCGTACAAAAAGTGCATTTCTTTAGATTAGCATAAAGTTCCTCTTTCCTAAGTACCATCAAAACCGCTTCTAGATGATTAACATGCTCTTCTAAATTTTTGATGTAAACTAAGATATCATCAAAGTAAACAACAACAAAAATTCCAATGAAGCTCCTTAAAACATGATTCATCAACCTCATGAAAGTACTAGGTGCGTTGGTTAATCCAAATGGCATAACTAACCATTCATACAAGCCATGTTTCGTTTTAAACGCAGTTTTCCATTCGTCACCCTCTTTCATCCTAATTTGATGGTATCCACTCTTAAGATCAATTTTCGAAAATATGCTAGAACCATGCAGCTCATCTAACATATCATCTAAACGAGGGATATGGTGGCGATACTTTACAGTGATATTGTTGATTGCCCGGCAATCAATGCACATCCTCCAAGTTCCGTCCTTCTTCGGAACAAGCAGCACCGACACCGCACAAGGGCTCATGCTCTCTTGGATGTATCCTTGGTCCATCAGCTCACTCACTTGCTTTTGAAGCTCCTTAGTCTCTACCGGGTTGGTTCTGTATGCTGGACTGTTAGGAAGTGAAGCTCCCGGCACGAAATCAATCTGGTGCTCAATCCCACGAATAGGCGGCAATCCCCTAGGATTTTCCTCCGGAAAGACGTCTTCAAAATCCTGCAAAATAGAAGAAATTTTACTCGGCAACTCCGGTACGGGGTTAGTAAGGTTCAGCAAAGTTTCTTTGTAAACAAATAAAAGAACGGGTTGTTGAGAGAATAGTGCTCTCTTAACCACATTAGACCTCACAAAGAAATTTGAATGCCTCACGGGTTTACTCTCACAAGCCTTTTTCTTGGTTTTTCTCAAACTCTCATTTTTATTTTGAGGTGGCGTGTTTAGGGGTTCACTCACAATGGATTTTCCTTGTTGTTGCAGCTGAAGTTAGTCTTGATGAACTTCATGTGGCACCAAGGGAGCAAGTGTCATTTTACGGCCATTGAACTCAAAAGAGTATCGATTAGTAAAACCATCATGTACAACCCTTCGATCGAACTGCCATGGTCTTCCAAGTAGTATATGGCCGGCCTCCATATGTAAAATATCACAAAGAATTTTGTCCTCGTACTTGCCTATGGTTAAAGGAACCAATACTTGGCTGCTCACGGTCATCTCACCAGCATCATTAAGCCATTGAAGCTTAAAAGGTTTCAGATGCTTTCTCACATCCAGCCCTAACTTCTTCACCATTGTTTCACTAGCCACATTAGTACAGCTCCCACCATCAATAATAAGGCTGCAGACCTTACCTTGTACCAAACATCTCATGTGAAACAAGTTCTCCCGCTACTCTTGGACAGAATCTTTAACTTGAATACTCAAAGAACGCCTTGTTACCAATAATTCTCCGGTGGCTGGTAACTCTATGTCCTCTTCATCGGTTTCACCATCACTTTCAAGCTTTTCCTCCTCGGTTTCAATCTCACCATTGTCCATTAAAATCATAGTTCTCTTTTTGGTGCACTCGTTGGCGTAGTGTCCTCTCCCTTGACACTTGAAACACTTAACATCCCGATTTCTAGACGAAGTAGCTACAGCTTTACCCTTGGTGTCTTCAGCATTGGCGTAGGGCTTAGGATCCGGTTTTGGCTTGGAAACGGTCCTATCCTCTTGGCTGTAACTCATCCTAGTGTTAGCCGCTCCATCTCCATAGGAAAGTCTAGAAGTACCTCTCCTCTTAATTTGCTGTTCAACCAACACAGCCTTATGAAGCATTTCTTCCAAGTCGCCATAAGTTTGAAGCTCCATCCTATCTTGATTATCCTGAGCTAAACCACTAAAAAACCTGGCCATTGTCGCCTCAGCAACTTCATCAATATCGGCTTTAAGCATTAGAGACTCCATCTCTTGAAAGTAATCTTCTATACCCTTACTTCCTTGAGTTAGACGCCTAAGTTTTTGATGCAGCTCCCGATGATAGTGGCTTGGAACAAATCTCTTTCTCATCAGACTTTTCAACTCTTCCCAAGCAACTACGGGCGGTTCTCGGTTTCGTCTTCGACTCATCACAATCTGATCCCACCAATTAATTGCATAATCATAAAACTCTGTAGCCGCTACTTGAACTTTCTTTTGTTCCGAATAATTTTGACAATCAAACACAAGTTCAATTTTCTTCTCCCACTCCAAGTAGACGTCCGGATCATTTTTCCCATGAAATGGCGGTATCTTCAACTTAAGTCCACCGAGATTGTCCTCATGTCGACCCCTAGCTTCTCTAACTTGTCTCGGCCTTCTTTCACTTCGATTAGAAGCTTGGCTACCTCTACTGTAGTAATTCAAATCATCCTCATCAGCTTCCTCTTGAGGTCGTGTTCTTCTTCTTCTAGCAGCTGTATTCGGCAATAGTTCTTGATTAACGGACTCTTGAATTGTATCAATCCTTTCATTGATTGCTCCCATCTCTTGCCTCATCATTCGCTTCATCTCCCCCATAAGAGCTTTCATGTCTAAGTTGTTATTTCTTCCTCCACGAGCTCTGTTGGTGTTCTCAACTTCTTCGCTTTCATGACTAGACATTTTGAATTTTCCTTGCACACTTAACAAACGTTAGTAATAAAAAGTCGATCCTCACAAGTGTTTCTCTCCTTTTTATTCACTCAATCACTCAGCTCTCAAAATGTCCTCCCTCAGCGATTGCTCAATGGTTCTTATGGAACAAACCCGATCAAATTGGATGAACAAAACCAACAACACAAATCGAACCGATTGAATTTAGATAGAAAGAAAAGAGTTTTTTTTTTTTAATTAAGAACAGATCAAATGATCAAGGAAATTTAGGAGATAATTAAAATAAAAATAATAACCCCCCAAGCTAATTAATTTCGGACTGATTTTGTTTTTTTGTTTTTTTTAAACAACCCTCAACTAAAACTAAAAATAAGATCAACAAGAGTATTATGATCAAAATAAAAAAAAACTAAATTGACTAATCCCCCAAACAATTGATCCGATCAAAATAGAAGAAAGACAAGAAAAGATGAAAGAACTTGAAGATGAAAAGATAGAAGATGAAGAAGATGGAAAGGTGAGAAGATGATAAAAACAAATACCAAACCCGAAAGTGTGCTCTGATACCACTTGATATGATCCTCCCTAGAATCGGCACTTTCGAGGGGTAGAACTAAAGGAATGGATAGATGGATAGATGGTGGAGTGAATGGATCTCACCAAGGTTGCGGAAGGCCTTGGATATTTCCTCAATGACTCCTTCGAGATATGACTCACTCGAGATTGTCAAGGTTTTGAATCGAGGATATTACACACCATGATTCGATTTGATTGAAGGATATGACTCACCAACAATCAGAATTTGTTCTTCAAAGAACACAAGAGAAATCACTGTCAAATATTTTATAAAAAAAAGGTCTACCCCAATTCTGAAAACAAACTTGTGTTTTAAAGAAAAGATGGAGTAAACAAAAGTCTAGAATTAATTCATAGAAAATTAAAACAAGCATTAACTAAATTTGAATAACCCTTGGAGTCTCCCTCACCAACTCTTCCTCTCCTTGGATCGATTTTATTTGATCAAATGAATACTTCTTGGGCTGACTTCTATTCTTCTTTGGGCTTAAGACTTCAGCAAACAAAGTCCCAAAATTATTTGAGTTGGACTTGGACTTGTCTTGTGAACTCTAGTGAACTCTGGTGAACTCTAGTGAACTCTGGTGAACTCTGGTGAACTCTAGTGGACTAAGTAGAGTAGAGTAACCCATTTTCCTCATTAAAACCCTCCTTTAGAAAACCCATTGGGACAAAACCAAAGGCTGGAAAAAGAGTATAAACGAATCACCCGTTTATTAGTCCACTCGAGCAACCAAGACGGTTTTATTCTCCATGTCTTTGAACGGTTGGACTTGAGTGAGTAATATGGTGATTGCATTTCCGAACTCCTTAGTTCTCGATCTCATCATTGGTCCACTTGGTACCGCTAAAGCATCCTCGGCTTCAAGCTGCTTCCATGAGCTATCCATGATCACATCATCTTGAAGAGGTGATGAAATTTTCTCGCATTCTGCTCGAAGCTATGTATAAAGAAATTGACCTCTCGGAGTTTAAAGTTTGTAACAGAGCGATGGTTGATTAGGGTAGCTTGTGGAATATGTAAGTAAATGATCCTGCAACAGACGACAACACAGGAAGTATTTCATTAGATAAACATATATGATTCATAAAACAAACTTACAAGTCGTGGTCCAAACTTACGGCTCCTGATCATGTTGTCCCGTTATTCCGTTCCAGGTGCCCGACTGCCTTTTTGCTGTTTCGGTTTTCTCTCCATCCATTCGTGGAAGAATACATAGAAAATAAGAATAAAAACTACCGGCAAACAATAATTATAAAACCTCAAGTAATATTGAGGAGCTAAGATACAATCAGAAAGAAAAACGCTACAACTATCAAACAAAAAAATTCATACCAACCACCATCCGGTTTTGAAGAACTTCTATTGTAATTTTCTTCCACAGGTACATTTTGTGGTTCTGCATACACCAAACTTATCCCGCAATTCACCACTTCTGTTTCACAAGCATCAATCACGTAGAACTCAAGGAAAGCCTTTGTAGGTATAGAGTTACCAGAGTACTGATCCTCCAAATGTTTTGTGATGTGTGAGAAACTGCCATAGCCGATAAAAACATGGTCTGAGTCAATCCTTCGTGGTTCGGTAATACCCCCAACATCACAATCAAAGCGGACACGAGACCCATTTTCGTTTTCAAAGTGGATTGTGCATTTTATAGCGAAACTGCCAACTGAATCTTGGTTCTCATGGAATGAGACAACTGCACAAAGAGCTATCCCGGAAAGCCTATCGTTACACCAATGTGGTTGCAGCCTTGGCTCTAAGACTGATCCAAGTGCTTGGTGGTGGAACCACGAAGGGACTTCATATCCAGGATAACAAAGGTTGAACAAAGCTCCTGAAAAAACGGTCTGAAAAAGCAATGCAAAACAACAAGCATTAAGAGTGGGGAAAAAAGAAAAACTTAACATGGAGAAAAAGAGTGAGAGAGGAAATACCCTATCATAACATTCAAGCGCAAGACGATGACATTTCCATTGGGCATAGGATGAGATTTCATCCCTTGCATCCTGTTCAAGATTATTGCAATTAGTAAAAAAGTAACTAGAACGGATCTGCCCAGTCATTGTGTGAAAGGACAATGGGTCCGCAACTGCTTCCAGTCTCTCACATCCATGTGCGTCAAAGAACTCGAGATTTGGTGGAAGTGTCGGAAGATATATGAGATTCTCGCAGTTCTTTAAGTCAAGCCATTTCAGATGATCAAGTTGACCGATGCTATCTTGCAGACGGATCATTGCATTATTTCTACTTACGCATAAACGCTGGAGTGAGTCTATCTTCGGCATCTCTTTTATTTTTGTTCCATCAAGCAGTAAGATCTGCAAATATCTCATGTTTTTTATACCCTCAGGAACACTCTGAAGCTTTGAACAACCAGAGAGTATTAGCTCTTTAAGAACTTTCTGATTTCCAAGACATTCAGGAAGACTCTCCAGCATTTCACAGCCTTTCAAATTCAATATGGCAAGTCTCTTCAGATCCCCAACGGCTGGAGGAAGTACTTCTAGTGCAGTGCCATCTAAGTATAAACCTTCAAGATTTTCTGAGATCATCTCAAATTGCTGAAGTTCCGAGCAGTCA
Source organism: Cardamine occulta (assembly GCA_028015245.1). NCBI lineage: Eukaryota > Viridiplantae > Streptophyta > Magnoliopsida > Brassicales > Brassicaceae > Cardamine > Cardamine occulta. The sequence continues at coordinate 2,255,460 of CM051384.1, forward strand.
CTGAGTATGAGAAATTTCAAAGAGTTCAGTTTCATCGTGGGAATAAATCTGAGGCTCTTACAACACCTCATGTTCAGAAAGATGAGACTCTTCATGTTTTCCATCTCCCGAGGCAAGTTAACCAAACTTGTGCAACCTTCAAGATTTAATCTTTCAAGATTTTGCGCATTTGACAACCCTGAAAGGTTGTTCAACTTACATGAAAAGCTGAGATCAACCCACTTTAGTTTTGGGGTATCCTGTAAAAAAAAAAAAAAATTCAATCCCAAATTTTTAATTATTGTTTCATTTAATTAACGAGACTAATAGAGAAAACGTGTGGAATATAGTGAGACGCACCTTGACACCGTCCCAAAGTTGTTTGATTGAGCTATAAGGCAACTCGAGATTGACAAGCTTCATGGCATTGAAGTCCGATGGAAGTTTCTCCAATGGAAATTTCAGCCAGTGGAGATACCGCACCTCGTTCAATGGCAACTGAAGCTCCTTAGGAATGCCAATTTGGAAGTAAGCTTTACCTTCCTCAAGGAAGGCAGAACTTTATATTCTGAGATATAAAAGGTTACACATACTGCAGAAGATGTTAGCATCCAAGCTCATTTTCTCCGATACTTTCGACATGTCTAGGAAAACACCCCTGACGGTTTCCATTCCCTATAGCCAAGTTAAAGAAAAAAAAAACCATTAGCAAAAGTTAGCACCAAGCAAATGAAAATCTAGATTACTCTGTCACCCCAAAAGCGGAAAATTTAGCACAACTAACATATGTTAAGGTTCAAATATGTTCAAATTATCTCACCAGTTTGTTCTTCAGCACACAAATGATATCTTGATAGTTCCACAGCCTGAGATGAAACCTTGAAATTTCAGTCAATGCTTGTGAAGCAAGTTCTTTGGCGAATGTGCATAGTATATCATGCATCTCAACTCGACCACCACAAATATTAACGAGAAATTTCTCTTTGAGATCTTTTATTTCATCCCCAGGCTCAGTAGACTCAAATTCACATGAATTTACCAGGCATCTTACGTAACTTGCATCCTCTGATTTAAAGAAACAGGCAACGTCCAGAAAAGCACATTTCTGCCTCTCTGTGAGTTCATCGTATCTTCTTCTCAAGACATCTTGAATCATCTTATTAGAACTTTGTGTCAATGTTCCAATTTTCTGTTCCCAATAAGCCTCGTCTTTCCCACGAAGTTCTACACCCGAAGCCTTAAGAGCTAGTGGGTTCCCTTTGGCATAATCCAGAAAGTGTCTGGACAACTTCACAAAGTTTCCCTGGGCATAATCTGAACCAAAGGCGTGATTAGTAAAGCATTGTAAACTATCTTTACTGCTCAATCTCGGGATCACATAAGTATCGTGAACCAGTTCCTCCTGGCGGAGTGACTCATCGCTCGATGTAATAACAATCTTGCTTCCTTTCTTAACCCAATCGCATTTACCAAGAAGAACTTTGATTTGTCCCTTACCAACATCATCTAGAACAACAAAAACTTCCCTTTTGAGAAGATCATCCTTCCAAAATTCATGTGGATCCTCTTTATATCCTATATTGGGATGAATATCCTTCAACAACTCTTGCAATAATTTCTTCTGCATCCAATGTGATCCGTATTCATTGGCCATATTACTGACATCTGGAAAAAACATGCTGCTCTTAAACTTAGGTTTCTACTTTTCATACAACATTTTGGCAAGAGTGGTTTTACCAATCCCAGGCATCCCAACAGCCCCAACGATACGGGTTTCTTCATCATCAAATTGTAACTTCTCTTCTAGTTTCTCTAGGCGTTGTTTGACTCCATATCTAGGAGTCATTTCTACCTCTTCTCTTTCTACTGTGAACGTTTTCTCAGTAAATCTTTCTTCGCTCCCTCCGAAGGTTGAGTTTTGTCTTTCCTTGGTAAAAATCTCGAATAGTACTCTCTTCACATTCTCAACTATTGAGTCAACGAACTTGCTCTCATCACTACAAAACCAATGAAAAGTTTTACAGAAAATTAGTAAATTTCATGATATAATTCATCATTAAAAGAAATTGATTAAAAAATAAATGATTAATTTTATCGGGTACCATAAATCAAATATTCTAATGTCATAAATATGTAATTAAATACATACTTATTACTTAAGGTTTCTTTAAAAAATATAAATTGTACCTTCGTATATCCGACTTCAAGCCAATGTTATTGGAAACAGATATCAAAGCTTGTTTCCATTTCTGGATCCTCTCAGGCTCACTCCGATACTCCCACTCAAGTTTCCTGAATTTGTCGCCGAAAGTTCCCTCCAGAGTTTTACAGGCGGTGGCGTTTAACCTGTAAAATACAGGAATCACCACGAGTTTGCCTTGCTCCATCAGCTCCTTCATCTTAACAAGCTCATCCAAGCACCAGTGTGACTCGGTGTACCTCTCGGAGAAGATCGCCACCGCGACTCTTGACTCCTCGATTCTCCTAAAAAGGTTTTGTAGATCTGTACCCTTCAGCTCAAAATCGTCGGTAAACACATTGATCTTCGCAGATATCATGGCCTTCACGAGAAAGCCAACAAAGCTATTTCGCAGTTCGTCTCCACTGAAGTTGATGAACACTTGATACTGCGGCGCAAGGCTTCCGTCATCGTCGGAGGAGGTGACCGCCATGGAAAAGTGGAGTTTACAAGGATCTTTGCTGAATCCGTTTTTTTCTCCTTTTCGTTTATTTTGAAAAGAAAATGTAGAATCAGTATGAAAACGCCTGGGAATTTTCAATATACATTGGAACAAAAAAATTTGATGTATATTAATAACTATGATCGGACCAACTTTCTTCCTCCTCAACTTTTAATAGAATCCGAAAGACTAATTTCTTCTTTTGGACCAATTCATTTCAAAAGTCTACGCCTCGCAGTTAGGTTATTTAATGTGTAGGCCATGTCTATTCTTTAATGTGTCGTTGTCTACACTCACATATATTTATATAACATTGGGGTAATTATGCTTATGGTAACAAACAATTAAAAGATTAATAACATAGTATTGTTATTTTTTATTAGTTATCTCTCCTCCACATTAAAATCTAGAAAAAAATGTTCATATAACAAATTTAACACAGTATTTTATTAACGATCAAGATATTTGGTTGAGATCAGCTCTAATTTTAACAGATAATTATTTTATAAACACGATAAAAATATTATATCATGTGACATATCACATACTATAAGTTATTATTTAACGTGATATAAATTATGTTTTGGATATAATTATGTATTTATCCGGCGACTAATATATAAAATTTTAACAAATAAATTAGAAAAATTCCCTAGAATGACACTAATACGAACAAAAACAATGAATTAAGCTAACATTAAAACTTTAACTCTCACAGACATTTCGTCGAGCACGTTATATACATATTCAATCCAATACATTTATTCTAAAAATCGCAAGAGATTGAACAAATTCGAGTTTCTAAAATTATCACAAATCACTAAATTGATAACTAAAACCAATATATGAAGAAATTGAAGTGTAAATTTGAAAAACTGGGGTTACCGTGAACAAAAAAAGAGTGAAGTTTTGGATCTGTCGTCAATGATAAAGAGACGTCAACTATAGTCATCGGTGAAGATTTTCCGGCAATGTATCTTTGGATCTGTCGTCGGAGATTCGTCGGAGAAGTTGAAATCGTCGGAGAGAGTTGAAGTGGTCAGAGAAGGAGTTATGGAAATTGCGAAAATGCTATTTCTGGAAATTTTTGTTTTTTTAGAAAGGGGGCAAATTTATCTTTTTACACATTAATGAATGCTATTTCTGTCCAAAATAGGAGCGTAATACTATTTTTTGACCCAAAACTTCATTTTATGCCAAATTTGAGAATTGCCCAATAAATTATCGCCTAAAAATTTATCCATAAATACATTAATATATTCACAACATATTTTATACCACGTTAAATAATAACTTAGATATGAATTTATATATTCTTGAGTTCTCTATATATATGGATTCAACACTAAGATCTTTGGATAAATAATTGAATTTCACATGAACCATATTATCTTCTATTCCATAGTCTTCTAAAACCATCATTCTCAACTCTTGAAGTGATGTAGTTGATTGCAAACTAAGTAATCTCCCACGTTTTTTCTCATCAACAATCAATCTCCACTATTTTCTCTCAAACAATCTCCATATACCACACATCACATAGATTTGCAGCATAATCAAGAAAAATAACAAAAAATCATGGAAAGAAGACAAAGAAGAAACCCTTAAACTCAGAGGAAGAAGATGGTTGAAACGAAAATGAAGAAGCGTTGAATTAGTTTCTAAAGAAATTATAAAGCGCAAAAAATATAAAAATCTAGGGTTAATATATTTTTTAAAAGGGATATATAATCGATAATATATATATAAAAGTCAAGAATTTCAGAAAAAAATATTTATTTTCCTTATTTTTAGATTCTATTTCTATCTTTAACTAAATTTCAAAAAAAAATAGAATGCGTATTCTAATCTTATTAGAATATACATTCTAAATGTTTTAGAATATGGACAACTTGTAGAATACATGTTCTAAATTTTAGAATACATATTCTAATTATTTTAGAACATAAACAAACTGTAGAATATGTATTTTAAATTTCGTAGAAGTTGAATTCTAAAAATTTTAGAATATGTATTCTAAAAATTTATTCTAAATTTCGCAGAACATGTACAACTTATAGAATACATAATCTAAATTTCGTAGAACATGTACAAGTGTTAGAATATGTAATCTAAATATTAAAAAACTTTCATGAAGCTAAAACCATATTTAAAACTGTCTAAAAAAAAAAAAAATTCAAATCTTTTTCATAGTTGTATATCTACATGATTATCTATTTTGTTTTTTAAATGGTATTAATCTAGTAGTTGTGATAGGTTATGAAAATTTGACAATTTAAAAAAGAAAATTAGTTGGACAAAGATTTTGTTAGAGCTCTTTTATTTCTAATTTTCCCAAATAACAATCACTGCTTTTATAACCTGATAATATTGTATAAAACTCTGCTACTCTGAATGTATAATCGTCTAGCATCCATGATATATCGTTTTATCACCCAATTAAGTGGATTTTTCATTACCAACAAAAAAAATCATGATTTCAAAATATTATGGTATCTAATTTTGTTAAAATTTGTAGAAATAAAGGAGGTTTTTAAGATGTTTTGTCCATCTATACCTTTTGAATTAATGTTTGTGATTCTAATCTTTTTAAAATATTTAACTCCATTATACCCTTAATTTAAAAATTTCTTAAAAAAACACACATATTGTAACTCTCTTATTTAGAAATAGGGTTTCCTTTTTTTCTCCTTTTGATTTACATTTTTTTTATTAAATCTGATGAATAAAATAAAAACTAAAAAATAATCTAATTAAAAACTCCAAATTGGAAAAAAAAAACCTAGCTCCCTCGATCAACTTCTTCTTCTTCTTCAATCGTTCAAATCGGAGTTGGAGGGTGTGCTTTTCCGGCGACGGCTCTCCTCCTCCGGCTTGACTCTCTCGTGTTTTCCCTTCTCACGGCGTGAATCTCTGTTCAGCGAGGGCATGATATTGTGAGGGTTCTTTGTTGCTTCTCACGACAACGCACATTCCGACGAGGGTTCTCCTCCTCCCTCCGGCGGCTGCTGCTTCAAACTCCGGCGGTTGCTTGACTCTCCGGCGAGTAGAGTTCGCGCTTTCCTACAACTGAAGCTCGAAAGTTTGATTTGAAGACTCTAATTCATCCTCTTCGTTCTTTTTTCGATTGTTAGAAAGATGATTATCATTGCTTACTTTTGTTGTTTTTTTTTCTGAGTGTTATTGCTTAATTTTTTGTCTATTAACAATTGTTAGTGACTAATGCTTGTACAAAGTCATAGCCACTTGCTAAAAAGTCTTGGTCCTGTTTTTGTTCATCCTTTCAGTAATGCAATCATCGATCCTGCGACTATATTTGCAATGCTTATTGGTAGTGAACTTTTTCAAGGGTACATTGTAGATAGAACAACTTGCTATGGCATACTCATGACAAAAACAAAAAAACTTCTACAGGAAGAAGAACACGTCAATGGAAGAAGAAGAAGAAAAAAGAATAAAACCTAATTTTAAACTTAATGTAACCAATAAATAACATAAGTTTTTAATTTTAACATATATAATACAAAACAATATAATTATTTTTCAATTCGATTTTTATTAAATAACTTTAATTATTTCTTTAATATTTCCGAATTTCCATATTTTTAGATCTATTTTTCTTATTTTTATATTCAGTTATTATCTTTTTAGAATTTCTAAATATTTCAGAAAACATATTCTAATATTTTCAGAATACGTATTCTAACTGCCAGAATGCACGTTTTAAATTTCTTAGAATATGAGTAAATGCTAGAATACGTGTTCTAAATATTTCAGAACGCTGAATTCTAGAATTTCTAGAACAAATTTTCATTCTAAATTTCCTAGAACATGAGTAAAATGCTAGAATATGTAATCTAATTTTTTTAGAATATGAGTAAATGCTAGAATACGTATTCTAATTTTTTCAGAACATGAGTAAATGCTAGAATACGTATTCTACAGCTAAAACTCATGTTCTAAATTTTTTAAAACAACTTTGATCAACCTAAAAACCTATTTAAACCTGTTTAAAATAAAAAACGTTCTTCTTCAAATGTTCTTAAAATATGTGTATATACATGTTTATATGATTTGTTTTTCAAAAAACTGTCAAAATCTAGTTGTAAGGGTAGTTTAAGAAGACAAGACAATTTTAAAAAAAGTGAAACTGTCAATTTAAAAACTGTCAATATCTTTTTTCTTGGAAAGATGAATTTGTTTTCTTTCTAAAATTAGAATCAAAGACTAGAGACCAAATATTGGGTCAAAAAAGTGAAAATTTTCTATATTATTTAAAGAGACGAATTCGTGAAACTTTTTTAATTTTTTGACCCAATATTTGGTCTCTAGTCTTTGATTCTAATTTTAGAAAGAAAACAAATTCATCTTTCCAAGAAAAAAGATAGGAATTTTCTTTACCACGATATGACTTTCCTTCTTCTCTCTTTCTCTCCATCTTTGAGATCTCTCTGAAAATTTTCCAATCAGATCTTCAAAAAGTCACCTCCTTTTAACACAATCATCTTCCTCAATTCATTACTTCTCCAATCTCTACAAACCCTAAATTCAACCATGGATCTCGCTGCAGAAGAGCTTCAATTTCTCAACATTCAAGGTATCTTACGTGAATCCACAACAATCCCCAAATTTTCCCCCAAAACTTTCTACCTCATAACCCTAACCCTAATTTTCCCTCTTTCCTTCGCAATCCTCGCTCATTCCCTCTTTACACAACCAATCTTAGCTCAGCTCGATTCAATTCCTCCATCAGATCAATCTCAAACCAATCATGAATGGACTCTACTCCTTGTTTATCAATTCATCTACGTTATCTTCCTCTTCGCTTTCTCTCTTCTCTCCACTGCTGCTGTTGTCTTCACCGTTGCTTCTCTTTACACAAGCAAACCTGTTTCTTTCTCATCAACAATGTCAGCGATTCCTCTGGTTCTGAAGCGTTTATTCATTACCTTCCTTTGGGTTTCTCTAATGATGCTTGTGTACAACTCTGTTTTCTTGTTGTTTCTTGTGATTTTAATCGTAGCCATTGATTTACAAAGCGTGATACTTGCTGTGTTTTCAATGGTTGTGATCTTTGTTCTGTTTTTGGGTGTTCATGTTTATATGACTGCTTGGTGGCATTTAGCTAGTGTTGTATCTGTTCTTGAACCAATATATGGGATTGCTGCAATGAAGAAGAGTTATGAATTGCTTAAAGGAAGAACTCAAATGGCTTGTTCTATGGTTTTTATTTATCTTGCGCTTTGTGGAATCACGGCTGGTGTTTTCGGAGGCGTTGTGGTTCATGGAGGAGATGATTTTGGATTGTTTACAAGGATTGTTGTTGGTGGGTTCTTGGTTGGTGTTTTAGTGATTGTGAATCTTGTGGGGTTGCTTGTGCAGAGTGTGTTTTACTATGTTTGTAAGAGTTTTCATCATCAGGCGATTGATAAGAATGCGTTGCACGATCATCTTGGTGGGTATCTTGGTGATTATGTGCCTTTGAAGAGCAGCATTCAGATGGAGAACTTTGATATCTAAATCATAACAGTTTTTGCAGTATGTTATTGTAAGTTTGTGTAATGTTTGTAATTTTCCATAGTTTTTGTTTAGCTTTTGCATATTTGAACTAATTTGGGGAATAGACTGATATTGCAGATGTTCTGTTCCTTGTAATTTTTATAGTACTTTGTTCAAAATTGGAAGATTAATGGAATAAAGTTGTTACTAGACAATTCCTTGACTCTATTAGTTTGCTTTCAGTGCATAAGAGCTAACTTATTCTAGGATGAACAACTCTACCTTGTGGGAAGCAATGGCATTGGAGAGTCGGCTCAAAGTTTTGTGGGTTAGTCATTGTTGCCATCTAAATTTAGGTTGTGAGGAAGAAGCATAGCCTACATATTTGCATCTGAATATGATATTTTGAATCCATCCTAGTACTCATTTTTCCCAGTATCCGATTTCTCTACGATGTTGTTATGTTTCTGTTCAAGAACTGGTTTGTAAGCTAGTAAACAATCAGTCCAAATTGGATTGTTGATTTCGACAAGTCCTTGTTACATGATTTTTTGGTTTTTATGCACCAGAAACTTTGACTTTCCTCCAGCCTGTATTAGATTTTGCATATTCTATTGTATCTTCTCTCTCTATAGAGCCGTACTATTACATTTTAAGAAATTGACAAAGAAAAAGTCAGCTACGTTTCAACACCTATCATGTCCCAAGTTGGCGAATGGAATTTTCTTTTATGGTATTTGATAAATCTCAGTTTGCTACAGTTTCTGTATATAGAAAATGTGTAACGAGTAACCCACTCTCTCAAATTCCCTCTTGGTTGACATAATAGCTTATTTAGCAACAATGGAGACAAGCTTTCCTTTGAGAAGTCCTCTATTGCTTTTCAAGAGACAAGCTTCTTGTTTTTCAACTTGTCGATAAGACTAGACCACCCAGAGACGGTCCTTGAAGGTAACCTTCCCATTTTTTCTCTTTAGCTTTGTCACATTCTATGGATATGAAGAATAATATGCACTAACCTGGCTAATTCGAAGCTTATGATTCTTGATTGATGAGTTTCTTGACTTCTAATTTTTGGTGTAATAAAAGCTGACACATTTGGAAAGCCTCACCGATCTCGGCCATTGGAAATGAACAATTTGGATGGAAGCGGTCCTTCTCAAGAAATTGAAGGACCAGGTGGTTCAACTCAATCTACAACGACGAACAATCAGGAAGCTGTAAGAGATGAATACCTTGATCTTTGTGTTCCTCTTTATCAAGCTGCTTTGAAAGGTGAATGGGAAGAGGCCAAGGTAATAATTAATCAGAACAATCATATTGTCCGCGCAGCTATTACTCGTAATCGAGAGACCATTCTTCACATTTCTGCTGCTACCAAGCACACGAGCTTTGTGAAATATCTGCTTACAAGAATGACTAAAAGTGATCTGGCCTTAAAGAACAAAGATGATAACACAGCTATGTGTTTTGCTGCTGCCTCGGGAACTAAGAAGATTGTTGAAATGATGGTCAATATGAATGAAGATCTCCCGATGATTCGAGGCAATGGAAAAGTGACTCCACTTTACATGGCTGCTTTGTTTGGACACAGGGAGATGGTTTTGTACCTTTACGACAAGACAGACTTTGGAAGTGTAAATGATCCTGAGCTTGTCGATATCTTTCATGCTATCGTAGGAGCTGATATCTACGGTACATATCTCTTATCCTTTTCTTGTTCGTTTTGATTTATGATCTTTAATATTGTTTGGAACATCCTCTGTAGGATAATAATATTAGCATCTGAAGAGCTTTGTTCAAGACTTCTGAAACTTTTTTGCTGAACCTTCCTGTGTGATTTATGACATTTGACCTCTCTTATAACAGATGTTGCACTGAGGATGTTGGATAGGAAACCGGCACTAGCCACTTTACAAAATAGCAGTGGAGAGATTGGTCTGCATTTAATGGCCCGTAAGCCTACATCAATTGGCCGTGAGAGACAGCTCAATCTCTTTCAGAGACTAGCAAATTCCAGTAAGTACATAAACTTGTAAATACCAATTCCAGTCTTTGGGTAAAATGTTCCAGAGTTTAGTAGAAATATCCTAAATGTTCTCCTTAACTGTTACATTACATCACAACTAACAAAAATTCATTCATTTAGTTTCTGGAGGTATCTTCTTTGAAGATAAAAGGCGGGCATTAGCTCATAAGTTGGTTGAGAAAATGTGGGAATTGGTTGTGAGGCAGCCTGAGCAGAAGGTTTCCGATTTACTTAGGAAACCAACAAGGCTACTCTTTGACGCTGCATCATCAGGAAACACTGAGTTTCTAGTGATTCTAATCCGTTCATATCCTGATCTTATCTGGAAAGTTGATGAGGAGAACCAAAGCTTGTTTCACGTTGCTGCATTAAACCGTCATGAAAGCATCTTCAATATCATCTATGAACTTGGTTCAATCAAGGATTTGATAGCAGCATATAAGGAAGCTTCAACTAAAAACAGTATGTTACATCTCGTAGCTAGCTTGCCTCCTCCTGATCGGTTGCAGATAGTCTCAGGGGCAGCTCTTCAAATGCAAAGAGAACTTCTTTGGTTCAAGGTAATACACAAACCTCCCATACCACTCCATTTTCGATCTAGTGTATCATAACACTCTCTCGCATCGCAGGCTGTGAAAAAGATTGTACCTCATGTTGGACAAAGCCTCATGTCTTAAGGCCAAAGCTATCATATCGAGCTAGGATAATGATAGGAGTTAAAGCCCAATCTTGTATAGAATTAGGAGTAGCTAATTCTAGACCTAATAGGATTAGTTAGAAGAGTCAATCCTATATAAATAGCTAAGGTGTGATGTATCTTAGTTATCAAGAAAACAAGAGAGCTTTGTGAGAGATTAAGTTTTTGTGAGAGATTAAGTTTTTGTGAGAGTTTCTTAATATAATAAAGAGTGGTTTATCTTTATTGAAAGCTTGTGTGTTGTTTCTTGCGAATTACCAACTTTATTTGGTATCAGAGCTTGTGGTTCTAACCTAGCTCGAGAGAGAGAGAGGTGTTTCGGAGAAGGGGTTCTTTGTCGGTGGTTCTTGGCAATTCTCGGCCTGAACCCTAGGCAATTCCCAGCGGAAACTCTCGGCGAGATCAGGCGCTTTACCCGGAGATTCTAGACAAAACTTTCGGTGACCAGGTGAAGCGCTTGGATCTTTGAGTTGGAGCGATCAGTAGTTGCAGGTGCAGTGATCGGAGAGCCGAACTGCAGCAACCGACAGAAACAGAGAAGGCTCTGTTTCTCTTCCCGAACAGAGGAGAAGCTCGTGAAGGAGATCTCTTCATCAGCAGTGTGAGAAGGCTGATCGGAATTCACAGGTGAAGGTCACGAAAGAAACAGAGGAGTTACCCTGTTTTCGAAAAGAGAAGAAGCTTTTTGTCGAAACTTCTCTTTGGCGGACTATCTTGGTGATCGACAAAGGAGGAGCTGATTACTTCACAAAAACAGAGAAGTGCTTTTGTCAAAGGGCTGTAGTTTTTCCACGTGACAATTTCAGTTCGAACTTCAACGCCGTTGAAGACCTACCAACGTCGTTCTAAAATCATGGAGGGAGCTGAGAATACTCGAGGCAAGGAATCAGTCCCATCCACACTTCATTGTCCAATGTTGACATCAACCAATTATGCTTATTGGGCGATAAGAATGAAAGTGTTACTTGACGTCAACGAGGTATGGGAAAGCATAGATCCGGGCAGTACAGATAAAAGAAAGAATTCTATTGCCACGACATTTTTGTTTCAAGCTTTACCAGAATCCCTAGTCCTTCAAATGGGAGACCAAAAATCAGCTAAAGGAATTTGGGAAGCGGTACCAGCTAGACACCAAGGAGCTGATCGTGTGAAGAGGGCAAGGCTCCAAACTCTTATGTCCGATTTTGATAGACTAAGCATGAAGGAGACAGATTCCATTGATAGCTTTGCAGGAAAGTTATCGGAGATGGCTTCGAAAACGGCTTCACTTGGAAAAACTATCGAAGAAAGTAAACTTGTAAAGAAGTTTCTAAATAGTTTGCCAGAGAATCGCTACATTCATATGATAGCGACAATTGAACAGTTCGTAGACTTGGAGACAGCAAGTTATGAAGATATTGTTGGGAGACTAAAGGCATATGAGGAAAGAATCGTTAATAAGGAGAAAGGAGGCGAGATGAGGCTTTTGTATGCCTACTCGGATCAGCAAAACCAACAAAATCAACAAAGATTTTCTGTCTTCACGTGGTAGAGGACGTGGTTCAAGAGGCCGAGGACGTGGTATAAGAGGCCGTGGGCGTGGGAATGTGAACCCACAAGATCAGACACAAGATCGGACAAAAGAAAGAAAGGACCGATCCAAGGTTGTGTGCTTTAGGTGTGATAAGCTCGGACATTACTCAAGGTCGTGTCCCGAAAGAAGACAAAGAAATCATGAAGCTAATAAGGTGGAGACAGAGGAAGCGGATGCACTTTATATGCATGAGGTGGTTTTTCTAAATGAAGAAAATCTAATACCGAAAAAATTCGAAGCGGATAAAGGAGAAGACGGAGTTTGGTATTTAGATAATGGAGCAAGTAATCATATGACGGGGTTTAAGTCTTTCTTCTCGGAGCTGAATGAGAATGTCAAAGGAAAGGTAAAATTCGGAGATGGATTGTGCGTCGATATTGATGGAAAGGGTTCGATTCTTTTCCAAGCAAGAACCGGCTAACAGAAACTTCTAACCGACATTTACTATATTCCCAGGCTGAAGAGTAACATCTTAAGTTTGGGACAAGCTACGGAGTACGGCTGTGATGTTAGGAGGAAGCTTAATTATTTAACGCTTCATGACCCCAGTGGAAGACTATTGGTGAAAGTCGAATGATCTCCTAATCGACTTTACAAGATTAACTTGGTCATTGGAAAACCGATCTGTCTACACGCGAATATAGCTGAGAATTCTTGGAGATGGCACGCTAGACTTGGACATATAAGTCACAATACCATTGAGGCTATGGCATCGAAGAGCATGGTACATGGACTGCCAAGGATTGAAGGACAGAAACAAGTGTGTGAGTCTTGCTTGGTTGGGAAGCAAACTCGAAACTCATTTCCTAAGAAGACGGATCATCGCTCCACTCACCCTTTGGAGCTGTTACATGCGGACCTTTGTGGTCCAATTACACCAGCAACTCCAGCTCATAAGCGGTATGTCTTTGTGATTATTGATGATTTTTCTAGATACATGTGGACGATTCTACTAAGGGAGAAGAGTGAAGCTTTTGAAAAATTCAAGAACTTCAAGGCATTAGTAGAAAAGGAGCTGGAAAAATCAATATTCACATTAAGAACGGATAGAGGCAGTGAATTTACTTCGAACGAATTCCATGATTTTTGTGAGAAAAACGGGATTAAGCGCCACTTGACGGCTCCTTACACACCACAGCAAAACGGTGTAGTCGAAAGGAGAAACCGAACACTAATGGAGATGACCAGAAGTATCCTCAAAGCAATGAGTGTTCCAAATTACTTGTGGGGAGAAGCGATTCGACATTCCACTTATGTCATTAATCGGGTGCCTACAAGAGCTTTGAAGAATCAAACACCCTATGAATGCTTGAGAAATAAGAAGCCAAACGTGGAGCATCTGAGGGTATTTGGCTGCTTAGCTCACCCTAAAACCGAGACCGAGCACTTAAGGAAGCTTGATGATCGTTCCCAACCGTTAGTTCATCTCGGCATTGAAGCCGGAACCAAAGCATACCGACTTTACAACCAATCAACCAGGAAAATTATTGTAAGTCGAGATGTTATCTTTAATGAAATGGCGAGTTGGAATTGGAAGGGAGCGGATAGAAACGAAGAAAGTGCACCGGGGATGTTTAGTGTGGTTTGGCGAGGTACGGTAAATAATGGAGCTGGAGCATTCACAGCCGGAGAACCTCAAAATCCCGAAAATACTGATCAGCGAAACCAAGAAGATGCTGAGTACTCGGATGGAGACATGGAAGAAAATCCTGGAAACCCGAATGTTGAAACCGGCGCCGCACCCGGAGGCAATCCGCCTCAGCCCGAAGCTGAGCTTCGCCGGTCTTCTCGCCAAGTAAGTCGGCCAAGTTACCTAAGTGACTATCAAGTTTCGTTTCTTGCTGACCTGTAGTGTGAGTTACTCCTTGCATCAATCATTGAGGAACCGGCTAACTATCGAGAAGCTAAAGACTATAAGGAGTGGACTAATGCGTGTTTGGAGGAGATTGACTCGATAAATAAAAACAAGACATGGACACTAGTGGACAGACCTGGTGGAGTTAAAATAATTGGGCTTAAGTGGATTTTTAAGCTTAAAAGAAACGCTGATGGCACAATAAACAAACATAAAGCGCGGCTCGTTGCAAAAGGATATGTACAAGAATCGGGAATTGATTTTGACGAGGTCTTTGCACCGGTAACGAGGATTGAAACCATTAGGCTACTGGTAGGTCACGCCGCTTCTTATGGTTGGGAGATCCATCATCTTGACGTTAAAACCGCGTTTCTTCATGGGGAGTTAAACGAAGAGGTTTATGTGTCTCAACCCGAGGGATTTGAAAAGAAGGGAGAAGAGCAAAGGGTTGTCAAACTCTCTAAGGCTCTTTATGGACTGAGACAAGCTCCAAGAGCTTGGAATACCAAGCTTGATCAGATTTTGAAGCAATTAAAATTTGAAAAATGCTCCAAGGAAAGTGCCGTGTATCGCAAGGAAGAAGGAGCTAACGTATTGATAATTGCTGTTTACGTTGATGATCTTTTCGTAACAGGGAACACAATGAGGATTATCAACGACTTCAAGGCTGGGATGTCATCAAAGTTTGAGATGACTGACCTAGGAAAGCTAACCTATTATCTCGGAATCGAAGTGAAGCAAAGCCGAGAAGGGATTAAACTCAAACAAGAGTCCTATGCGCGCCGAATCCTTAAGGAAGCCGGTTTGGATTCTTGTAACCCAACTCACGTGCCAATGGAGTTTGGGCTGAAGCTTTCAGAGGCCCAGGACGAGACTGAGATCGACGCCACTTTGTATCGAAGGAAAATCGGATGCTTGAGGTACCTTCTTCATACTAGACCCGATTTGGCCTTTTCGGTTGGAGTGGCGAGTAGGTATATGCAAAGCCCGAGGGAGTCATATTGATGCAGGAGAGGGTTTCTAGATGTTTTACTTTTTCCTTTTCCTGTTTCTATTAGGATTTATTTACTTGTTTTATTTCTAGGAATTATCTATTTTTCGTCTTAGGTTTTCCCTATATAAGGAACCTTAGGTAATATGTTTTAGGGGCATTCTATTATTATTATCAATCAAAGACTTCGAGTTTTCAAGCTTTACCTTTTTCTGGTGGATTCCAGAGCATAATTTCTTCAAGTTCATCGCTTGTGAGCTTGATATTTTCTTCTACGTTCAACGCTTGTTAACCTAGTGCATTCCGACTGCGTCACACATGGGACTGCACTGAAACAAATACTAAGGTATCTACAAGGTACGTTATCCTTTGGCTTAACTTTTAAGCGTGGTGGAACGAGGAAGCTTGTAGGTTTCAGCGATAGTAGTCACAACGTGGATGTGGATGACGGGAAAAGCACAACTGGTCATGTGTTTTACTATGGAGACTCACCGATCACATGGTGTTCTCAAAAGCAAGACACGGTTGCTTTATCTTCTTGTGAAGCCGAGTTCATGGCTGCCACCGAAGCCGCGAAGCAAGCCATTTGGCTCCAAGACTTATTGAGTGAAATTGTTGGTAAGGACTGCGGTAAGACAACCATTCGCATTGAAAACAAGTCCGCCATTGCACTCACTAAGAACCCCGTCTTCCATGGCTGAAGCAAGCACATTCACAAGCGGTACCACTTCATTCGAGAGTGCATCGAGGATGCGAGGATTGAAGTGGAGCATGTATCCGGTGATGAACAAAGAGCGGATATATTGACCAAAGCCCTAGCAAAGATCAAGTTCAAGGAGATGAGGAGTTTGATAGGTGTTCAAGACCTCATGAAGATGAACATGAAGCTTAAGGGGGTGAATGTTGGATAAAGCCTCATGTCTTAAGGCCCAAGCTATCATATCGAGCTAGGATAATGATAGGAGTTAAAGCCCAATCTTGTATAGAATTAGGAGTAGCTAATTCTAGACCTAATAGGATTAGTTAGAAGAGTCAATCCTATATAAATAGCTAAGGTGTGATGTATCTTAGTTATCAAGAAAACAAGAGAGCTTTGTGAGAGATTATGTTTTTGTGAGAGTTTCTTAATCTAATAAAGAGTGGTTTATCTTTATTGAAAGCTTGTGTGTTGTTTCTTGCGAATTACCAACTTTACCTCATTCATACATCAAGGCCAAAAATAGCAAAGGCCAAGTGGCACATGACCTCTTTATAGAGCAACACAGAGAATTGCGAAAAGAAGGAGAAAAGTGGATGAAAGATACTGCAACCTCATGCATGCTTGTCTCAACTTTGATAGCCACAATGGTTTTTGCTGCACCTTTTACGCTACCAGGCGGGACCAGTGACACGACTGGGTTTCCCATCTTTAGGAAAAATTTATGGTTCGATATTTTCATATTATCAGATGCAGATGCACTCTTCTCTTCCTCGATTTCCATAGTGATTTTCCTTTCAATTCTCACTTCAAGGTACGCCGAAGACGATTTTCTGGTATCGTTACCTTCGAGACTGATGTTGGGACTGTTAGCCTTATTTGTGTCCATAAACAGCATGATCGTATCCTTTAGCGCGACACTGCTCTTGATGCAAGACTGGAGATTCGCGTGGAAATAACCCTCCTTGTCTTTCTTGCTTTCATCATCGCTCTTTCCTTTGCTCTGCTACACATTAAGCTTTGGTTCGACACTCTTCGCTCAACATATTGGTCCAAGTTCCTCTTCCAAACACGTATCCGTAGGTTATATCTCTGAAAAGGTATTTTACTAGAACCTTCTGAAATGTCACATTTTGTTTTGTTTTTTTTTTTTATATTTAAGACGTGTGGCAATGTAAGTGTTCATGATTCTAGCTTGTCATGCAATGTAAAGTAAAATACTTCCTTATTGTGAATGATGTTACTTGTCATCATTTGGATTTGATTCAACTAAATGAAGATTCAACATCAAAAAGCTATGTAGCATGGGAACTTTAGCTTATTTTTGTACATAAACAGCATGCTACTGTTCTTTAGACATAAATCTTTTTGTAATTAGTAGAATACAGAGGAAAATTTGTTCTTTACAATGTATTTGCATGTTTGTAAGAGATTTATGGAAGATCAGATGTATGACAATATTTATCGTTGATCATCGTTAATCAATATACTCCCTCCGTTTCAAATTAGTTATCGTTTTAGAAGTTAAACTTTGTTTCAAATTAGTTGTCATTTTATGTTTTCAATATAGATTTTTGACAGATTTGTTAATTTTATCCCTATTCTTGTAGCTTATTAATTAATATATCAAATAAAAAATACATTAATTTTGGGTATAACAAAAAGTTAAATGTTATATTAATATGTATGAAAAAACCTTTATAATATTTGAAATTGAGGGATTAATAGAGTAACTTTATAAGTCGATAGAAGTTAGTGCTACAACGCCCAAGCTGCGAAGAAACAAACATAACGTAATTAGTAATTTAGTAGATACAAACAATGAGAGATAAAGAGAGAAACATATCATTTCATCAGCCGAAAACAATTCAAGAGATAAGACGGAAAAAACAGATCTTGAAAACTTGTCAGCAGCTTAAGTATCAGCACTGATTTATGCACTCTCAAGACAAGCCATATTCTTGATCAAGCAATAGTCTTTCGAACAATTAGAGATGCACTAACCTTGAAAACTTGTCATCAGCCTGAGTAGGGTTGTATTGGGCCTTCATGCATGGGCCAAATATACGTAGGGTTTAGATCCAGCCCTAAAAGTCCGACCCGTTTAAAAATCCACTATACTCTGGACCAACCCGTATGAAATCCGACGACTTAAATCCACGCCTGTCTCATAAAAGTTTTGGGTCCTAGACAAATCAAATTTGTAAAGCTCCTTTACAAAAAAAATTTTGGGTTATTTTCTTTTAAGAAATTTTTTTAATTTGTCATAGACCCATGAAAAATGTCCATGTTGCCATGAGCCAAATCATGCTTAAATCTCACTTTGACATGACAACACACACGTTGTGAATTGTGATTCAGTCTGTCTATATGGATGACAGCTTTAAACTATGTGTGGACGGACTAGGGACACCGGACTAGGGACCAATTCTATGTTTGATTTGTTTCTAGAGAGTTTTCACACCGGACTAGGGACCAAGAAGTTATTGAAGCATGTGATTGCGGTTTACTTGGATAGCAAGGCATATAAACGGTGTTCGCAAGTTCATTCTCATTGCTACTTAATCAATGCCATTGATTCTGATGAGCTCTTGGGGAAATACCTGTTCATGTCTCCTGGTTATTTAAAGCTCATTTGGCGACGAATGGATCTCCTAAAAGAAGTTCTAAGTTTAGGCTATAACTTTCTTTTCACGGTACGTCATATCATAATTAATAAGTAAATAATTCTCGCTAAACCAATTGAAACCATTCACAATTAAAGAATGAAAAAGAAAGGATAACAACTAGTTTAGAGTTCGGGTCTTCGAGACTAAATAGCCAAAGGCTTGAAATTGAAATTCTATTGTTTGGGTTTTAAAACTTTTTTTTTCTATTAGCATATGGATTATACTAGCTGGTTAAGAATATGAACTAGCGGATTATTTTTATCAAAAAAAAAAAATCATGAACCCACCAACCCTAATTAATTACTCTATTGAATATAAGTAATCAAGATTCCATATCGCAATGTTTCGTTTTAGTAGATGTCATACGTACCTCAAACCAAATCATGACAACAGAACAGTCTCTTGATATTATTGACTAGATTAAGACTTAAGAGGGTATACATATTATTAGAAATTATTATGTAAGCATTTGGACTGCGATTGATTACCGATGGGTCGTTGAATCATTCAGCGATTTTGTAAGATATTTATTACAAAAATAAATATTTAAATAGTTAAAATATGCATTTAATAATGTAAGTATCTCTTTAGTAGTTTAAAATAAAAGATTGGTATGTTTATAAATATATAGAAGAAGACTATATTATTATTATTTTTAACAATACTCAACCTTTTTTATAAATTGAAATTGAGATTTTACATAGCTAAGATAATCCATATGCTAAAATTGAGATTTTACATAGTTGCATGAAAAAATAAAAACACACTTGAATACCAAAATAACTTTTTTTTTCTTTAAGTAGTTTATACAAAAAATAAAAATTGAATCACGATAATTCAAGTACCTAATTTTTGTGATTTAAAACATTTATATAGATTTCTCATCAGATGAAGCAAAAGATTTTTCGACCTTTCAGAAGAAAGGATCCAGCCAGAGTTATAGTTGCTGCTTAAATTGCTGAAGCGTTGATAGGAACTTCTTTTAATGAAGTACTTGCTTCTTAGTCACAGTAGCAATGTTTAACGAATTATAGTAGTCTCTCATCAAGTTTCTCAAAAAAAAAAGTTGAATAAAATATTAAAAATATCTTAAATAGTGTGAGAACTTCATGCAATAGTTTCTCATTTGAGAGATTCATCCATAGGGTTCTCATATTATTTGAGAGACTCCTATAATATTCACATTCTTTTTATATTATTTGAAAGAAGGCCACTAATCATGATGTAAGGTTTTAAAACCCACTAACTTGAATCTCATTTTAACATCACAGCACACACGGTGTGAATTTGTCATTCAGTCAGTCTACATGGATGACTAGGACCAAAATTTTTTTTTAACACAGTTTAGAAGTTAGAACAATAGTCAACATATGGATCAAACCAAATAAATTGAAAGCATGGTTTATTATTCAAGCAAATTGATGTCCTATCGCTGTATATGCTGCATTGCGGTTGGCTACCCAAGAGTTTCGGTTGTTCTTACACTTCCATATATATAGTTAGAGAACCACTACAAGAAAACAGCCAGAATCAGACGGAAAAATCCGTCGGAAAACGGGAATTCCGTCGGAAATCCGTCGGTTTTTGCCGTCTGAACTATGTCGTCGGAATTTAAAACCGCGTCGGAAATCCGTCTAAATTTCCGACGGATTTCCGACGGAATCTAGTTTCTGGACATCCGTCGCCAATCCGTCAGACATCCATCGGAATATATTACGCCGGGTGTCCGTCGGAATATTTCCGACGGATTCCTGACGGAATTCTGATGTTTTTAACCGACGGTGACCAATAGATTACCGACGTTTGTCCGACGGACAAAAACCGATAGATTTCCGACGGATCTGAACACCGACGGATTTCTGACGGAATTCCGATGTTTTTGAACCGAAAGAGACCGACAGATTCCCGATGTTGTACCGACGGATATAAACCGACGGTTTTCCGGCGGATCTAAAAACCGATGGATTTCCGACGGAAAGCGAATTTTTTTTTTAATATAATATTTTGAAAAATCAATTAATTTTAAGAAAATTAAATTTTTAAAAAAGAAATGAAAAATAAAATTTAATAGTATCGAAAATTAAAATTGAATATTATTGTAATTTTTTAATAATTCAAAAACAAAAAAAACATAAAATTGTTTATAATCCAAAAATGAAACTAAACGCCTGGTGGACGTGGTGGATATTGCGAAAAGAATTCGTTCATCCGTTGGATCATCGCTTGTTGATCAGCTTCATATTTCGCCTGTCGCGCTTCTCCGGCTTCTTTAAGGCGTTGCATATCCGCCTTTAGCTCCTCCATTTCAGCGTCTCTTTCTGCGAGCTTTGCTCTAAGATCGTCGCTAGGATCTCCGTAAAAGCGTGAAGTAGCCGAGTAAGATGCTGAATCGTCCGAATGACCAAAGACCCGACCTTTGGTCTTCGGAGTACACTGCAGAAATAAAAGTTGAATAAATATTTGAAATTAAATAAAAATTGATTAAAATTTTAAAATTTACTTACCGCGTAGACGAATTCGTTGATCTTCTCGATCGGGACTTTGGTGAGAGGCGAGGTTCCTTCAATGATTGGTTGACTAAGAAGATACTCAGCACCCATCGTCCTGACATTGCCAACGATCACCCGAGCTACACCATCTTGGATTTCATTGGTGTTCTTGTTGGTGTGTGCAACTTCGATCAATTTGAGGGCAGAAGGTTGGACACCATCTTGTCGAAACTACAAAATTAACAAATAAAGTAAATATTTTGAATATAAAATTGAAAAAACAACATATTGATTAAACCAAAAACTTACAAGTTGTTTCGCCTTTGTGACCAAACTGGTTGCTCCTAGATTGTGCGTCACATTACCCTTTTCTTTGCGATCGCTGTTCCGGCACGCAGAGTGGGTTGTGGAGCTAGCCTTCGTAGCGTCTTCACTCCAATACGCTATCAACCCGTTCCATAGGGCCGGGTTCATAACCAACTCCCTTGGAACAAGATTCCTCGACCGCAACGCCTTCCACTCGTTCATCTTCTGTGAATACATTATTGCCGCTTTTTTGTGGAAGTCCCTTCTAACCAAAGCGGTAATGTGACTCTCCCAAGTAAATTCTTGCTGAAAAAAATGAAAATTAAATTAAAATAAACTAATAAACTAATTAAATTCAAAGTAAACAATAAAGAAAATGAAAAACTTACCGCAAATTGCCGAAACTATATTTCCTGCTCTTCCAAGAGCATTTGGGTGTATGTCGGATACGGATGCTGAAGCAATCCATTAAGCATCCGGTTGATAGACTTGGAAATCCCATTTCCTGAATCTTTAAACCTTCAAAACAAATTGTTTTGTAGACTTTAAATAGTTTATTAAAAAATATTAAATAAAATTTAATATTTTAAAATTGGAAAATGAGACTTACCATGTGTCTGTCCCAACACAATCCGGATGAAGACGAGTGAATCGCTCTCATCCAGGTAAAGCAACGAAGTCCTCGACGCTCATTGCAGACGGTGCAGTAGGGGGTGGTGTCGATGCAGCAGGGGATGGTATAGGTGATGCGGTGTCCGGAATATGGGTAGACGCCGTAGAATGACTCCTCGCAACTCCCCTACCCCTACCGGAACCTCGACGTACTCGGTTCCCAGCACCCTCGTAATATAATCCGTAATCCCTTATAAATTTATACAAATGATTATAAATTTGTAAAAAAGATTATAAATTTTTTAAAAAATTAATTATAAATTTTTAAAAATTAATTATAAAATTTTAAAAAATTAATTATAAAATTTTAAAAAATTAATTATAAATTTTTAAAAATGATTATAAATTCTCCAATCTAAATTAATAATGTAAAGTAAATTTAAATAAATAATGATTATAAATTATAAATAAAAAAATTATAATTAATTATAAATTTTTAAAAATGATTATAAATTAATTAAAAACAATTTAATTTTTTCTAAACAAATTTATAATTTATTCTAATCTAAATATATAATGTAACGTAATATTAAACTACAAATTCTACAAAGTAAAAAATTCTCCAAAATAACATAACAAATTCTCCAACAAATTCTCCAAAATTCTCCAACATAACAAATTCTCCAAATTCTAAAAAATTCAGTAACAAAACAAATTCTCCCAAAATTTAAAAATTAAATCTAACCAAACAAATCTTAGAACTAAAACTAGAAAACATAAATCTAACATCCAATAACATAAATCTAACATCCTAAAACCTAAATCTTACATCCAACAACCTAAATCTAACATCAATCTTAAAACCTTAGAAATCTTTAATTTTTATAGTTTTGGAAACTTACAAATTGGATGGAATTGATGGAGGATTGTTAGATATCTTGATGCTTGATGATTGATGTCGAAATCGGAGGTTTAATCGGACGGAAATCGGAAGTCAAAATCGGAGGTTTGAGTTTTTTTTTTTCATTTGCGGTTCAGATCCGCGACGAAGAAGATGACTCTATTTATCAAATATTTCCGACGGATTTCCGACGGAATATCCGTCGAAATCTTTTAATATTAAATGACACGCGGTCTCGGGAAGATTCCAGCCTTAAATTTCGCGTATCCGTCGGAAATTACCGACGGATTTCCGACGGATACGCGAAAATTTAGTTTCCCGTGAAATGAAAATTTCATTTGCCGCGTTAAATTTTGCGTATCCGTCGGAAATCCGTCGGTTATTTCCGACGGATACGCAAAATTTAACGCGTGGACACATGTAACGGATCAATACAAATGGATCGTAAACGACCACGAAACCACGAATCCGTCGGAAATCCGTCGGAAATTACCGATGGATTTCCAACGGGTTTGTGGTTTCGTGGTCGTTTACAATCTGTTTCTCTTGAAATATGTTTGTAGTAGGGTTTGTTACTCATTTCAATGATAAAATATAAATAAATACATTGTTACAAATGAAATATACGAAATCCAAAGAAATTTAGTTGTTATGGTTATAAATCATCGTTATAAGATATGTATCATGTAGTAACATGTAGACATGATAGTAGGGATTTTTTTTTATTTTGATATATATGATATGTTACAAGGTATATGTTAGTATTTTATCATTGAAATGAGTAACAAACCCTACTACAAACATATTTCAAGAGAAACGGATTGTAAACGACCACGAAACCACAAACCCGTTGGAAATCCGTCGGTAATTTCCGACGGATTTCCGACGGATTCGTGGTTACACGTGTCTCGGTTTAAGGATTGATTGACATTGGCTGCTGAAGAAAAATGTCTTTTCCTTGGTTTAGATGTTTCTTGTACAGTATTTTTTATTGTTTTTTGGTTTAATTTTGGTTATTTTTTATTATTTTGGTTTGTTTATGATTTTTAATGTTTTTATTTATTTATGGTTTTGTGGTTTTTATTATTATAAAATGGAATATTTAAAATACAAAATAAAAATAAAAAATATAAATAAAAACAAATGTTGATCATGTACTAATCTGAATCAGATAATGATCCTTCTGAAGGAATATCGTCTTCGGTCTCATCAAATTCTCCAAGTTCTTTCTCAGATTCTGAATGAACTCTATCATCACCAATTTCCGTCAAATCAACCACAAGGAATGTATCAAAATAATGCTCAACATGATCCATTGGAACACTTCTAGTTGGTTGTAAAGCATCGTGCTCAGAAACTCCATAAATGTTTCCTCTTGGATTAATTGGAGTCACTGTAATTGTAACGTCCGTGTCTCGGAAATTAATTATCGGTTAATTAATTGGGATGTTCTTTTGATTTAATGAACCTTAGACAAGTCTCGAGAAATTAATTATGGGGTTGAAATAATTGATTTGAATTTGTTCCGGGGGTGTCATAATTTGTTTCGGAAGTCTTGGGGTTTTTTTCTCAAAAGTTGGAAGGTTTGGTTGACTTTTCTTCTTCTTCTTCTTCTTCTTCTCTTGAGTTGCCATTTTTGGCTGAACTTGGGAGCTGGTTTGGCGAGAGAGAGAAGAGGGAAAGTAGTAGAGAAAGTGGTTTGTAAGCTTGGTGAAGCTTAGTTCTTGTGAGAAGCTTGTTCCTTGTGTTTTCCTTGTGTGTGTGAGCTTGTGAGCTTGGAGGAAAAGAGTGGCTGAAGCTTGTAGAGCTTGGCGTGAGCTTGGGTGAGTTGGTGTGAGCTTGCCGTGAGCTAAGGGAGCAAGAGGAAGGGTTCTAGGGAGTTCTTGAGCTCGGATCTGTTGTGTGTGAGCTTGGGAGAAGCTCTTGGAGCTTGGTGTTTCACGGAAAGGCTAGGGAAGGAGGAGGAGTCTTCTTGAGCTTGGGGAGTTCAATCTAGGCTTGATTCTTCCTTTTTGCTAAGGTGAGTTGTGACCAAAGGTGGCTTAGGCCTTGTTTGGGAGCTTGTGGGGTTTAGACAAGCATTGAGGTTGTGCCTAGGTTGCTTAGAGGCTTTGTGGTCTTGTTGTTAAGCTTAATCTAGTGTGTTTAAGCTTGTGTATTGTTTGTGAAGCTTGTTTATGGTGTTTTGTGCTTGTTAAGCTTGGTTTAAGTCAAGTTTAGTGGTTTCCGTGGGTTCCATCGGTCAGGCGTGACCGATGGAAGTGCCCGTTGGGACCTAGCGGATGGGTCCATCGGTCAGGTTGGACCGATGGGTTGTGTTGCAATGTTCCTGGCTTTTCGCAAGGACACTTGCAGCGGTTAGAGCAGACCGATGGGGTTCATCGGTTGGGTCTATCGGTCAGGTTGAACCGATGGGTCGTGTGGCAGTGTTCCTGGCATTTCGCAAGGACACTTGTAGCGGTCAGGACAGACCGCTGGGACCTAGCGGTCGGGTCCATCGGTCAGGTTGGACCGATGGGGTTGGTTGCAGCGTTTCCCGGCATTTCGCCAGGGCAGTTGCAGTGGTTAGGACGGACCGATGGGTTCCATCGGTCAGGTTAGACCGATGGCCGTCCTTGTGTGGGTTGTCTTTGTGTGTCTCCTGGTTAGCTTTCGTGTGTGTCGAATTGCTATGGTGCTAGACATGTATTGCTATTGATTACCTTGCATGTGTTGATGTTAGGAATTGATAGGGCCTTGTGGTGAATCTTTTTCATGCGTGAATTGTGATTGTGGTTGTATGCCTTGCTTGTGGGTTTTCGCATACCTGTTGTTGGGAGGATCAATCTCACTCAGCGTTTGGTTTTCCAAATGTTGATGCATCACTTTTGTCGATGCAGGTAAAGATAAGGTGTGATCGTAGAATCGAAGGCTCAGAGGGAGAGGATGATTAGGACCCGGGGTTGTTTGCTTTACCGTGTTTGTATTGTATTTTCCGCTGTATTGTAGAATTGCGTATTCTATGCTTTGGTATTGTGTTGTTGTATTGTATAAGTACTTGGAGAGTATTTAAAATGTATGGGCATTTTAAATACTAAGTATTTATGTTAAAAAAAAAAAAAATCGGGTCGTCTCAGTAATCCAAGGATCTGAACGCCGTGTTACCCTAGGGTAACGAATATAGCATACCTAAAAAAAAAAATGTAAGTTATGAAGTCAAATAAAACATAAATAGAATCCAAAAACTTTAATAATATAAAATATTTAATAAAATATCCGAACCTGGTCTGCCTGTGATGCTAGGATGAATGGGTCATACGTACGAAGTCTTCTTCTAGAATTTACTGACATGACGCCAAATTGGTTCACCTTAACCCCACGCCCAACTTCTGGATCATACCATTCACACATAAAAACAATGCACCTCATGTCCAACATCCTTGGGTAGCGAACTAGCAATATTTCTTTGAGAATCCCGTAGTAGACAACATCACCAGATTGAGCCGAAATCCCATAATCTGCAGTTGGTCTTGACCTTCCTTCATCGTAAATCCTAAACGCAAATCCCCTACTCCAATACCTAGGATATGAGGTCGCAATGTAGATTGGACCAGTAATTAACTCTACTAACTGATGTGATCCTGGTGAGGCTCACAAACCCATTCACGCACAAGAGAAAGTCCAAGGGGATATTCCTAGACTTGAGATCAAATCACACGACACAAGTAGAGGATAGGGGGGATTGATAGACGCCACGGGAGGTTGCGGAAGGCCTCACGATAAGTCTAACTCTAGGATCTCGATCTCACAACGAAGAACCAAGAGGGTTTTTGTTCGAATCACTCGAAACAAAGAAAACAAACACAAGGTTTGAAGAAAATATATTAATAAAAAGATGGTTGAGGTTTTACACAGATCCTAGGCGACTTTTAAAGAGAAGTAGGGAAAGAAGGCGAGGAGGCATTCTCGAGACAACTCCTCGAAAAGCCACAACTCGGAAAACACAACAACAATAACTAAAGTTTGAACAAAATGAAAGGTGTTCAACTCCTTTCTCAAGACAACTCCAATTCCAGTCCTCACAAAGAAATGGGTCGAGAGAACTTCTAAGTCTGGTGGCTCCTCTTTTAGACCTGCAATGTTTTCAACACCTTTGGCAAAGAACAAGCGTATTATCACAGTCGTAGAGTCACTATAAACAAGTACACAAGTTTCATTTCGGACCCCAGAATTTTCTTTATCATGTTCCTCTTTTATTTGCATCCTAAGACAAGAGTTTGGTTCCCAATATTCTTTGAATACACCTAACTTTTTCTTAATAGTTTCTGGAGATGATAAACTCTTACTCACAACCTTGGAATCATGAGAATCAGATTGAGTTAAAGAATTACTTACCTGAAGAAAGTCCTTGCTGTATTTGGTGCATGTAATTGTCACGGCAAATGGAAGTGATTTTGGATCCAGTTTGACACATGCGACAGCTAGATTGGTTTGCTCATGGGATGGTGTGGTTGGGATGGGTGTATCATACCCTATTCTTTGACAAAGTTGTGACCTCAAAATTGTACAATCTGCACCAAGAGAAAGAAGGTTAGCTCTCATTCGTTTTTGCGAGTCTAGATAGTTACCTCGGGCTTGAATTGGTGGCTGAGCAACGGGTGGTTTCTCTTTGAACACTATGAGGTTGGTGACATCCTCTCTTTGTTTATTGGCAGGAAAACACGTCAAGAGCTCTGAGTTTGATGGCTTGTCATTGCACTTTGTTACTTTCTCCGTTTGCTCCGTTGTTAAGCTCCATGTCGATGTGTTTTCTTTTAGGTCTTTGCGCACATCTAAGGTACCTGCATCTTCCTTGGCACTTAAAGGAAAAATCAAGTTCATTATACTTGAAATTTTAATATTCAAAGCAGGTTGTTTGATACTACGAGTGAATGTACAATTATTCCAGTATCGAACAAACTCGCTAGCTAAACTTACCTTAGTACCATGTAAGATGTTTGGTAACTTTTCAGCTTTGAAGATGGTGAAATCTGATTCACAGGTAGCTGGTGCTGGACATGGTTTAGACACCACACGGTTTTCATAATTAATTTGCTCACACTTGTTATCTCGGAAAGCATGTGAAGTGGTTGACACCGAATGTGGATTCTTCTCTTTTATGGTTCCTTCAGTTTTGTCATTCTCATGCTCCATAGTATGACCTGAATCAACATCCTTTGACAAGACCAAGTGCATTATACAAGAACTGGAAGTTTTTACACCTTGATTAACTACCTCACTACTTGAGTTTTGTGAGCTCAGTTTTGATTCTAATGAAGTGATATTCAGCTCGTGTTTTTCAGGGCAAGTGGCAGCAAAATTTCCTTTCTCACGGGAGTCATAACAAGTAACTTCCTTGGATTTTGAAAGATTAGAGGACTTACATTGCTTTGGTTCACCGCTTGAGTCAAGTGATGGATTTAGGCTTTGCTTGTGAACCACGACTTGTTCAGTGGCCTTCTTTGGTTGAAATGTTTCCATAGCCACCATCTTCTAACTTATAATGTGGTTGAACACTTCCTTGGGCGGAGGGCTGTAAGTTTCTTTTGATGCTAAACCCCTTGGTCCATACTTATGCCATAGTAGCTCCTTAAGCAACATGGATTGACTTGTGTCTTGAGTTTGTTCCTGGTCCATTGCTTCTTCTTTGGACATGTGCTCTTTGGCAGAACCTGTTTCAAAACTCTTTGACGAAGACAAGTGTATCAAACTAGAATTGGAAAGTTCAAAACTGGATTGAGCTAGACTTTTACTTCCTTTAGAAGGTTTTGGTTCCGGTTCTAGAGATGTGTTTTCCTTCAATTTCCTAGATGGGCATATTATAACAAAGTGTCCTGTCTTATGACATCTATAACAAGTTAGTTCACTTAGAGTTTTAGAGGACTTACATTGCTTTGTCTTACCGTGGAGTGCAAGTGATGGTGTAGAGATCACCTCTTCACTTAGCTTTTGTTGAGCCGGTTCTGCTAGCACATTCTGGACCTTAACTAGCTCCTTATCCTTTAGTTCTTCTCCATGGCGTCCTAGTTCATTCCCAAAACTGATATGGGATTCAGTTTCTTTGATTTGCGAGTCTCCTTCTTCTTTATTCAAACTCTTGGCATTGTCTAGCACATAATCTGGTGGTTCTGGTTCGAAGTCTTCACCAATATCTTCTTGACATGTTTTGAGTTGAATTTTTTCTACACATATGGGTGGTGACTCCTTCGGAATATTTCTTTGGAATATGTCCTTGCATTCAAATTGTCTTACTCTTTGCTTTAGAATGAGCTGATCTTGTTGAATCTCGTGTGGTGACATTGAAACCAGATGGATCTTGCCTCTTTTGTACTTGAATGAATATCGGTTCTTGTGACCATCATAGATTGCTCTTCGCTCATTCTGCCATGATTTTCCAAGAAGGATGTGACAGGTTTCCATTGGTTGAACATCACACAGAATCTCGTCTTCATACTTTCCAATGGTTATGGAAATCTTAACTTGGTGGCTCACTCTTAATCTGTAATCTTCATCGAGCCATGGGTGCTCCTTCACTGTCAGTCCAAGCTTCTTGACCATATATTCACTTGCAACGTTGTTAGGACTCTTTTCATCAATCTTGAGGCTGCATATCTTGCTTTGAACATGGCACCTTGTGTAGAACATATCCTCTCCTTTGTGATTAGACATTGCTGTACCTGAAAAACAAACACAACTAACCCAGTAAATAGTTCAAAGGAAACAAACCAAACAGATCATGCAAAGAAATCGAAATCAAACTGTGACACACAAGCAAGCGATCCAGCGAGGAACCAAATCGACACCTTTCAACAATCGATTGAATTCGTCAACCAAATCAAATCCAAAATTTTTAAAAACAATTTTCCTGTAAACTAGACTCAAAACCGAAGCAGGTTCAACCGATCTAGTATTTTTAGCGATTAAAACCAAGTTTTGAAATTTTCTGCACTGAAAATCGAGGGAAAACCCTTCGCGAAGAAAATGTGAAGATGATCGGTCAGAATAAAATATCAAAACGTCTCCGAAAATCCTAAAACCAATTTTAATAGAAACTAGACTCCTACACGAAATCAAATCACTTGAAATAGAAATTTTAGAAGCACCCTAGAATTTATGAAAATTGATCGAAGTGGACTTAACTTTCGAGCGGCTCTGATACCACTTGATGTGATCCTGGTGAGGGTCACAAACCCATTCACGCACGAGAGAAAGTCCAAGGGGATATTCCTAGACTTGAGATCGAATCGCACGACACAAGTAGAGGATAGGGGGGATTGATAGACGCCACGGGAGGTTGCGGAAGGCCTCATGATAAGTCTAACTCTAGGATCTCGATCTCACACCGAAGAACCAAGAGGGTTTTTGTTCGAATCACTCGAAACAAAGAAAACAAACACAAGGTTTGAAGAAAATATATTAATAAAAAGATGGTTGAGGTTTTACACAGATCCTAGGCGACTTTTAAAGAGAAGTAGGGAAAGAAGGCGAGGAGGCATTCTCGAGACAACTCCTCGAAAAGCCACAACTCGGAAAACACAACAACAATAACTAAAGTTTGAACAAAATAAAACACTTAAAATTCAAAGTCTGGCGCCTAAGAAAGAAGAAGAAAGAAATGGGCCAAGGCCCGAACCATGGAGACAAATGGGCAAATGATGGAACAGGTCCAAGTGTGAAGTTGAGCCTCATTAAAAATCTTGTCGCGGAAAACCCGTTGGGACAAAACCGTGACGAAGGAAAAGAGCACTTAACCTCACACCTCCATTTATCATCCATCTCGGGTGAGTGACAAAACCAGTGTAGTCTCGCCACAAACAAACCCCGAGTGGTTTTCATGAGATGTGATCAAGGTGGTGATATGATCGGTGAGCTTCTTAGTCCGGGAACGAGTAACGGGTGGCGTGTACTTGTACTTCATGTCTTGAGCTCCATAATCCTCAAGTTCCAGCTCCTTAGCTTCCAATTCTTTAGCTCCAAGCTGCGTATCCTCAAGCTCAATCCGTGCTCCTTGTTTCATGTCCGTAGAGCTAGCCGGGATCATATCACTAACCATGTCGGAAAAACCGATCCACCTCTAATTCCTTCATTAACCTAAGAAAATAATTTCCAGAAAATTAATATAAAACACTAACGTAATAATTGAAGGCATTTATATATTAATATTATAGCCTACTTACGTAAAATTGTAGCCAAGTAATATAATCGTTCTCCTTATGCAGTTCAAGTTCTTCTTCAGTCTTTTCTAGAAAATGGCTACGTATTATTGCCATGTAAAGCCTGAAATCAAACAACATTATATAACCTTTGAAAGCTATTACTTATGTATAAAATAATTTAGTATTTAAATAGATTAAGTTTTTTACCTTTCGTACTCCGCCATCTCCTCACAATTTGTTACGATATACTTATGCAAGTGAGTCCACTCCTGTTGTGAAAATTTACGTTTCTTCCTTTTTCCGCTGAATCGACCAACTTGCGAAAACAACTCAGGGACCACCAATGGGTACATGGCTTTCTCACCTCTATCATCATGGCGAGCAGGACGTTTACTCTTCGTACGAACTTCCGATGGAAGGTAATATTCCGCAAAATGTGAGGTTTCTTCGTTGATGCTCTGTGCGACAATTGACCCCTCAACTCGACTTAAATTTTTAACCTTCTTCTTAAGATGGAACATGTACCGCTCAAAAGGATACATCCAACGGAATTGAACAGGACCACCAAGTGCGGCTTCATGGGGGAGGTGGATCGGAAGATGTTCCATAACATCAAAAAAGGACGGCGGAAATATCTTCTCAAGATTGCAAAGGATCAAGGGTATATTGTCCTCTAAATTGCGAATCCCCTCAAGTGTAAGTGTTCTCGTGCATAAATCCCGAAGGAAAGCACCAACTCCTGCAAATAAAAATACACAAATTTAAATATATATAAAATAAAAATATCAGTAATTTTTAAAATACACATGAAAATAATTTATACCTGCAATTCGTACACATCTTTATGAAGGAGCTCCATAAGCGAATGGAAGAAGTCGCTGCATCACAACAGGACAATCATGACTCTTCATTCCGATAAACTTTCCTTCTCCATAGTCGTAATTACGCAGATTAGATGCATATCCATCGTGAATTTGACATCGTCTTGAATCCAATCAAAAAATTCTTTTTTCTTTTGTGCATCCAACCAGTACGGAGCAAAAGGATATTTACCATTGGGAAGAATTTCAAGAAAATCACGATCGCAAATCTCTGCCAAGTCCAACTTAGACTTCAGATTGTCTTTTGTTTTCCCCGGTACATTTAAAACCGTATTCATTATGTTATCAAAGAAGTTTTTTTCAACATGCATCACATCGAGGTTGTGCCTCAATAAATGGTCCTTCCAGTAAGGCAATTCCCAAAAGATACTCTTCTTGTGCCAATTATGAACTTCCCCGGCTCCATAAACAGTTTCATGTCCATTACCTCCACATTCAGAAGTCATCGGAGCACAAAAATCTCTCAACTGATCCAATAAATTACTGCGGTCTTCCTCATCAATTGGAGCTTCAAACACTTGTTTATTTTTCGTAAATAATGTTTTAGACCGACGATATGGATGCTCCATCGGTAGACACCTTCTATGGCAATCAAACCAACACGACTTTCTTCCGTTCCTCAATTGGAATGCATCTGTGTTGTCTGAGCAATATGGGCACGATAGTCTTCCATGAGTTGTCCATCCAGATAACATTTCATATGCTGGGAAATCGCTAATGGTCCACATAAGAACCGCCCGCATCCTAAAATTCTGCTGGCGCGAAACATGAAACACTTCAGCACCGTGACTCCATAGCATTTGTAACTCATAGATCAATGGCTGGAGGAATACATCTAGTGATCTCTTCAGATGCTCAGGGCCAGGAACAAGAACGGAGAGAAATAAAAACTCTCGACGCATGCAAATACCAGGGGGCAAATTGTACGGTGTTACGATTACGGGCCACAACGAATACTGCCTTCCATGCTTCCCAAATGGGTTGAAACCATCTATACATAACCCGAGGTACACATTTCTTCTCTCAAACGCAAAATCCGGATACATGGATTGAAAATGTTTCCACACTTTAGCGTCCGACGGATGTGTAATCTCTCCATCTTGATGATGTTCTTCATGCCATCTCATTTGCTCTGCCGTGCGCTCAGATTGATATAACCTCTTCAACCTCGAAGTCAACGGTAAGTACCACATACGTTTAAATGGAATTGGAACTCTCCCACTAGTATCCGGAAACCGTGGTTTACGACAAAATCGACAACTTCTTATGTCTTCATCTTCTTTCCAGTATATCATACAGCTGTCGATGCACACATCTATTACTTGATACGGCAAACCAAGACCACCTACAAGTTTCTGTATCTCGTAGTATGATGCAGGTGCAAGATTATCTTCAGGAAAAAGATCTTTCACCATATCTGCAATCGCATCAACACATTCCTCTGCCAAATTGAAGTCCGTCTTAATGGTCATCATTCTACTAGCAGATGATAAAGGTGAATGACCATCTCTACACCCATCATATAATGGCTGCTTCGCTGCGTCTAACATATCAAAAAATCTTCTAGCTTCTACATTTGGTTCTTCAACCCTATCCTCATCTATTACGGTCGATGACAAATTCTCTCTAAACGCATCATTCACCATCTCAACGGTACCAACACCAAAATCTACTTCCGTTCTATGTTCTCCTAAGCTATCCGCAATATAGGGTTCACTGCTACTACTACCATATTCAAAATTTCCTTCTCCATGTAGATACCAAATCTTGTAACCCGGCATAAATCCATTGCTATACAAGTGATGCCATACTAAAATTGTCTTAACATTACGAGAATTACGACAAATTGAACATGGACATTTCATCTTACCACTTGTTTTCACTCGCAGTTGATTTCCAGCAACGGCCATGAACTCGCATATACCTTGTGCATAACCATCATTTAATAACTTCGACTCCGGATCAAACATTTCTTCATCCATCCACGATCTTAAATCTCTAGAAGATAACATCTCTCTCTACACGTTTTTTGAAGAATTGTTGGGTAGAATTTTCTTGTTGTGATTGAATGGAGAAGTATGGTAACATATATATAATAACGCTTGCCGTCGAAAATCCGTCGGAATTTAATGGATATAATAACGGCTATAACAACAGCTATATTAACGTTCAAATTTTCCAACGGATACTAATCCGACGGAGTCCGACGGAATCCGTCGGAAATTACCGACGGCAAACCGACGGATTTCTGATAGGAACCGACGGATAGGAATCCGTCGGAAAATACCGACAGATTTCCGACATATTTCCGATGGATATTAAAATTGTTAATTCCGTCGGAAATCCGTCGGTTTTTCCGATGGATATTAATTCCGTCCGAAATGCCATCGGTTTTGCGGTAGATTTCTTGTAGTGAACGTTATTAATTTAGAGCGTGTTCTTGACATTTCTTCAAAGCAATTTCTTATTCTTTTTCTAAAATTTCAGGATAAAAAGGGATGATGGTCTCTTTCAATGAACAACACTCATAAGGAGGTAATTTATAAATCAATGAAAATATTTTACCAAGCCTCAACCAACCTGAGAGAAAATAAAATAAAATGGATGTTGGTTCCAACAGTAGTATCAGTAGTATATGTAGGTTTGACTGGAATGTTATATGAATAGTCGAATAACGGAATAGTCAAATAATTAAGTAGCGAAAACACTTTTTTTTGTTATATGATAATATATAGTATTAGTTAAGTAACCGTTAAACCAAAATATACAGACACCAGATAAATCTAGAAAGTAAAACAACAAAGTCTAAGCAATCAACTAATTAACTCGGGATCTTAGGAGACACAAAACCCGTAAAAAGAACATATGGAGACAGAAAAAGAAAGACTAAGGTACAAAATAGCGCAGACTTAATAATTTTTTACAAAATAATTATAAATTGCTAAAATATTGGTGCAAGAAATAGTTTCAGAAAATTCGATTTGCAATTTGGGTTAACCAATGGGGGTAAAAAGGAATTTCTAAGATTTTCTAACGTTTTTGTCAGACTAGATTCATATATAGAATGGTGAAAGAAAAGTCAAAATAATTTGTAAGGCACATGATAATCCGATTACTAAGGTATAGTTACTAGTTTCTTCCTTGTTAATCGACCACTTTTACTGTAACGCCCGTGTTCTGAAATATGCGTATTTCAGAATTTCGCAGTGGGGTTAAATCACGGAAATAATCCATAGAGAATATTTGATTTGGGTTAAATTGATTATTTTGGGAAGTTTTAAGGGGTGATTTAAATCGAATCGAAAGTTTGGGGTCGATTCGTAAAACTACGAAAGTTTAGGGACTGCAGAAGCAATTTCCCAAAAGTTAAAAATCTTATCTTTTTCTTCCTCTCAGCCACGACATTTGGGAAGGTTTTCTAAGTTTTTGAAAGCTAATTTTTGTGGCTAGGAGTGAGAGAGAAGAAGAGATCGAAAGCTTAAAGAAGCTTGGTTTTTCTTGAGTTCTTGCTAGTGTGGAGCTTGTGGAGCTTGGGAAAAGGTTGGGGCTGAAGCTTGTGAGTTTTGGCGTGACCTGGGCTGAGCTTGGGTGAGCTTGCCGTGAGCTAAGGGAGCAAGAGGAAGAGTGTAGAGAAATCCTAGAGCTTGGATCTTGGAAGATCAAAGGGAGGGAGAGGCAGAACGGCCAGAGTCCGGTGGAGTAGAGTTCCGACCTAGAAATTCGTTGTCAAAGGTAACGAAATTTTATGGGTTTGTAGGTAAGACCTATATCTAGATGTGGCCTTTTGCGGATATTGATTTGAGTCAATATTGTAGGAGTTATCTGCGATTTCCTGGGCTGTTCCGCTGCAGTCGCGATTTGGACCAGCGTGTGTTCAAAGGGAGATCGCGAGTGAATCTGCCGTCGGAGCGTCACTGAATTTTGTGGGTAGCTTCAGGACATCTAGGGGAAGCTTTTCACCGGTGGGTTTTGAAAGTGGACGGTTAGATCTCGTTTCGTGATTCCATCTTTCAGACCGAGGTTTTGTGTGTTTTTCCAGATTTTAACTTTGGGGTTAAATGTTGCTTTTGGTTGGCTCTAGGGAGTTCTTGAGCTCGGATTCTGTTGTGTGTGAGGTTGGGAGAAGCTTGTAAGAGAAGCTCTTGGAGCTTGGTGTTTCACGGAAAGGCTAGGGAAGAAGGAGGAGCCTTCTTGAGCTTGGGGAGTTCAATCTAGGCTTGATTCTTCCATTTTGCTAAGGTGATTTTGTGACCAAAGGTTAATATTAAGCTTTCTGTGGGGGCTTGAGGGGTTGTGATAGGCATTGCAGTGTTGCTAGGATGCTTGGAAGCCTCTTGGTTATGTGGGGGAGCTTTAGCTAGAGTTGCTAAGCTTGTGGTTGTTAGAGAAGCATGATTGTTGCTTGTTGTGTCTTGTTAAGCTTTGATTGTGAGTTCTTATGCTTGATTTGGTGCTGTGTGTTGTGGTTTCTTGGTGATTCCATGACTTGTGGGAGTGTTCCCCTATTGTTGATGTGTGTTTGTGAAGCAGACTTGTGTGTTTGTGAAGCAGACTTGAGCATACTTGAGTTTTGTGAAGCAGACTTGTGTGTTTGTGAAGCAGACTTGTGTGTTTGTGAAGCAGACTTGAGCATACTTGAGTTTTGTGAAGCAGACTTGAGTTTTGTGAAGCAGACTTGTGTGTTTGTGAAGCAGACTTGAGCATACTTGAGTTTTGTGAAGCAGACTTGAGTTTTGTGAAGCAGACTTGTGTGTTTGTGAAGCAGACTTGTGTGTTTGTGAAGCAGACTTGAGCATACTTGAGTTTTGTGAAGCAGACTTGAGTTTTGTGAAGCAGACTTGTGTGTTTGTGAAGCAGACTTGAGCAGACTTGAGTTTTGTGAAGCAGAATTGTGTTTTTAGCATTTCTTGAGGTTTGGAATTGCTAGGTGGTTAGCCATTGCTGTGTTTGAGTAGTATTTCATGAGTTTTGCATGGTTAGCTTATTGGTTGAAGTAATATGTGGTGTTATTATTTCATGTTGTTGTGGTTGTTTGATTTGCGTGGTGCTTTCATATAACCTGTTGTTGGGAGGATCAATCTCACTCAGCGTTTGGTTTTCCAACTGTTGATGCATCACTTTTGTCGATGCAGGTAAAGATAAGGTGTGATCGTGGAATCGAAGGTGGCGAGGGGAGGATGATTAGGACTCGGGTTTTTGCTGTTTGGTTTTTTCGCTGTGTTGTTTAGAACTGTTAGTTTTTGGCGAGTCCGCGTAGGGTTGTATTGAATGTTTAATGTTGTGTTTAATGTTAATTATTTATTGCAAAAAAAAAAAATGCGGTCACCACATTTACAAAAGTACGTACTCACATTTTTTAAATGATGATTAATAGTTTGTTTAAACGTAATTGTCAAATCTCACAGTCTTTGACATTTGTTTCCGTTGAATCACCAATCCGGAATATAACGGGACTTTTCTTGATTATTTTTCTAGAGGTTTCTTCATTTAGGAAGACCCAGGTAAACCGGGATATAACTGGAGGTAATCCCAAACACATAATCCAGGTTCGGTTTCGCGTGCATGAAGTCACCCCCAAAACTGAGGGAATTAAGTCTAATGTGCTAAACACAACCATTCTCACTACAAGAAAAATACTGCAAAACTGACAGCCAATTCCGTCGGAAATCCATCGGATTTGGCAAAATCCATCGGAAATCCATCAGTTTTTTCCGTCGCTTCTATCTCGTCAGAAATAAAAGCGGCGTTGGAAATCCGTCGGCAATTCCGACGGATTTTCGACGGCACCCCGAAATCAGGATTCCATCAGAAATCTGTCGGTTTTTAATCCGTCGGTCTTCCGTCGCTTTAAAACCGACCAAAAACCGATGGATTTCTGATATTTATAAACCGATAGACCTAAAACCGACAGAATTCCGACGGCTTTAAAACCAACGGTTTTAATCCGTCGGTGTTCTGTCGGTTTAAAACCGACGGAAAACCAACGGATATCTGATATTTATAAACCGACGGATTTCCGACGGAACTAAAACCGACGAAATTCCGATGGATAAAAAACCGACAGATTTCCGACGGAATTGTTTAATTTTTTTTTAATTATATAATCGAATTTTTAAAATTAAATTTATTAATTTTAAAATTTTGATTTCTAATATAAATTAAAATTAAAGAAATAATAATTATAAAATAATAGAATAATTCAAATAAAAATTCAATAGTTATAAAATAATTCAAATAAAAAACAAAAAAAAACTAAAACAAACTAAAACTATGGTGGCGGGAATCAGGAAATGAATTCTTCCATGTGTTGCTGCAATGCTAAGTGATCCGCCTCCAATTTGCGGGTTCTCTCGCGTTCCGCTTCTTGTTGGAGGCGATCCGCTTCTCGTTGGAGGCGGTCCGCTTCTTGTTCTTCTGCGAGGTGTTGCAGCTGCGTTTTCATGGCGTCCATCTCAGCGTCTCGTTGTGCGAGCTGTGCCCTAAGATCGAGAGAGTCGCCGTAGAAATGCGAAGATGCAGAAAAAGATCCATCGTCCGGAAGACCAAATACACGACCTTTGGTCTTCGGACTACACTGCGGTAAGAAACAAAAACTTTGTTAAAAATTAGAAATTACAAAAAAATGATTTAAATATATATTTTACTTACCTCATAGACGAATTCGTTAATCTTCTTGTACGGAACTTCTGTCATTGGAGGCGTTCCTTCGGTGAGTGGCTGAGAAAGGAGGAGGTCTTCACTCATGTTCGTGACGTTTTCAATGATCTCCTGAGCCAGCGGATCTTGGATTTCATGGGTCTTCCTGCTGGTATGCGCATCCTTGAGCAATGTGAGAGCGGAAGGTTGGACACCGTCTTGCCGAAACTACAAAAATGAAAATTTAGTAAAATATAAAATTATAAAACTAAAATAATAATATTTTAATTTAATAAGAAACTTACCAGTTGTTTGGCCCGTGTGACCAAACTAACCGCTCCTAGATTGTGCGTCGCCTTGCCTTTTCCTTTGTGATCGCTGTTTCGGCACATATAATGAGTTGTGGAGCTTGTATTGGTCGGTTCTTCACTCCAATAAGTGCATAACCCGCTCCATAGGCCCGGGTTAGAAAGCAACTCCCTTGGGACATCATTCTTGTGCCACTTTTCCTTCCACTCGTTCAACTTCCATGAATACATTATCGCTGCTTTTCTATCAAAGCATCGTCTAACCGAGGCGGTCATGTGGCTGTCCCAAGTAAATTCTTGCTGCAAATCAAAAATTAAATTAAAATAATCTATATTAAATAAAAGTAAAACAATTTAAAATATGAGGTACTTACCGCAAATTGGCGAAACCACAATTCCGAATCCAGCATCGGTATTTGGTTGTAAGTCGGGTACGGATGCCGAAGCATTCCATTGAGCATCCGGTTAATAGACTTGGAAATCCCATTTTCGGAATCTCCAAACCTACAAAAGAAATTATTGCAAATAATTTGAATTGTAACTAAAGTAATAATAGTAAATAAATATTAAAATTCTTAAAATTAACAAAAACTGACCATGTGTCTCTGCCTATGCAATCCGGATGGAGCCGAGGCAATCTATCTCGTCCTGGTTGAGCGACAAAGTCCTCGACGCTCAGCTGCGTCGGTGCAGTAGGTGAAGGCGTCGGCATAGGCGCTGTCTCCGGGATATGTGTCTCTGGTGTAGGAGAACTCCTCGAACCGGCACTACCTCTCCGGCGACTACTACGTCCGCCGCCGCCTGAATGGATAAACCGACCGTAATCCCTAGAAAAATTAAAAAAGAAATCAAACATTATATGAAAAAAATTATACATCATGAAAATAATAAAAAGTATCAAAAAAATATTTTAAATTCATTATTAGTCCAAAACAATTATACTTTTATAAAAGAATGAATAATTTATGAAAATACTTATAAATTACTCAAAATCATCATAAATTTATATTTATAAGTTTTAATTCCAAAACAATTATAAATTTGTAAATACATGATTATTACATGAAATAATTATACATTATCAAAATAATAAAAATTTATCAAAAAAATATTTTAAATTCATTACTATTCCAAAACAATTATACATTTATAAAATAATGAATAATTGATGGAAATACTTATAAATTACTAAAATCATCATAAATTTATATTTATAAGTATTAATTCCAAAACAATTATAAATTTTTAAATCCATGATTTATAAAAGAATGAATAATTCAAAAAAATAATTAGAAATTACTAACATGATTAAAAATTGTTATTTAAATTATCATAATTTTCTAAAAATAATAATTCATACCAAAATTAAGAAAATTTTAATGCATGAAAATAATTATACATAAGTTAAATAAATAAATAAATTAACAAAACAAATAATTTCAATAAACATAACAAAACTTAATACTAATTAACATAATAATTCAACCACAAATTCTAATAAATCTAAAATTCCAAATCAAAATCATTTATCTAACAATCCATGTTATAAAGTAGGTAAATCTTAAAACTAACAAACCAAATCCTAAATCTAACATTACAAACCTAAATCTAACAATTCTAATTTTCTAAACCAATCAATCTAACTAAAAACCTAACAATCCATAATATAAACTTAAAAACTTACAAGTTTGGGGGATTGTTAGACATTTGGATGATGGATCGACGGAAATCCGGAAGATTGGGAGAGTTTTGGCAATTTTTGGTGGTTTTTGCGATTCTGCGAAAGTGAGGAGGAAGAAGACGATGTCGGCATATATTACGATATTTCCGACGGATATATCCGTCAGAAATCCATCAGTTTAAAAAAAAAAAATTACGCACGTTCTCGATAAGGTTTCGATAACGTTCGCGCCTAAATTTTCGCGAATCCGTCGGAAATCCGTCAGAAATTTCCGACGGATTTCCGACGGACTTGCGCAAATTTAGGCATCGCGGGAAACTAAAAGATTTTCGCGGTTACATTTTCATTATCCATCAGAAATTTCCGACGGATAATATAAATATGCATGTCTTCTAATTGGCCAGTCAAACCTTAAACGAGGACACGTGTTACCACAAAACTGTCGGGAATCCGTCGGAAAATTCCGACGGATTTCCGACGGGTTTGTGGTTTTAGTGGTTATTTACGCACCGTTTCAGTAAACATATGTTTTTAGTATTATAAAATCATGATTGCAAACGCAAATACCTTATAGAAATCTTTCATTTGACAAATTTCAAAAGTTTATACGATTATTTCGTTTTTGGTAAACTTGTATGTTAACTATACGTTTATCTATCAAACACTTTCGGTCGAACCATGTCTAAAAATGAAATCTTTTGAAAATATGTTATATATCACATTATTTAGTTTATTTTGTCAAAGTTTGTTGTTAACATTGTCTTGATGTACAAGAAATTACAAGTTAACCATGTAACCCCCAAAACCGTCGGAAATCCGTAGGAAAAACCGATGGATTTCCGATGGTTTTAGGGTTACACGTGTCTATAAAAATTAAATTGAAAATAACCCCCAAAACCGTCGAAAATCCGTTATAGGTATTTTTTACGAAAAACACGTGTCCGTGTTTAAGGTTTTAAATTATCTTTCCATCGGAAATCCGTCAGAAATTCCAACGGATTTCCGACGGATAAGGGTTTATATGTGGTTTAATGTTTAAGTGGTTTAATGAGTTTTGTGGGTTTGTTAAGGTGTTTGTTTAGGGAATATATATTTCTGGTAAAATCTTATTTTATTAAAACTTGTAAAAATATACAAAGCTGAAGTTGAGCTTATAAAATGCTCGGCAGCTGTGGTCTTCGAGGACCTATGGTTTACACCGTAACGTCAAAATTAAATAAAATACAAAAAAAAAAAATTTACACATTTCTGTAAAAATAAAAAATAATACAAAACACACATATAACTAATCTTCATTAGATGATGATGATGATGCTGATCCCTCAGATGGAATTAAGTCTGAATCCTCATAAAATTCACCTTGTTCTTCTTCTGATTCGGAAAAAACTAAACCAAATTGTGTGAAATCAACAACAAGATCCAGAGCACAAGAAGGCTCAACTGGATCCATTGGAACAACTTCTGCTGGCTGTAAAGGATCGTGTTCTGCAACTCCATAAATTCTTCCTCTAGGGGTCACTGTAGTAACTGTGCGCCAAGGATCTGTCCGCCGTGTAACTCGAGGGTAACGAATATAGTACACCTAAAAAAAAACATATTAATTTTGTAAATCTTATACCAAAATAATGAATTGAGTATTCATTACACTAATATTTGTACCCTACCTGCTCAGCTTGTGATCCTAGAATGAATGGGTCATACGTTTCTAGTCTCCGACTTGAATTAACAGACGTAACACCAAATTGGTCCACATGAAGCCCACGACCGAGTGTTGAATCATACCAATCACACTTGAAAACAATGCACCTCAAGTCTAACATTCCTGGGTACCGCACTTCCAATATTTCCTGAAGAACGCCGTAGTAAACATCATTACCAGATTTCACTGAAATACCAGAATCTGAAGTTTGCGTTGTCCTTCTCTCGTCATGAACCCTAAACCCATATCCACGACTGCAGTATCTAGGATAAGAAGTTGCAATGTAGTTTGGACCATTAACAAATTCCAATAACCATGTGGGAAATGTCTGTCCGCTTCTTACTCCTTCAGAAACCTACAAAAATAAGTTACAAATTAGTATTAAAAAAATATTTATTAAATGATTTAGCATTTTTAAACACTTACGTAAAACTGCAACCAAGGCATAAATTCCTCCTCCTTATGGACTTGA
Source organism: Cardamine occulta (assembly GCA_028015245.1). Classification (NCBI taxonomy): domain Eukaryota; kingdom Viridiplantae; phylum Streptophyta; class Magnoliopsida; order Brassicales; family Brassicaceae; genus Cardamine; species Cardamine occulta. The sequence continues at coordinate 2,298,289 of CM051384.1, forward strand.
AGCTTGTCTTCTGTCTTATCCATATAGTACCCGCATATTAATGTAAATCCTGTACGAAAACCAAAATTGTTGAGAAGTTAATAATAACAAAAAATAATCAATTATACATTAAATGACACAAAAAAAATTTTGTTTACCTTTCGTATTCCGTAATTTCTTCACAATTGGTTAGGATATACGTATGCAAGTGTTTAAACTCCTCTTGAGATAATTTACGCCTTTTTCCTTTGCCGCTGACTCGCCCAATTTGGGAAAATAACTCTGGAACAACGACGGGGTATATCGCTCTCTCACCACGATCATCATGGCGACTACGACGTCTACTCTTCGTACGAACTTCTGACAGGAAGTAATATTCAGCAAACTGTGAGGCCTCTTCGTTGATGCTCTGGCGATAATAGATCCCTCTACTCTACTCAAATTCTTAACCTTTTTCTTTATATGAAACATATACCGCTCAAATGGATACATCCAATGGTATTGAACCGGGCCTTCTAGTTCAGCTTCTCGTGGGAGGTGGATCGGAAGATTTTCCATCACATCAAAGAAAGATGGTGGAAATATCTTCTCCAAATTACAAAGGATCACCAGGATATTGGCCTGTAAAATTTGGATTCCCTCAACAGTAAGTGTTCTTGTGCATAAATCGCGAAAGAAAGCACCTACTCCTGCAATTGCTTGGTGGACGTCTTTATGAAGAAGATGAGCAAAAGCGAATGGAAGAAGCCTCTGCATCACAACGTGACAATCATGACTCTTCATTCCAGTAAACTTTCCTTCTCCATAATCGATACAGTTATGCAGATTAGATGCGTATCCATCAGTGAATTTAACATCGTCGTGAATCCAATCAAAAAATTCTGTTTTCTTTGCTGCTTCTAACCGGTATAATGGAAATGGACATTGACCATTTGGGAGCACTTCAAGAAAACCTCGATCGCAATATGCTGGCAAGTCTAATCTAGATTTAATATTGTCTTTTGTCTTCCCTTGGACGTTTAAGACAGTGTTCATGATGTTCTCAAAGAAGTTCTTCTCAACGTGCATCACATCAAGATTATGCCGCAATAAATGGTTCTTCCAGTAAGGCAAATCCCAAAATATGCTCTTCTTGTGCCAGCTATGAAATTCACCGACACCATAAATAGGTTCATGTCCATTACCCACACAATAAGGAGTCGTCTCAGCACCAAAATCTCTCAACTGCTCCAATAAAGTCTCACCGTCTATCTCAGGCGGTGGACCATCAAAAACTTGCCTACCCTTCGTAAACATTGTTCTCGAACGACGATACGGATGATCACTCGGTAAAAATCTCCTATGACAATCAAACCAACAACTTTTTCTACCGTGCTTCAGTTGGAATGCATCAGTGTTGTCTTGGCAATACGGACATGATAATCTCCCATGTGTTGACCATATGTTGGAAAATCGCTTATGGTCCACATAAGCACCGCACGCATCTTAAATTTTTGTTGGGTTGAAACATCGTACGCTTCCACACCATGCTCCCATAGCATTTGTAACTCATAGATCAATGGCTGGAGGAAGATATCAAGTGATCTCTTCGGATGCTCTGGGCCGGAAACAAGAATCGAGAGATATAAATACTCTCTACGCATGCACAGAGATGGAGGCAAATTGTAAGGGGTTACAATTACGGGCCATAACGAATACTTCCTTCCATGCTTCCCAAATGGGTTAAAACCATCTGTACATAACCCGAGGTACACATTCCTTCGCTCATACGCAAAATCCGGATACAATGATTGAAAATGTTTCCAAGCTTCTGCGTCTGAAGGATGTGTAATATCTCCATCTTGACGATGTTCTGCATGCCATCTCATTGGCTCTGCCGTGCGCTGAGAAGTATATAACCTCTTCAACCTCTCTGTTATTGGTAAATACCACATACGTTTATATGGAGTTTGAATTCTGCCACTACTTTCATGATACCGTGGTTTATGACAAAATTAACATCTTTTGCGGTTTTCATCTTCTCTCCAATATAGCATACAGTTGTCGATGCACACATCTATTACCTTATACGGTAACCCAAGACCAGATACAAATTTTTGTACCTCGTAGTACGATCCGGGTAAAAGATTATCTTCTGGCAATAAATCTTTCGCCCAATCCGTTATCGCATCAACGGACTCCTCTGCCAAATTGTAATCCGTCTTAATCGTCATCAATCTACTTGCAGATGATAAAGGCGAATGGCCTTTTTTACACCCTTTATATAGTGGCTACTTTGCAGCATCTAACATATCAAAAAATCTTCTTGCTTCTACATTAGGTTCTTCGAACCTATATCTTTCTTCACCGCTAAACTCGACATTCTCTCTAAACGCATCATTCACCATCTGCACGCTCCCTACACCTACATCTACTTCCGTGCTACCTCCTAAACAATCTGAGACAGTTGGTTCACTAGTACTACCATACTCAACATTTGTTTCTCCATGTAAATATCATATCTTGTAACCTGGCGTAAACCCATTACTATACAAATGATGCCTAATTTCTAATTAATTTCTTTTTGGTCGTCTATCTAATCAATTATTGATTTATAAATTATAAGTTATTTTATATAAGTTGTTGTCAAGAAAAAAAAAGTTATTATATAGGTGAAGAGAGAAATAAATAGAACGTACAGGTTGCCAAAGAATCAATAAATCAAACGATGAAGAGCATGAACACCAACTCTTCTTCCGTTTCCGGCTACAAACTGGCTGGCCCTGGGAGCGACGGTAGAGCCAAGTCCCGGTCTATTGGCCCCGACAGTTCGACCGGTCAGAGAGATGTGATGAGAGTCGTGTTGTTGTTCACAACCGTTGCACTTTCTTGTCTTTTGGTCTATAAATCTGTGGACAAGCCTCTCCAAGAGAAGTTGCCTCAATGGAAAACAAACCGGTATTCACAAAACCAAACTTCTTTAAAACCGGTAAGTTCCTCAAATACACACATATATAATCTACACATTTGTTGATCCTAATTATATTGATTTTGCGTTAAGTATAGATACAACAAACAAAACCTGTTTCAGAGCTAGAAAGAGTACTAATGAACGCGGCTATGGAGGACAATACAGTGATTATAACGGCTTTAAACTATGCGTGGACGGCTCCAAACTCTACGTTTGATTTGTTTCTAGAGAGTTTTCGTACCGGACTAGGAACCAAGAAGTTATTGAAGCATGTGATTGCAGTTTGCTTGGATAACAAGGCATATGACCGGTGCTTGCAAGTTCATTTTCATTGCTACTTAATCAATGCCACTGATTCAGATGAGCTCTCAGGAAAAAAACTGTTCATGTCTCCTGGATATTTGAGCTCATTTGGCGACGAATGGATCTCCTAAAAGAAGTTCTAAGTTTAGGCTATAACTTTCTCTTCACGGTACGTCATATGATCATATCATAATAAGTTAATATATAATTCTCTAAACCAATTGAAACCCATTAATGAAAAAAAAACTAAGAATCCCAAATACTAGTTTAGAGTTCGAGACCAAATGGCCAAAGACTTGAAATTAAAGCTACGCATACCTTATATTGTATATTTCTATTAGCATTATATATTAGCTGGTTAAGAATCTGCTAGTTGAGATGAACCCACCAACCCTAACTATATTGAATATTAAAGTAAATAAGATTCGATATCTCAATTCTCAATGTTTCGTTTGTATATTGTTACATACCTGATACATACCTCGAACCAAATCATGACAACAGAACAGTCTCTTGATATTATTGTTCACTATTAAGAGAGTATGAAATTAGATATTATTAAAAATTATTATGTAAACATTTGGACTGCGATGGATCGTGGAATCATTCCGATTTTGTAAGATACTTACTACAAAAATAATATTTAAACAAAAATATGTAGCTAATATATAATGCAAGTATCTTTTTAGTAGGTTAAAATAAAATATTGTTATATTTATTAATTTATATATATGTATAGAAGAAGATTATATTTTTTTGTAACTATACTTCAAATTTTTTTTTCATATATAATTGAAATTGAGATTTTACATAGCTAAGATATATAGTTAATAATTAAAATTTCTATGCATGAACCCATAATTACACAGTTGAACACCAAAGTAACTTTGAAATTTGAGTAGTTTATACTAAATAAACAACTTTTGAATCAAGATTCAAATATCTAAGTTTTATGATTTTTAACATTTATAAGTAAATTATTCATAAAATTGCAGTTATATATTGACATTAATATTTTACTTACGCTAGTTTTTCTATGATAAGTGAAACATTATTGTCGATAATATAGAATTTGAATTTCGGAAATGAAAAACTTAAAATTATATTTATTTTTTGATAAAAGGTTTACTTAAAATTATATTTTCAAGGTAAAAATTTATAGATAATGGACACGTTAAAATCTAAATGATTAATTGACCTCCACAAGTGTTAAACTTTTATGGGACACATTCAATATATGGTACATATTTCTGAATACAGAATTTTAGTTTAAAGAAATATGCAAATATCTTAGAGAAATTACAATTTTAAGTGATTAGTTTCAGTAGTTTGTTTTCTCTTCAGTTCAGGTTTTTATTTTTTGGTACTAATTATGGTTTGGTTCAGATTGGTTACGATGGTTGGACTTGACTTGGGACATCCTTATAAAGTTTTAAGTAGTAAGACTTGGGTGTACCGGTGGAGATTTCAGAATAATTTTTTTTTTAGTTTGGTTAAATTGGGGTTTTGGTTTGTTTGATTCTTTTTTTTTTGGTCAAATTGGTTTGTTTGATTTAATGTTACAAAAGAAATAGAAACAAACAATCAACTTAATTTTCTTTCATGCATCGGTTATTACGCATCGGTTCTGGTTCTGGTTCATATCAGTTGTAATCCACATGCTAGTTAACGATATTAATTGTTCTTTACTGAATATTACATTTGTAGGATGCTGACATCTTATGGCTACGGGATCCATTTCCCCGGTTCTTTCCCGACATCGATTTCCAAATATCTTGTGATATTTACAACGGAAAACCTTCTGACAAAAACAACCACATAAACTCCGGATTCACATATGTCAAGGCCAATAATAGAACTCGAATTTTCTACGAGTATTGGTGCAATTCAAGTGAGAGATTCCCTAATAGACATGACCAATATGTTTTCAATTCCATCAAGAACGAACCATTCATTGTGGAACTCGGGATCACAATGAGGTTCTTGGATATGGTTTACTTCGCCGGATTTTGTCAGCCAAGCAGAGACATCAACGTTGTTAATACTATGCATGCAAATTGTTGTGTTAGTTTGGACAATAAAGTGAAGAATCTTAAAGCCGCTCTTGAAGATTGGAAGCAATATTTGTTGGTGAATACGACCGTGACCGAGACTAGATGGAGTATTCCACCAAGATGTGGTTACTAGAGGATGTGAATGTCTTATACAACAAACCATATAAATATGTTTTCTTCAAATAAGGTTATGATATATGTTTTGATTAACATGTATCATACCAAGTGTGTGGTGCACTACAAGAAATCTACCGCGTAACTGACGGCAGCTGCGGTCTTCGAGGACCTATGGTTTACACCGTAATGTCAAAATTAAATTAAATACAAAATAACAAATTTACAACTTTTTGTAATACCAAAAAATAATACAAACCACGTGTATAACTAATCTTCATTAGATGATGATGATGATCCCTCAGATGGAATTGAGTCTGAATCCTCATAAAATTCACCTTGTTCTTTTTCTGAGTCGGAAAAAACTAAACCAAATTTTGTGAAATCAACAACAAGATCCAGAGCACAAGAAGGCTCAACTGGATCCATTGGAACAACTTCTGCTGGCTGTAAAGGATCGTGTTCTGCAACTCCATAAATTCTTCCTCGCAGGGTCACTTTAGTAACTGTGCGCCAAGGATCCGTCCGCCGTGTAACTCGAGGGTAACGAATATAGCACACCTAAAAAAAACATATTAGTTTTGTACGTATTATACCTAATTAAGGAATTGAGTATTAATTACACTAATATTAGTACCCTACCTGCTCAGCTTGTGATCCTAGAATGAATGGGTCATATGTTTCTAGTCTCCGACTTGAATTAACAGACGTAACACCAAATTGGTCTACATGAAACCCACGACCGAGTGTTGAATCATATCATTCACACTTGAAAACAATGCACCTCAAGTCTAACATTCCTGGGTACCGCACTTCCAATATTTCCTGAAGAACGCCGTAGTAAACATCATTACCAGATTTCACTGAAATACCAGAATCTGAAGTTTGCGTTGTCCTTCTCTCGTCATGAACCCTAAACCCATATCCACAACTGCAGTATCTAGGATAAGAAGTTGCAATGTAGTTTGGACCATTAACAAATTCCAATAACCATGTGGGAAATGTCTATCCGCTTATTACTCCTTCAGAAACCTACAAAACTAAGTTACAAATTAGTATTTAAAAATAATTTATTAAATGATTTAGTGTTTTTAAACACTTACGTAAAATTGCAACCAAGGCATAAATTCCTCCTCCTTATGGACTTAAAGCTCGTCTTCTGTCTTATCCATATAGTACCCGCGTATTAATGCCATGTAAATCCTGTACGAAAACCAAAATAGTTGACAAGTTAATAATAACATATAAAATAATCAATTATACATTAAATGACACAAAAGAATTTTTGTTTACCTTTCGTATTCCGTAATTTCTTCACAATTGGTTAGGATATACGTATGCAAGTGTTTAAACTCCTCTTGAGATAATTTACGCATTTTTCCTTTGCCACTGACTTCCCAACTTGGGAAAATAACTCTGGAACAACGACGGGTAAATCGCTCTCACCATGATCATCATGGCGACTAGGACGTCTACTCTTCGTACGAAATTCTGACGGGAAGTAATATTCAGCAAACTGTGAGGCCTCTTCGTTGATGCTCTGGGCGATAATAGATCCCTCTACTCTACTCAAATTCTTAACCTTTTTCTTCAGATAAAACATATACCGCTCAAATGGAGACATCCAACGGTATTGAACCGGGCCTCCTAGTTCAGCTTCTCGTGGGAGGTGGATCGGAAGATGTTCCATCACATCAAAGAAAGATGGTGGAAATATCTTCTCCAAATTACAAAGGATCACCGGGATATTGGTCTGTAAATTTTGGATTCCCTCAACAGTAAGTGTTCTTGTGCATAAAACGCGAAAGAAAGCACCTACTCCTGCAATTGCTTGGTGGACGTCTTAATGGAGAAGATGAGCAAAAGCGAATCGAAGAAGCCTCTGCATCACAACGTGACAATCATGACTCTTCATTCCAGTAAACTTTCCTTCTCCATAATCGATGCAGTTACGCAGATTAGATGCGTATCCATCAGTGAATTTAACATCGTCGTGAATCCAATCAAAAAATTCTGTTTTCTTTGCTGCTTCTAACCGGTATAATGGAAATGGACATTGACCATTTGGGAGCACTTCAAGAAAACCTCGATCGCAATATGCTGGCAAGTCTAATCTAGATTTCATATTGCCTTTCGTCTTCCCTTGGACGTTTAAGACTGTGTTCATGATGTTCTCAAAGAAGTTCTTCTCAACGTGCATCACATCAAGATTATGCCGCAATAAATGGTTTTTCCAGTAAGGCAAATCCCAAAATATGCTCTTCTTGTGCCAGCTATGAAATTCACCGACACCATAAATAGGTTCATATCCATTACCCCCACAATAAGGAGTCGTCTCAGCACCAAAATCTCTCAACTGCTCCAATAAAGTTTCACCGTCTATCTCAGGCGGTGGACCATCAAAAACTTGCCTACCCTTCGTAAACATTGTTCTCGAACGACGATACGGATGATCACTCGGTAAAAATCTCCTATGACAATCAAACCAACAACTTTTTCTACTGTGCTTTAGTTGGAATGCATCTGTGTTGTCTTGTCAATACGGACACGATAATCACCCATGTGTTGTCCATCCAGATAACATACCATATGCTGGGAAATCGTTTATGGTCCACATAAGCACCGCACGCATCTTAAAGTTTTGCTGGGTCAAAACATCTTACGCTTCCACACCATGCTCCCATAGCATTTGTAACTCATAGATCAATGGCTGGAGGAATATATCAAGTGATCTCTTCGGATGCTCTGGGCCGGGAACAAGAATCGATAGATATAAAAATTCTCTACGCATGCACAGAGATGGAGGCAAATTGTAAGGGGTTACAATTACGGGCCATAACGAATACTTCCTTCCATGCTTCGCAAATGGGTTAAAACCATCTGTACATAACCCGAGGTACACATTCCTTCGCTCATACGCAAACTCTGGATACAATGATTGAAAATGTTTCCAAACTTCTGCGTCTGAAGGATGTGTAATATCTCCATCTTGACGATGTTCTGCATGCCATCTCATTGGCTCTGCTGTGCGCTGAGAAGTATTTAACCTCTTCAACCTCTCTGTTATTGGTAAATACCACATACATTTATATGGAATTTGAATTCTGCCACTACTTTCCTGATACCGTGGTTTACGACAAAATCTACATCTTTTGCGGTTTTCATCTTCTCTCCAATATAGCATACAGTTGTCGATGCACACATCTATTACCTTATACGGTAACCCAAGACCAGATACAAGTTTTTGTACCTCGTAGTATGATCCGGGTAAAAGATTATCTTCTGGCAATAAATCTTTCGCCCAATCTGTTATCGCATCAACACACTCCTCTGCCAAATTGTAATCCGTCTTAATCGTCATCAATCTACTTGCAGCTGATAAAGGCGAATGACCTTCTTTACACCCTTTATATAGTGGCTGCTTTGCAGCATCTAACATATCAAAAAATCTTCTTGCTTCTACATTAGGTTCTTCGAACCTATATCTTTCTTCACCGCTAAACTCGACATTCTCTCTAAACGCATCATTCACCATCTACACGCTCCCTACACCTACATCTACTGCCGTACTACCTCCTAAACAATCTGAGACAGTTGGTTCACTAGTACTACCATACTCAACATTTGTTTCTCCATGTAAATACCATATCTTGTAACCCGGCGTAAACCCATTACTATACAAATGATGCCAAATTACGAGAATTCCTACAAATTGAACATGGACATTTTAACTTACCTGATTTTTGAACACGCGGTTGCTTTCCTGCCACTTCCATGAACTCGTATATGCCTCGTGCATACTCCTCGTTCAAGTTGTTCGTCTCCGGATCCATTAATGGTTCGTCCATCCATGATCGAAAATATCTAGACATATTTTTCACTTTTTTTATAGAATTCGTATTAAGTAAACAAGAAGTGAGAGAGAGATATGAAATTAAGATTGTTGTGTAATGGGATGGAGGAAGGGAGAAACATATATATAAACTTGTTTCCGTCGGATTTCAACATATATATAAACTTGTTTCCGTCGTATTTCCGTCGGAAATCCGTTGGCTTACAATGGTAAATTCAACGGATACATTAACGTTCATATTATCCGACATTTTTCCATAAGCCATCGGAAATCCGTCGGAATATAACGGCATGGATATCCATCGGATTTCCATCAGAATAAAACGGCATGGATATCCGTCGGAAATCCGTCGAAATATAAATTTTCATCGGAAATTCCATCAGAAATCCGTCGGAATATAACGGCTTGGATTTCCGACGGATTCCCAGAATTTTCATATCTCGGGAATCCGTCAGAAATTTCTGACGGAATTAGTTTCCGTCGGAAATTCCGTCGGTTTTGCGGTAGATTTCTTGTAGTGGTGGACTAGTGGTTTAGCACTTATAGTTAGCTCCAATGTGCCCCTAGTTTAATCCCCTTGGGAGGAGGGGTATAATCGTATCTTCTTGCAACACACATCATCCTTGTAAGGAAAGGAATAATCTGTACAAAAAAAGGACTCAACTCATCCAAAGATTCTTCACACATCTATTCAAATTTCATTATCACTTCAATCTGTTCATCACTTTTCTTTATATATAACCCAAAAAATCTCTTCCATTTGTTTGATTCCAAGATCAAATGATTTCAAAATTGACAACTTGCTGCATTAAGACAAATTTAAAATCCAGAAAGTAGAAAAAGAAGAAGAAGATTTATTCAACTTTTTATATTTAAATTCATGTATGTGTACATATTAGCTTTAGAGATATTTTTCTATATTATTTATTTCCATAGAAACGAAAAAAGTCTCCAAAAATAAACACTTTTTCAAAATCACATAAATATATAAATAATCAAATATGAATAAATCATTTTTAAAAAATTAATAAAATAGAGTATAAGTAAACCGTAAAGTCCAAAGGTTAATCTCTATACTCTCGATACTATTAAAAAAGATGTACTTTGGGACCTCTTGCCAAACACATTTTCAAGAGTACTTAAATGAGATAGTTTTAGCATTGTATCCAAACAAGATTTTTCATTATATTAAAACATTAAATATTTTAAATATTTATTAGTTTCCAAAAACAAAACTCATTTTCTCTCTCTAACTAATTATGAACAAAAATTTAAAATACTTAAAACAAAAACTGTTAACCAATCTCTATACTATTAAAAAAGAGGTACTCTGAGACCTCTTGCCAAACACATTTTCAAGAGTACTTAAATGAGATAGTTTTAGCATTGTATCCAAACAAGATTTTCATTATATTAAAACATTAAATATTTTAAATATTTATTAGTTTCCAAAAACAAAACTCATATTCTCTCTCTAACTAATTATGAACGAAAATTTAAAATACTTCAAAAAAATTGTTAACCAGTTGCAAAATAAATATCTGAGATCTATATGATATTAATTTATTTTCGTTATTATAAATAGAAAATTTAATTAAGATTTAAAATTAAGATTCTCCTATCATCTTTGTTTGATCTTATTTTTTATTTGATTTAAAGTTTCATATAATACACATAACTAATAAAAATATAGAATTTGTTTTACATATGTTACAATTCAAAAATTTTGAAACATATATTCAATCGATGAAAAAACATGTGTTTTTGTTCAATGTCCCACTTCGACTAAAATTTTTGAGCAATAATTCATAGTCATATTATAGAAAGAAAAAAATGATTCCAAGAAAATTGACTTAACGACTTAACAATCATCTAAATTTAAAAGTTTTATCCGGTTTAATACAGTTCTTTAGTTGAACTTATAGTTTTACCAAATATAATAAACTTTATAAATATTTAATTTATTAAAAATTCAGATATTAATTGCTTATAATTTATAATTGATTATTAAGATATTTAATTTCTTCAATTTCTTCAATTTGACAGAGATACTATCTCCGTAATTTGTTTTGTGTTATGATTCTTTCTGGCACTTTTTCTAGACCCGCTCATGTATGGGCATACAATCTGTTATCTGAAGATATTGAGCGAAAGAAAAGAGAAGAGTTCAAAAATCCAGGTTTGATTCAATATCCTTCAAAATAATTCTCATATACTCTATCAGTTATTTTTTATTTTGTTGCTAATTTATGTTTTCTATTTATTATTTTCATGTTCAGACCTGCAACTAACAGAGGAAGAGAAGATCAACTACACTCTTCAATAAATAGAGGACAATCTCTTATCTAATGGAACTTCTCTCAAAGAAATCGGGGAAATGCCTCAGCGAGATAGAGATGGTATGGATAACTCCAATCGATTAATATCAGATGAAAGGAGATATGATCGTGACTACTTGAAAGAAAAAAATGAGGAATGGGTTGAAATGTTAACATTGGAGCAGAAAAGCATATATAACAAGATCATTGGTTCTGTAGAAGAGCAAAATGGTGGAGTATTCTTCGTTTATGGATTTGGAGGTACAGGAAAAACCTTTCTCTGAAAAACAATATCTGCAAAAATTAGGAGTAAAGAAGAGATTGTGCTTAATGTGGCATCCAGTGGAATTGCTTCACTGTTGTTACCGGGTGGAAGACATGCACATTCACGTTTTGGTATTCCAATAAATCCGGATGAGTACACAACATGTACAATGAAGCCTAATACAGATCAAGCGGATTTAGTCAAGGAAACTTCACTAATAATTTGGGATGAAGCACCTATGATGAGCAGATATTGTTTTCAGTCTCTTGATAGAAGTATGTGTGATATTATGGGAAACATGGAGGACAAGCTTTTTGGTGGAAAATTTGTTGTTTTTGGTGGGGATTTCAGGCAAATACTCCCTGTGATCAATGGTGCAGGTAGAGCAGATATTGTTTTGGCTTCTCTAAATTCATCTTATCTTTGGGATCATTGCGAAATCCTAAAGCTGACTAAGAATATGCGACTTCTCAACAACAAGTTAAGTACTGATGAGGCAAAGGAGATAAAGGAATTTTCTGAGTGGATTTTAAACATTGGTGATGGAAAGATCATGGAGCCTAATGATGGTGAGGCTCTAATTGATATTCCTGATGAGTTTCTAATTACTGATGCTGATGATCCTATCGAGGCAATAATTAGAGAAATTTATGGTGATCCAACGCTTTTGCATAAGCAACAAGATCTGAAATTCTTTCAAGATAGGGCTCTTTTGGCTCCAAGAAATTAAGACGTCAATTCACTTAACCTACATTTGCTTGAGAAGTTACAAGGTTAGCATCCATTTTATAAAGTATTCTTGCTTTCTTTTTTTATTTCATTTAAAAAAAACTAAATCAAGACTATTTATCTACTGAATTGGTTTTATGGAACATGTGAAGAAAGGACATAACTTAGTATGGATAGTCTAGATCCCACATATGCATATTCAAATACCAACCCTGTGTTCACACCTAATTTTTTAAACACTATCAATATCTCGGGTTTTCCTGTGCATAGTTTATGTTTAAAAATCGGTGCTCCTATTATGTTGCTGAGGAACTTAGATCCTAAAGGTGGGTTATGCAATGGAACTAGACTGCGAATTACACAAATGGATGATCCTGTTTTACAGACAACAGTCATCACAGGAGATAGGAATGGAGACATAGTTCTGATTCCTAAGATTGTCATCTGATGCCAAATTGCCATTTAAAATGCGCCGCAGACAGTTTCCGGTATCACTTGCCTTTGCAATGACTATCAACAAGAGTCAACGACAATCACTAGCAGAAGTGGGACGTTATTTGCCAAACCCTGTGTTTTCTCATGGTCAACTCTATGTGGCTTTATCAAGAGTAACATCAAAAAAGGGGTTGAAAGTGCTTATTCTAGACAAAGTAGGTAAACCTCAGAGACAAACCATGAATGTGGTTTTCAAAGAGGTGTTTCAAAATTTATAAAAAAAAAGATTAAAGGTAATAGAGCCTCCATTGTTTTTAGAGCATTTTTTATTTCATTTTTAATAAGTAAATCTAATAACTATTTATATTTTCACTTAGTTTTATGCAACAGGTGCTCGTGACGGTTATACCAAAATGAGGTTGATTTATTTTGACTGTTTGAACTTTTTATATTATTTTTATTTGATTGATCAGATATTTGATTATGGTATTTCTTTTCTTATTTTATATTTTATTTTTTAGTTGTTTTCATTTTAGTTTATGTGGTTTTGGCGTTACTTTAAAATAAAATCATAATCTTCATTTTGGAATTTTACTTTTAAAACAAAGTTTAAATTCTATACTTTCAATAATTACAATATTTGTAATTCAATGATAAAACAACGTTAAAATTTATTATAAACTGTAAAAAATAAAACATAACAAATAAATTTAAAAAAAAAACCAAATTAAAAAGTAAAAAAAAAATATCAACTTCAAATTTGATTGAAAAAATCAACAGAATTCTAAATAGTAAATAAAGAAACAAATACAATTTTATATAAAATCAATTGACCCGCGGTACACCGCGGGTACGAATATAGTATATTATAAACCATACACGCTGTTTTACAATAAGCTTGAACCAAAAAATTGATTTCAGGTTCTTTTACTAAACCAAAATTTTGCAATCCTGGATTAGTTTTTGTTTAGGTCAAAACAAATTGCATACATCACAGTTAAGCGTGAACCAAAAAATTGATTTCAGGTTCTCTTACTAAACCAAAATTTTGATATTCTGGATTAGTTTTCCCTTTTTGTTTAGGTCAAAATAAATTGCATAGATCACACAACCTGTGAGCGGTTTTTTATTTTTTTGAAATTTGAAATTTCTATATAATGCCGTTTGAAGAAAATCAAGCCGTTTGAAGAAAATAAAACCGTTTGAAGAAAATAAAACCGTTGAAAGAAGAATAACGTCACAAGTGTCTCTCTCTGATATCTCTCCTATTTTGAAAATCCCAATTTCTTCTTCTCGAACAATGTCTATTTCTACCGATGCTTTTGCAGCGGTCTCACCGCCGATCATTTCTCAGTTGCACTAGGTTCTCGATTACTGTTTCCGATTTTGTTTCTCTGTGACTTGATTCGATTAATTGATTCCTATATGTCTCTGGGTTCTTTGATATTTTGTCTCAGCGATTTTGTTATTCCGATGATTCTGATCGTCGTTGGATCTGATTCTGATTTCTACTTCTCAGTTACTTGATTCGATTAATATTTTGTTTTTGCTGATTTGTTTGATTTGGTTTTGACAGATCATTAAGGGAAGAGGAAGCGACGGTGAAAGAGGCGGTGGTGGTGGTGGATAAAATTGGTTTAACGGAGGGTACGGATCTGGTAGCGGCGGTGAGGGATGTGTTGTTCATCATAGTTACCGACTTCACAAACTAACTCTTCGTAGGTATGTATCGTTTATGTTAGTATATAACTTGACATTTGAATCTATGAAACTCAAGTCAACTTTTTCAGATTAACTACGTCTGTGTTTATGACAATGAAATTACCTTTGGCATCATCAGCTAGAACTTAGAAGGTAAATACTAAATATGCTTTTAGACCTCTATAGAGATATCAGAGAGTAAATACAGATTATTTTCTGTGGTTTATCTTGGTCTACTTAAGTATTTTCATATTTTAAGATTATTTCATTTTGCAGCTGTATCGGAACTTGCTAATAGTTATCCAAACGGTGATTTCAACTTTACAAGGCACTCTTGGACTTGAAAGTGATGGCACTGAGGCAGTCAAGCCTGGCTCTGTAAGAGTTTCATTTCTTGTTTATGAGTTAAGGTATGTTTTTTTGAACACATGGCCAGAACTGATACATTTCTCTTTGCATGTATATAGTCTGATCAGTCTACATATTAGTATTTCTGTTTCATAAGTGCAGAGTAGGTCTTAAATTTTCAGTTTTTAATATTTCACATGGGTGTTATGTGAGTAATCTTTTTCTATTTTTTTCAGGCATGTGAAAGATTACATGAGAAGATAACAAACTCTATGTTGAAGAACAAAGCTGAGCAATTGAATATCAGTATCTCTTTTTTCTTGTTTCAAGTGATCCACTAGAACTTTGCTGATTAATTTATAGGCTTATTGTATGCAGAGACTTTGGTGATCTTTCATCAAAAGACTTACAGAAGATGGTTCACGCTTTGCCTCAGTACAGTGAGCAAATTGTCAAGCTTTGTCTACTTGTGGAGGTCCGGTTTAAGCTTATTAAATAAAACCATGGAAGAAAGATTGATACTGTAGATCCTTTGTTCTTCATAAAATAAGTATGGTTAATGTCACTGCAGATTGCTAGAACAATTAACAGAACTATCATGGAAAAGGGTGTAAGAGAACTCGAGCAGGACCTTGTTTTTGGGGATGCTGGAAGAAAATGCGTTATCAAATTCTTGAGCACCAACCATGTAAGTTCTCTGTATTTTAGCTTTATACATCGGAAGACAATGGGTTAAAAATGAGCGACATTTCCAGGTTATAAACGAAGAAAGCAAGCTGCAGTTAAAGATGATTGTTGCGGCTCTATATCCAAAGAAGTTCGAAGGGACGAAAGATGAAGGAACAAAATTTAGATCCGAAAAGGTTTGAATGGACAGTATTATCAATTTTAAGCCTTTCTAATTCTTGATTGAATCCCTCAGCTAGCAATATGAGATTACTTGGACCAGTACCTACAGAGGCCAAAAAGAGCACACCATGATCTTTCCCTCTCAAGTTTGATGTTCTTAGCGTACTTATTCTTCCTCATTCTTGTTTTTACGAGAATAACTGAAATCTTTTGATCCATGTGACTTAGAAGAAGAAGAAGCCAGCTGCTCCAAGAGACCGGGTTGGTGAAACTCAAAGATGGCAACTGTCTCGTTTTTACCCGATCATAGAGGTCATTACCATTTTGAAAATTATCAACCTTCTTTTATTTTAAGTATTGTATACACTAAAGAATCAGTGAGATGTTTGATTTCTTTTGTATTTTTCTGGTTAGCAAAGGTCACTTGCCAAAACAACACTACCCTTGCAAGACCGGTATTGCCTAATTCAAGACGAACACCAACATGGGCAAGACGCCATATTTCTGATGATGGTTACTTTTGTTTGTTGGTAATCTGAGAACTGATTTATCCTTGAATCTATTGACAGTTCTAGCCTATGGCCAGATCTTATTTGAGATTCTCTTAACTCTGTAATTCGTTAGAGCTTCATGATATTCTTGGTTTGATCCATGAAATTCATTTTGTTTGCTATTACTAAAGACAGGTTTAGGTAAAGCATACTCTGTGGGTGCTAATTGTAATCAAGATGGGAAAAATGGTGGCATGATACCAATATTGACGAAAGATCTATTCAGAAGAGTTGACAGATTCAACCGAGTTATTAATAAGGGTGTCTTTTGCTGAGGTAAGAGCATCTATTGAGCTTGTTATTTGAAACTGATTTGTATACTTCGATTCTAATATTTACTTCTGAAATGAGGACTTTTAAGGAAGAAGTTTTCGATTTGCTTTGAGCTGAAAGAGTATGAGACTCTTTGATCTCGTGCTACTGGTAGCACAAACATGAGACTCTTTAGTTCGTGTTACAGAGACGATCAAGGTGAATTTGTTCCATATATATATATATATTACTTAATACTTAAATGCTTTGTAACTGATGAAGCTGATTCATTTAGTAGAGTTATGAATACTTGTGAATAAAAAGAATAAAAAATCTCAGTGGTAGATTAATCTTTAAAACCAATATTAAAAAGTCTAGTTGTTAAGAATATGCTAATGTAATGTTTGTTTCTTGTTTTTAGTCGGTCTCATGCAATCTTCACAATCACTTCCAGCTGTTGTTTCACGATGACTGTAGATGGTGGTGAAGATATACAATGTGCAGAGCTTCATTTGGTCGACCTAACAGCACTATAGCGAGCAAAACGAACAAGAGTCGATGTGATGCATTTGAAAGCAGGTTATATATCTCACACCTCCCTTTATGTTATATATTCCTTTTCTTTCGTTTTGTTAATAGAGATGAATGACTAAACTGAGAGATTTGTTATCTATACATTAACAAAGGTCTTCTAGCACGGAGAAAGGAAGGAGATCACGTTCGTTATCGTGACAATTAACTGCTTCAGGTATTACTGGTTTTTTAAGGATCAAGCAACAATTATTACTCTCCATTTGATTTATGATATATCTAAATGATGCAGCTTTTAAGCATCAATTCAACAGATAGATCTATGTCCAGCTGATACAACTGTTGAGGAGACAATAGATATGCAGAAGTATGCAATACTCAAAACAGAAGCACTGGTGCGTTTATTTTAGTTTTTGCTATTAACTTGTATGATATTTTTCTATTCTTTACCTTACTGATTTGTCATTTGGTGCAATGAATAGATCGACTGAGACCCAGCATCCGCGCAGATGCAGAGAATGCGGAGTCAAATCGAGCAGTTACACACATATCTCCTGTTTTGATAAACTCCAGTATATATGCATACATGCATGCGTACATTTATACATACACATTCATGCATGCATACATACATACATATATATGCATTCATGCATGCATATATACATACATACATATGCATTCATGCATGCATACATACATACATATGCATTTATGTTGACATGCTTAATAGTTTAATTTGTTTACTTGTTCCTTCTCTGTTTCTCTTTCTTTTGCTTTTACTTGTTTGTTTGCTTTTTTCGTTTCTTTGATTGCTTCTTTACATTTTTAACTTTTTTGCTTGCTTATTTGCTTCTTTAACCTTTTTGATCTGTGCATTGTTTGCTTCCTCTATGATTTCTCTGCTTAATTTATTGTTTGGTTCATTATTTCCGTATTTGCTTGATTGCTTTTTTCTTTTGTTATTTGCGATTAATTAGCATTATTACCTGTTATGTTTTACATTTCTTTTTGTTCATTAGGATTATTAAAAATATTTTATGCAGCTGAGACTGGAGAGGGATTTTTTCTGACAAATTTATATGTATTTCTCGATTGGATATAACATTGTGTACGAACGAATTATTTGTTTTATATATATAATAAATAAGATTTAATCGATTTAAATTACAAAAAAAACAGAAAAAAACTAGCCATTTTCAAACTTGTTAATGTCTTCCTATTATGCAGATTTCATGACTGCCTTGAATAAGTGAAATCTAAATCTTGTGCTCTTCTTTTTGTTTTTGACAATGAATGACCTTTTTATTATTATTAATAGAATACACAAATTAGAAGAAGTTAAACCTAAAAAAGGAAAACTAAAGCTTGGAGAGTAAATCAATCTTGAAACTGCAAGACAGTTTAATCTCGATATGATATGCCTAGCAAAATATGCTTTACGCAAAATGGATGGAACTATATCTTCTTTGATTAGTCGGATTTTGTATGGCCTCCTAACTATCCTATATTTCATTATTTCTAGATATGCAATTCCAAATCTAAGACTGAAAAAGATATCACTTTACAATGGTTTTAAATGTAGCAAGTTATTGCAGATTTGGTTATGTATGGTCCATACTCATTAAAGGTAAACTACCATATATGGTTCAATTTGTGTTTTCTTTACTGATGTATTTAATTGTACAGTTTAGTCCAATTTCAACTCTAAGCAATGTATATAACTTTTGTTCCTAAACATAATTAAACTGTTTATCAACAAAGGAATTAACTATTAACCAAAAGAAAGTACATAATTTTTAACATGATGATTTATATTATTTGACTAATGGAAGAGTTTGCATTTCTATTCTTCATCACCCTGGTGATGATCCTAATGTATATGTTGGACCCCTGTCCATAAGATAAGTGTTTCATTCATTATTTTCCACCATATAGCTTTAGTACACTGGTAATTTGTTAGCAGGGGCTAAGTAATATATACAACTTAACGTTCTTCCAATACATCACAAATTTCTCTTTGGTTCAATATCAGATTCACAAGACAGGACAACACTATTATCCTCTATGTCATCATCGTCTATGGCCTAAGTGATCTCAACAATCGAATGTTTTCACTCCTCAACATGAGCTCCTTCCCAAATGAAACCTACTCCATCAGGACCAAGCTCAGATGCTTTGGACAAAAGATCCGCAGTTTCGATGTCACTACGACTGCCTTCATCACTGTCGTCTTCTTTAGTTGGCTGTTGAAGTAAAGAAACCTTTGAATACATAGGTACAACAATGTTCCTCCCAAATACAACCTTAAAAGACAAAACAACACCAGACTGAAGAATAGCCCCTGCTCTGATTTCACCTCATCGCACAACCATCTTCAATCGTAACATTGTTCCATATGTATGAGCCTTCTATCACCACATTTGATCCAATACAACATTCATTCCCAGTAACCGAATTCAAGATTTTACCTCCGCTCTCAATTCTTGTACTGTGTCCAATGAAAATGGAAGCTATAACATCAACAGATCGCGATAAAATCGCATTAGAAGCGCGGTACATCCCTTGTCTCCCGAGCTTTAAAGGGAGATTTCCGCTAAATTTCATATCCAGTACAAAAGGGTATGCCTGCCTCTAGATTATTTGTCCTTACTAAAAATTTCATAGCTTCGTAAATCCTCAACCCTAGCAACATAACTCGATCTAATCTCATGAGTGAAAATCTTATAACCCGTAATATCAATATCAGCAAGCAAGCCCTTAACAGAATCACAGCGGAGTTCTTGATAATCAAAGTTGTCTTCAAAGAGACTAAGCACTTCAAGAGAACATATATATATCATCAATATAACAATCCTTCATATCATTATACACTGAAACAGATTGATTACTATTAATTACCTAAACAAACTACAACATTCTTTTCATCATCGTTGTAATAAAGAAGCTGTTGCGTTAAATAATATACAATTATAAAGACCTGATCCTTTAATAGTGAAGGTTTTTATTTCTTAAAAACCATAGTCATTATAGCTTTCTCATCTTTCTTCTTCCTCACTCTATGTTCTTGAATCAACTCAGCAAATGGCATATTGCTAACATGAAGATTCGAGCCATGCTTTAGGTAATCAATCAACGGAACATTGAGAAGTGGTAATAGTAGGTTAAGGCGATCTAGGGTTACAGAATTGAAGTTTGTGGTGAATTAAGCTTGATATGTTGCCATTTTAGCTTGTATTTATCATTAGATTTAATGTGTTTACATTGCATAATAGGAGATTAGTTGCATATTTGCATATCTTTCCTTGTTTCTCAGGTCTTGGAGTTGGAACATACAATAAGTGGAGCAAATAAGAGAAGATGATCCCAAAACTAGTCCAAAATGTTTCCAAGATCGACTCAAATGAAGGCCTTTGCATTTCAGCTCCAGGACTCTTAATGAAAGTTATAGAAAATTGAGCTAACTTTCCAATGGAGGTGGTCTCGAACGATTTGGGTTAGTGGTTGAGGAGATATGACCCAATTAGTGAGCAGCGGGAAGGCACAGCGGTATGATGTCACCCGTGACGTAATTTTCGGAAGTTTGCTGGAGCACAGAGGAGACTTGTACCGGGATAGTGTACACCGCTGGAGAATAGAGGGAACTTGTACTGGGATGATGTACATCGATGTAGCACAGAGGGGACTTGTATCGGGATGATGTACACCTATGGAGCACAGAGGAGACTTGTACCGAGATAATGTACACCACTACAGACAAGTCTGATTCTCTTCCTTTCTTATAAACCAAGTCTGACCAAGTTTCAATTTGTTTTTACCCATTTGGTTAAATGTTACACCAAATGTTATCTTCCCCTATAAATACTATTTGCCCTAATTGTTAAGGGTTATGCTTTGTTTTTAGAGAGATTTGGCTTAAGCCTCTTTTGGATCTTGTATGAATTTCTTTGATTCAAAGTATCAAATCTTCTTATCTTCTTAAATCTTTCAACTATTCTTCTTATAATCATGATTATGAATCAATCAAACCAATTGATTTGTATTTTCATGACTATGAGTGAGTAGTCTTTTAGATGAGTTTAGGGTTTGGTAATTGAGATGATTTGGTGGATTGATGGTGATGTTTAGGACTAGAATATTGTTAGATTCTTCATTTAGGTTGTTTGTATTGCTAGATTAGGCAAGAGATTGTTAATCTAGATCATTTGCATTTTTATGTCCACAAGGTGTTTGTTAAAATGTTTGAATGAAACATAAATGTGCATTTCATTCCTTACCTATGAGAGTAGTTGACTAGGATGATTTGTGGCTGGATTAGACTTGAATCTTAATACTCAATGATCATTTTCAATTGCTAATGAGAGTTATTGTTGATTGAATGATTGTTGAAGAGATTATTTTCATGAGAGTGAATTAGTCTTATTTGTTGATCCTTTAGCCTAGGATATTATTCATCATATGTTTTTGCATCATCAAACAGTCATCATCTCATCTTAATCATAACCATTCCCGAGACTCATCGCTTTTATTATTTGATTTTAAACCGCTTTTACCATTTTATTTACATTCAAAATTTGTTTTAAACCTCTTAAACCCTTGTTTGCTTAGATTAGAATGAGACTTGGATTCTTGGTGTGTTATAAGCTCGTTTCTCTGTGGATTTCGATACCCTTTATACTATAACGGTGTAAGAGTTATTTGATAACCCGGTTTACAAAAACTAATTTATCAAAGCTATCGGCTAAAAGAATTGCTTGCAAACGTTTAAGACTTTGTTCTTCTGAAACCATTGTTAAACTTTTCTTCTGAGCACCCATGTCTCTTCTCTCTCGCTGATCAATTCGATAAAAAAAAATCACAGATAGACCTAAAACTCTAGCTTTCTTCTCTGATTAGACCTAAAATTCATAAGCAGTCTTTGTTTATTTTATTTTTATCTTTTATCTTTTTATTTTTTAGAAAATTAAAAAAAAACTATTTAAAAATATATTTATTCTTTTTTTAAATACATATGAATTTTTAAAAAATACATAAATTATTTTTTGTCTTAAAAATACATAAATTTAGTTTAATGTTCATTCTTGTTTGGGTTGGTTTTTGGTTTGATATTTCGGATTTATAATTTACAAATGGTTTTGCTAAATCAAGCCTCAAAATTCTTTGAATCGGTTCTTTTGGTCTGGTTTTGATATATCATGGTTTTTACCGGTTTTATGCCATGATATATGTCTTTTATCGAGTCTTTTACATTGCTTCGAGTCTTTTTAGAGTATTTTACAGGTTTATACACAGTTGGGATCTTTTGGATGATTTGGAGCATTTCTGGAGCTTTTGGAGCATATGCAGATGCAGAGTCATGCAGAGACGACAGAAGTTTGGCATTCGTTGAAGAACTTTCCACCGATGGATCGAGCTAATATTTTGAGACAAGATAGATCAATGAGTTATCTTTCACCTGGAAGTGGTTTGAGATCATTCCAACGGTGTGATCAAAAGTTATGCCAGTTTTCGTGGAAGCAGTCCAGTCTGTCACGTGAATAAAGTAAGCTGAGTTCATGACCATGAGTGTCGATCGACACTAACAATGGTGACGATCGACACTGACCAACTCTGACGCAGAATTTAACATTTAATGAATTGCAAAGTGGCCCAGAACTTCCAGAAAGTTAACAGAAGACCTCAGATCGTGTTTAGCCTTATAAATTAGGTTTTTAGGTTTTATTTGAGGAATCTTCTTCTTTGTGTTTATTTTGGAGA
Source organism: Cardamine occulta (assembly GCA_028015245.1). Classification (NCBI taxonomy): domain Eukaryota; kingdom Viridiplantae; phylum Streptophyta; class Magnoliopsida; order Brassicales; family Brassicaceae; genus Cardamine; species Cardamine occulta. Next base: position 2,321,278 of record CM051384.1, read on the forward strand.
GATTTTGGGAGACAACTCTGAACCCTTTTGTTTCTTATTGATTTCTTCTATGCAATTCTATTCATCTATGATTTCTGTTTCATTGATCATGTTTGAGTAGTTTCATAGTTAGGTTTAGGGTTTTCAAGGGTTTTTGATGAATTGTTGAATTGATTATATTATTGGGATTAATTGTTAGAGTTCTTCACCATAGGTTGTTCTCAAAGCTAATTCTAGGAGGCACGACAGTGCAATTGGAACTTAGATCTTAGGTTAATCGATTAGGCACGACAGTGCAGTTGATAATCTGATCTATCTATGGTGAGCAAAATTACTTATTCGCAAAGAAATTTGGTTTAGGGATTTTGTGAACATATTGAACCTGAACGTTAAGGCTGATTTATATTCTTAGGATTTGCAAAGAAATTTGGGATTCTGGAATTTAGATTTAGATAGTTTTCGCAATGACAGTTGGTTAATTATAGCTTAGTGATTTGAGTTCTAGAACGGTTCTTAATTATAATCCCAATAATTGATTGATTCGCAGTTCTGAAGATTCCTGAGATTTCCCTATGCCTAACGCTTTTCTCCATTGATTTACACTTTGTTTAATTATTCGCACTGCAATTTCCTTACATTATACTTTATTTAGCATAATACTTTTACTGGGATTTATTGAGTATTTCATAGTCCTTGTGGATTCGATCCCTAAGTACTACAGTGATCTCTTAATTTGAGAGAGTAGCTCAGGGTAAATTTGAGCATATCAAATTTTGGCGCCGTTGCCGGGGAACTTCAACACCAGATACCCTGAAGATGTTGTGGTTTTGATTGAGAATTTGGCTTCCAGTAACAGCACAAAGAATGCTGATTTCGAAAGGAAGAAGCAAGCAGGGAACTTGGAGGCAAGTCAGATAGCTGAGGTTAATGCGAAGCTAGACACGGTACACAAACTTCTAGTTAACAAAAAGCAGGTTCAGTTTGCCGCAGAGGTTGAAATATTTGAGCCAAACAATGACCAAGAGCGGGATGTCAACTTTGTCGGTTATCAGCGCTTTGGTAATTCACAATGTAGCGATCGACACCAACCACCAGTGTCGATCGACACCCACCACGGAAATTACAATGGAGGCAGTCCGAGAGGTAACTATTCGGGGAATCAGTCCTCATCTAACTACACTCAGAAGCCTAAGTATCAGAAGCCTTACCAGAGCAGTGACACCTTCACGAGGAACTACGGCTCGTCTTCCTACCAGAACATTCCTCCGCCGACATCTACGAGCAAGATGGAATCCATGTTAGAGCAGGTTCTGGAAGGACAGCAGAAGATTACTGTGGATTTCAACGGAAAGATCGATGCTCTGTATACTGATCTGAATGGCAAGATTGAGCAGCTGAACGTTCATGTCAAGAAGCTCGACACTCAAGTTGCACAGACTGCCGAAGCTGTGAAGAGACAAAACAATACCCTTCCGAGAAAGACAGACGCAAATCCAAGGAACGCATGCAACGCCATTATGTTGAACGTTGATATCAGTGCTGATGATTTTGAGGAAGTTGCCGAAAAGTTCTTAGCCATGCTATCGAAGGAGATCGAAGATGAAGATGCTGCGTTTCCAGAACAAGTGTCGATCGACACCACTCACCAGTGTCGATCGACACCATCTACCACGATCGACACTAGCTACCTCGAGCGACACACCCACCCGTCAGCGATTCTTCACAGTAGATCACCACCCCTACGCAAGGATGTATTGAAAACCTTGATGTACGGATTGGGGATTGCTTCATGCCAACTGACTTCCAGGTTGTAGAGATGTGCAATGGTTTATACATGCCATTAATTTTGGGAAGATCTTTCCTCGCTACAGCTGGTGCACTTGTCGATCTACCTAATAAGAGGGTATGTCTTTCTAACATCAACAAAAGCGTATTTTATGAGGCAATTCCAGAGAATGCAGATCGCCATGGATCCTATGTTGCTATTGAGGAGAGCTTCTCTGTAGTCGACACCGACCACCTCGATGGCATTGCTGCTGGGCATGTCAAATTGAAGGATGCTAAGGAAGAAGTGATGCACGTCGATGGTGTCGATCGACACCCACCACCAGTGTCGGTCGACACCCATCAGGAAACCGCCACAACACCAGCCAATAAGCCAAACAAACAAACAAGGAACAAGCCGGAGAGCAACAGAGTGAACATAGGTTCTCATATAACCTTGACACCGCAGAGACGTGTTGGTGACGCCATCGAGTATAAGGTTAAGTGAAAAGGTATATCTAAACCCTTCTCTAAGGTTAAAGCACTTATCACCCCAGAACTTAAAGTGCAGGGACAAGCAGCTATAGATGATGCGTTGAGCAAAGTGCTGAAGCTGAACATGCACGACCTCAGGGTACGCGCACCGCGTCTTAACCCACCGCCACCACTCCGTGATCCTTCCAGTGATTCTCATCACCTTTGAGCTGTCATTGCAGTCGAGCTAATGACGTTAAACAAGCGCTTAGTGGGAGGCAACCCACTGGTATGTTTACTTTAGTTTTTCTTTATCTTTAGTTATTTTTTGTTTTATTTTGCGTTTTTGTTAGTCATTAACCTTGATAACTTGATTAGTATACTATGTGTTGTTGCTTAATATTTGCTTGAGTATTCTTAATTAGCTACAGGTTACGGTTTGTGTGCGTACCAAATCTACAACCTGTCTGCAAAAAATCTATGTCAAGAACTCATTCACATGATCGTTCATGCTTGGTGTCGATCGACACCAGGCTAGGTGTCGATCGACACTAATGGCAACACATAGGTAGTTTTCTTGATTTCAACGTTCTTTTCGTTTGTTTTTCTTTTTCACCAAACTCATGCTTCTATAACACTGGGGACAGTGTTGTTTAAGTCTGGGGGAGGTAGTTACTAACGTTGTTTATTATTTTCTTAGAGTCAAAATTTTTTTTTTTTTGTTTTATTGAGTCAAAATTTGTCCGAAACAATGATTTTACCAAGGAATTAACCACAGTTGTAGAAGCTTAAGTGACCATTGATTCAAGTCTGGCATGAATCCGAGACTAATGGAAAAATCAAAGGCCGACCAGTTGACTTGAGACTCCCATACTTCCGCAGAAATCCTTAGTTCTATGGTTTGAACTGTTATCCTCTTCGACGATTTCAGTGTTCTAACAGCTTGACTTTCTCATCCATACCCGACATGATACAACTTTCGAGGTAATTAAATGGTATTCCTCTCCCCTGTTAGAAGATAGCGAAAAATGATATGTACTTGATATATATAGAGAGGGGATGAACCGGGGATTCGGTGGCAAACACCATCAATACTCGCGTATCGAACCTTGATATATATAGAGAGGGTTGAATAAATTCTTATGAAAAGTTGAGATGATTCTCTTCCGTGTAAAGGGGTAGGAAAATTTCCCGTGACCTCATTATTTTACATGGATATAAGAGATGATCAGCAAAGGCCGCGGCAAGGTTAGGATTTTCCCGTGATACCATTATTTGCTTGCCCTTTTGTGCTTTTATTAAGAGAACAAAAAATATAATAAAAAGGGAATAAATAAAAGAATAAGTCTGGGGGAGAGAAAAAGTACCATATGTTGTGTATGTTTTCTTGTCTTGGTATTGAATGACGATAAAGTCTAGAAGGTTCTGGGCATTGAGATCTGACATGAGGAGCGCAGTGATGAAGACGTTACGGGAGATTATGTTGCAAGGTTGTGGGTATTATCAGAAAAACTGTGAATGCTTGCGATGAATTACATGGTGGTCTGGATCTTGTCAGGTTTAATGGTTGTTTTGCTTGAGGGCAAGCAAAAGCTAAGTCTGGGGGAGTTGATATATCATGGTTTTTACCGGTTTTATGCTATAATATATGTCTTTTATCAAGTCTTTTACATTGATTCGAGTCTTTTTAGAGTATTTTTCAGGTTTATACACATTTGGGATCTTTTGGATGATTTGGAGCATTTCTGGAGCTTTTGGAGCATATGTAGATGCAGGGTCATGCAGAGACGACAGAAGTTTGTCATTCGATGAAGAACTTCCCACCGATGGATCGAGCTAATAGTTTGAGACAAGATAGATCAATGAGTTATCTTTCACCTGGAAGTGGTTTGAGATCATTCCAACGGTGCGATCAAAAGTTATGCCAGTTTTCGTGGAAGCAGTCCAGTCTGTCACGTGCATAAAGTAAGCCGAGTTCATGACCATGAGTGTCGATCGACACTAGCAATGGTGACGATCGACACTGACAAACTCTGACGCGGAATTTAACATTTAATGAATTGCAAAGTGGCCCAGAACTTCCAGAAAGTTAACAGAAGACCCCAGATCGTGTTTAGTCTTTTAAATTAGGTTTTTAGGTTTTATTTGAGGAATCTTCTTCTTTGTGTTTATTTTGGAGAGATTTTGGGAGACAACTCTGAACCCTTTTGTTTCTTATTGATTTCTTCTATGCAATTCTATTCATCTATGATTTCTGTTTCATTGATCATGTTTGAGTAGTTTCATAGTTAGGTTTAGGGTTTTCAAGGGTTTTTGATGAACTGTTGAATTGATTATATTATTGGGATTAATTGTTAGAGTTCTTCACCATAGGTTGTTCTCAAAGCTAATTCTAGGAGGCACGACAGTGCAATTGGAATTTAGATCTGAGGTTAATCGATTAGGCACGACAGTGCAGTTGATAATCTGATCTATCTATGGTGAGCAAAATTATTTATTCGCAAAGAAATTTGGTTTAGGGATTTTGTGAACATATTGAACCTGAACGTTAAGGCTGATTTATATTCTTAGGATTTGCAAAGAAATTTGGGATTCTGGAATTTAGATTTAGATAGTTTTCGCAACGACAGTTGGTTAATTATAGCTTAGTGATTTGAGTTCTAGAACGGTTCTTAATTATAATCCCAATAATTGATTGATTCGCAGTTCTGAAGATTCCTGAGATGTCCCTATGCCTAACGCTTTTCTCCATTGATTTACACTTTGTTTAATTATTCGCACTGCAATTTCCTTACATTATACTTTATTTAGCATAATACTTTTACTGGGATTTATTGAGTATTTCATAGTCCTTGTGGATTCGATCCCTAAGTACTACAGTGATCTCTTAATTTGAGAGAGTAGCTCAGGGTAAATTTGAGCATATCAAATTTTGGCGCCGTTGCCGGGGAACTTCAACACCAGATACCCTGAAGATGCTGTGGTTTTGATTGAGAATTTGGCTTCCAGTAACAGCACAAAGAACGCTGATTTCGAAAAGAAGAAGCAAGCAGGGAACTTGGAGGCAAGTCAGATAGCTGAGGTTAATGCGAAGCTAGACACGGTACACAAACTTCTAGTTAACAAAAAGCAGGTTCAGTTTGCCGCAGAGGTTGAAATATTTGAGCCAAACAATGACCAAGAGCGGGATGTCAACTTTGTCGGTTATCAGCGCTTTGGTAATTCACAATGTGTCGATCGACACCAACCACCAGTGTCGATCGACACCCACCACAGAAATTACAATGGAGGCAGTCCGAGAGGTAACTATTCGGGGAATCAGTCCTCATCTAACTACACTCAGAAGCCTAAGTATCAGAAGCCTTACCAGAGCAGTGACACCTTCACGAGGAACTACGGCTCGTCTTCCTACCAGAACATTCCTCCGCCGACATCTACGAGCAAGATGGAATCCATGTTAGAGCAGGTTCTGGAAGGACAGCAGAAGATTACTGTGGATTTCAACGGAAAGATCGATGCTCTGTATACTGATCTGAATGGCAAGATTGAGCAGCTGAACGTTCATGTCAAGAAGCTCGACACTCAAGTTGCACAGACTGCCGAAGCTGTGAAGAGACAAAACAATACCCTTCCGGGAAAGAGGCAAATCCAAGGAACGCATGCAACGCCATTATGTTGAACGGTGATATCAGTGCTGATGATTTTGAGGAAGTTGCCGAAAAGTTCTTAGCCATGCTATCGGAGGAGATCGAAGATGAAGATGCTGCGTTTCCAGAACAAGTGTCGATCGACACCACTCAATAGTGTCGATCGACACCATCTACCACGATCGACACTAGCTACCTCGAGCGATACACCCACCCGTCAGCGATTCTTCACAGCAGATCACCACCCCTACGCAAGGATGTATTGAAAACCTTGATGTACGGATTGGGGATTGCTTAATGCCAACTGACTTCCAGGTTGTAGAGATGTGCAATGGTTTATACATGCCATTAATTTTGGGAAGATCTTTCCTCGCTACAGCTGGTGCACTTGTCGATCTACCTAATAAGAGGGTATGTCTTTCTAACATCAACAAAAGCGTATTTTATGAGGCAATTCCAGAGAATGCAGATCGCCATGGATCCTATGTTGCTATTGAGGAGAGCTTCTCTGTAGTCGACACCGACCACCTCGATGGCATTGCTGCTGGGCATGTCAAATTGAAGGATGCTAAGGAAGAAGTGATGCGCCGATGGTGTCGATCGACACCCACCACCAGTGTCGGTCGACACCCATCAGGAAACCGCCACAACACCAGCCAATAAGCCAAACAAACAAACAAGGAACAAGCCGGAGAGCAACAGAGTGAACATAGGTTCTCATATAACCTTGACACCGCAGAGACGTGTTGGTGACGCCATCGAGTATAAGGTTAAGTGAAAAGGTATGTCTAAACCCTTCTCTAAGGTTAAAGCACTTATCACCCCAGAACTTAAAGTGCAGGGACAAGCAGCTATAGATGATGCGTTGAGCAAAGTGCTGAAGCTGAACATGCACGACCTCAGGGTACGCGCACCGCATCTCAACCCACCGCCACCACTCCGTGATCCTTCCAGTGATTCTCATCACCTTTGAGCTGTCATTGCAGTCGAGCTAATGACGTTAAACAAGCGCTTAGTGGGAGGCAACCCACTGGTATGTTTACTTTAGTTTTTCTTTATCTTTAGTTATTTTTTGTTTTATTTTGCGTTTTTGTTAGTCATTAACCTTGATAACTTGATTAGTATACTATGTGTTGTTGCTTAATATTTGCTTGAGTATTCTTAATTAGCTACAGGTTACGGTTTGTGTGCGTACCAAATCTACAACCTGTCTGCAAAAATCTATGTCAGCAACTCATTCAGCCGCAGTCGTTCATGCTTGGTGTCGATCGACACCAGGCTGGGTGTCGATCGACACTAATGGCAACACATAGGTAGTTTTCTTGATTTCAACGTTCTTTTCGTTTGTTTTTCTTTTTCACCAAACTCATGCTTCTATAACACTGGGGACAGTGTTGTTTAAGTCTGGGGGAGGTAGTTACTAACGTTGTTTATTATTTTCTTAGAGTCAAAATTTTTTTTTTTTTGTTTTATTGAGTCAAAATTTGTCCGAAACAATGATTTTACCAAGGAATTAACCACAGTTGTAGAAGCTTAAGTGACCATTGATTCAAGTCTGGCATGAATCTGAGACTAATGGAAAAATCAAAGGCCGACCAGTTGACTTGAGACTCCCATACTTCCGCAGAAATCCTTAGTTCTATGGTTTGAACTGTTAACCTCTTCGACGATTTCAGTGTTCTAAGAGCTTGACTTTCTCATCCATACCCGACATGATACAACTTTCGAGGTAATTAAATGGTATTCCTCTCCCTGTTAGAAGATAGCGAAAAATGATATGTACTTGATATATATAGAGAGGGGATGAACCGGGGATTCGGTGGCAAACACCATCAATACTCGCGTATCGAACCTTGATATATATAGAGAGGGTTGAATAAATTCTTATGAAAAGTTGAGATGATTCTCTTCCGTGTAAAGGGGTAGGAAAATTTCCCGTGACCTCATTATTTTACATGGATATAAGAGATGATCAGCAAAGGCCGCGGCAAGGTTAGGATTTTCCCGTGATACCATTATTTGCTTGCCCTTTTGTGCTTTTATTAAGAGAACAAAAAATATAATAAAAAGGGAATAAATAAAAGAATAAGTCTGGGGGAGAGAAAAAGTACCATATGTTGTGTATGTTGTCTTGTCTTGGTATTGAATGACGATAAAGTCTAGAAGGTTCTGGGCATTGAGATCTGACATGAGGAGCGCAGTGATGAAGACGTTACGGGAGATTATGTTGCAAGGTTGTGGGTATTATCAGAAAAACTGTGAATGCTTGCGATGAATTACATGGTGGTCTGGATCTTGTCAGGTTGAATGGTTGTTTTGCTTGAGGGCAAGCAAAAGCTAAGTCTGGGGGAGTTGATATATCATGGTTTTTACCGGTTTTATGCTATAATATATGTCTTTTATCAAGTCTTTTACATTGCTTCGAGTCTTTTTAGAGTATTTTTCAGGTTTATACACATTTGGGATCTTTTGGATGATTTGGAGCATTTCTGGAGCTTTTGGAGCATATGTAGATGCAGGGTCATGCAGAGACGACAGAAGTTTGTCATTCGATGAAGAACTTCCCACCGATGGATCGAGCTAATAGTTTGAGACAAGATAGATCAATGAGTTATCTTTCACCTGGAAGTGGTTTGAGATCATTCCAACGGTGCGATCAAAAGTTATGCCAGTTTTCGTGGAAGCAGTCCAGTCTGTCACGTGAATAAAGTAAGCCGAGTTCATGACCATGAGTGTCGATCGACACTAGCAATGGTGACGATCGACACTGACAAACTCTGACGCGGAATTTAACATTTAATGAATTGCAAAGTGGCCCAGAACTTCCAGAAAGTTAACAGAAGACCCCAGATCGTGTTTAGCCTTATAAATTAGGTTTTTAGGTTTTATTTGAGGAATCTTCTTCTTTGTGTTTATTTTGGAGAGATTTTGGGAGACAACTCTGAACCCTTTTGTTTCTTATTGATTTCTTCTATGCAATTCTATTCATCTATGATTTCTGTTTCATTGATCATGTTTGAGTAGTTTCATAGTTAGGTTTAGGGTTTTCAAGGGTTTTTGATGAACTGTTGAATTGATTATATTATTGGGATTAATTGTTAGAGTTCTTCACCATAGGTTGTTCTCAAAGCTAATTCTAGGAGGCACGACAGTGCAATTGGAATTTAGATCTGAGGTTAATCGATTAGAACGACAGCAGTTGATAATCTGATCTATCTATGGTGAGCAAAATTATTTATTCGCAAAGAAATTTGGTTTAGGGATTTTGTGAACATATTGAACCTGAACGTTAAGGCTGATTTATATTCTTAGGATTTGCAAAGAAATTTGGGATTCTGGAATTTAGATTTAGATAGTTTTCGCAACGACAGTTGGTTAATTATAGCTTAGTGATTTGAGTTCTAGAACGGTTCTTAATTATAATCCCAATAATTGATTGATTCGCAGTTCTGAAGATTCCTGAGATGTCCCTATGCCTAACGCTTTTCTCCATTGATTTACACTTTGTTTAATTATTCGCACTGCAATTTCCTTACATTATACTTTATTTAGCATAATACTTTTACTGGGATTTATTGAGTATTTCATAGTCCTTGTGGATTCGATCCCTAAGTACTACAAATGATCTCTTAATTTGAGAGAGTAGCTCAGGTAAATTTGAGCATATCAAATTTTGGCGCCGTTCGGGAACTTCAACACCAGATACCTCAAGATGCTGTGGTTTTGATTGAGAATTTGGCTTCAAAGAACAGCACAAAGAACGCTGATTTAAAAGAAAAGAAGCAAGCGAGGAACTTGGAGGCAAGTCGATAGCTGAGGTTAATGCGAAGCTAGACACGACACAAACTTCTAGTTAACAAAAAGCAGGTTCAGTTTGCCGCGAGAGGTTGAAATATTTGAGCCAAACAATGACCAAGGCGCGGATGTCAACTTTGTCGGTTATCAGCGCTTTGGTAATTCACAATGTGTCGATCGACACCAACCACCAGTGTCGATCGACACCCACCACAGAAATTACAATGGAGGCAGTCCGAGAGGTAACTATTCGGGGAATCAGTCCTCATCTAACTACACTCAGAAGCCTAAGTATCAGAAGCCTTACCAGAGCAGTGACACCTTCACGAGGAACTACGGCTCGTCTTCCTACCAGAACATTCCTCCGCCGACATCTACGAGCAAGATGGAATCCATGTTAGAGCAGGTACTGGAAGGGCAGCAGAAGATTACTGTGGATTTCAACGGAAAGATCGATGCTCTGTATACTGATCTGAATGGCAAGATTGAGCAGCTGAACGTTCATGTCAAGAAGCTCGACACTCAAGTTGCACAGACTGCCGAAGCTGTGAAGAGACAAAACAATACCCTTCCGGGAAAGACAGACGCAAATCCAAGGAACGCATGCAACGCCATTATGTTGAACGGTGATATCAGTGCTGATGATTTTGAGGAAGTTGCCGAAAAGTTCTTAGCCATGCTATCGGAGGAGATCGAAGATGAAGATGCTGCGTTTCCAGAACAAGTGTCGATCGACACCACTCAATAGTGTCGATCGACACCATCTACCACGATCGACACTAGCTACCTCGAGCGATACACCCACCCGTCAGCGATTCTTCACAGCAGATCACCACCCCTACGCAAGGATGTATTGAAAACCTTGATGTACGGATTGGGGATTGCTTAATGCCAACTGACTTCCAGGTTGTAGAGATGTGCAATGGTTTATACATGCCATTAATTTTGGGAAGATCTTTCCTCGCTACAGCTGGTGCACTTGTCGATCTACCTAATAAGAGGGTATGTCTTTCTAACATCAACAAAAGCGTATTTTATGAGGCAATTCCAGAGAATGCAGATCGCCATGGATCCTATGTTGCTATTGAGGAGAGCTTCTCTGTAGTCGACAACGACCACCTCGATGGCATTGCTGCTGGGCATGTCAAATTGAAGGATGCTAAGGAAGAAGTGATGCACGTCGATGGTGTCGATCGACACCCACCACCAGTGTCGGTCGACACCCATCAGGAAACCGCCACAACACCAGCCAATAAGCCAAACAAACAAACAAGGAACAAGCCGGAGAGCAACAGAGTGAACATAGGTTCTCATATAACCTTGACACCGCAGAGACGTGTTGGTGACGCCATCGAGTATAAGGTTAAGTGAAAAGGTATGTCTAAACCCTTCTCTAAGGTTAAAGCACTTATCACCCCAGAACTTAAAGTGCAGGGACAAGCAGCTATAGATGATGCGTTGAGCAAAGTGTAAGCTGAACATGCACGACCTCGGTACGCAAGCACGCGCTCAACCCACCGCCACCACTCCCTGATCCTTCCAGTGATTCTCATCACCTTTGAGCTGTCATTGCAGTCGAGCTAATGACGTTAAACAAGCGCTTAGTGGGAGGCAACCCACTGGTATGTTTACTTTAGTTTTTCTTTATCTTTAGTTATTTTTTGTTTTATTTTGCGTTTTTGTTAGTCATTAACCTTGATAACTTGATTAGTATACTATGTGTTGTTGCTTAATATTTGCTTGAGTATTCTTAATTAGCTACAGGTTACGGTTTGTGTGCGTCACAAATCTACAACCTGTCTGCAAAAATCTATGTCAAGAACTCATTCAGCCGATCGTTCATAGCTTGGTGTCGATCGACACCAGGCTGGGTGTCGATCGACACTAATGGCAACACATAGGTAGTTTTCTTGATTTCAACGTTCTTTTCGTTTGTTTTTCTTTTTCACCAAACTCATGCTTCTATAACACTGGGGACAGTGTTGTTTAAGTCTGGGGAGGTAGTTACTAACGTTGTTTATTATTTTCTTAGAGTCAAAATTTTTTTTTTTTTGTTTTATTGAGTCAAAATTTGTCCGAAACAATGATTTTACCAAGGAATTAACCACAGTTGTAGAAGCTTAAGTGACCATTGATTCAAGTCTGGCATGAATCTGAGACTAATGGAAAAATCAAAGGCCGACCAGTTGACTTGAGACTCCCATACTTCCGCAGAAATCCTTAGTTCTATGGTTTGAACTGTTAACCTCTTCGACGATTTCAGTGTTCTAAGAGCTTGACTTTCTCATCCATACCCGACATGATACAACTTTCGAGGTAATTAAATGGTATTCCTCTCCCCTGTTAGAAGATAGCGAAAAATGATATGTACTTGATATATATAGAGAGGGGATGAACCGGGGATTCGGTGGCAAACACCATCAATACTCGCGTATCGAACCTTGATATATATAGAGAGGGTTGAATAAATTCTTATGAAAAGTTGAGATGATTCTCTTCCGTGTAAAGGGGTAGGAAAATTTCCCGTGACCTCATTATTTTACATGGATATAAGAGATGATCAGCAAAGGCCGCGGCAAGGTTAGGATTTTCCCGTGATACCATTATTTGCTTGCCCCTTTGTGCTTTTATTAAGAGAACAAAAAATATAATAAAAAGGGAATAAATAAAAGAATAAGTCTGGGGGAGAGAAAGAGTACCATATGTTGTGTATGTTGTCTTGTCTTGGTATTGAATGACGATAAAGTCTAGAAGGTTCTGGGCATTGAGATCTGACATGAGGAGCGCAGTGATGAAGACGTTACGGGAGATTATGTTGCAAGGTTGTGGGTATTATCAGAAAAACTGTGAATGCTTGCGATGAATTACATGGTGGTCTGGATCTTGTCAGGTTGAATGGTTGTTTTGCTTGAGGGCAAGCAAAAGCTAAGTCTGGGGGAGTTGATATATCATGGTTTTTACCGGTTTTATGCTATAATATATGTCTTTTATCAAGTCTTTTACATTGCTTCGAGTCTTTTTAGAGTATTTTTCAGGTTTATACACATTTGGGATCTTTTGGATGATTTGGAGCATTTCTGGAGCTTTTGGAGCATATGTAGATGCAGGGTCATGCAGAGACGACAGAAGTTTGTCATTCGATGAAGAACTTTCCACCGATGGATCGAGCTAATAGTTTGAGACAAGATAGATCAATGAGTTATCTTTCACCTGGAAGTGGTTTGAGATCATTCCAACGGTGCGATCAAAAGTTATGCCAGTTTTCGTGGAAGCAGTCCAGTCTGTCACGTGAATAAAGTAAGCCGAGTTCATGACCGATGAGTGTCGATCGACACTAGCAATGGTGACGATCGACACTGACAAACTCTGACGCGAATTTAACATTTAATGAATTGCAAAGTGGCCCAGAACTTCCAGGAAAGTTAACGAAGACCCCAGATCGTGTTTAGCCTTATAAATTAGGTTTTTAGGTTTTATTTGAGGAATCTTCTTCTTTGTGTTTATTTTGGAGAGATTTTGGGAGACAACTCTGAACCCTTTTGTTTCTTATTGATTTCTTCTATGCAATTCTATTCATCTATGATTTCTGTTTCATTGATCATGTTTGAGTAGTTTCATAGTTAGGTTTAGGGTTTTCAAGGGTTTTTGATGAACTGTTGAATTGATTATATTATTGGGATTAATTGTTAGAGTTCTTCACCATAGGTTGTTCTCAAAGCTAATTCTAGGAGGCACGACAGTGCAATTGGAATTTAGATCTGAGGTTAATCGATTAGGCACGACAGTGCAGTTGATAATCTGATCTATCTATGGTGAGCAAAATTACTTATTCGCAAAGAAATTTGGTTTAGGGATTTTGTGAACATATTGAACCTGAACGTTAAGGCTGATTTATATTCTTAGGATTTGCAAAGAAATTTGGGATTTTGGAATTTAGATTTAGATAGTTTTCTAGCTACAGTTGGTTAATTATAGCTTAGTGATTTGAGTTCTAGAACGGTTCTTAATTATAATCCCAATAATTGATTGATTCGCAGTTCTGAAGATTCCTGAGATTTCCCTATGCCTAACGCTTTTCTCCATTGATTTACACTTTGTTTAATTATTCGCACTGCAATTTCCTTACATTATACTTTATTTAGCATAATACTTTTACTGGGATTTATTGAGTATTTCATAGTCCTTGTGGATTCGATCCCTAAGTACTACAGTGATCTCTTAATTTGAGAGAGTAGCTCAGGGTAAATTTGAGCATATCAAATTTTGGCGCCGTTGCCGGGGAACTTCAACACCAGATACCCTGAAGATGCTGTGGTTTTGATTGAGAATTTGGCTTCCAGTAACAGCACAAAGAACACTGATTTCGAAAGGAAGAAGCAAGCAGGGAACTTGGAGGCAAGTCAGCATGCTGAGGTTAATGCGAAGCTAGACACGGTACACAAACTTCTAGTTAACAAAAAGCAGGTTCAGTTTGCCGCAGAGGTTGAAATATTTGAGCCAAACAATGACCAAGAGCGGGATGTCAACTTTGTCGGTTATCAGCGCTTTGGTAATTCACAATGTGTCGATCGACACCAACCACCAGTGTCGATCGACACCCACCACAGAAATTACAATGGAGGCAGTCCGAGAGGTAACTATTCGGGGAATCAGTCCTCATCTAACTACACTCAGAAGCCTAAGTATCAGAAGCCTTACCAGAGCAGTGACACCTTCACGAGGAACTACGGCTCGTCTTCCTACCGGAACATTCCTCCGCCGACATCTACGAGCAAGATGGAATCCATGTTAGAGCAGGTTCTGGAAGGACAGCAGAAGATTACTGTGGATTTCAACGGAAAGATCGA